>OU565291.1:15236251-15836251 GCA_913789915.3 Sphecodes monilicornis | reverse complement strand
ATTATGTGAAATGTGTATTTCCTTTTGCGATACTGTATGTATGTTAATCTATTAACACATTGACTGCCACGCGAATTTTGTGCTTTTCACGCTAGTTTCACCTATTTTATTCGTGGAAGGAATCGGCTTTACTAATAGCAATGGTTAGTTAGCTAGTTAATTTCAACATTAATAAATCGTTATTCAGTGGCAATCATTTTAAAACAATCATTTCTAAGTAATAATTCCATAGCGTTGGCCATCAGTAACAACCATGGGGTTTAACTTGTTATGGACGACGATCTTTTTGAAAGACCGAAAATATATTCCTCAGAGGATTAAATTATGCATCTAGGTATTAAATAATGGGGAAAATCTATAGCGATATGTATTATGGTATGTACGTAATCAAATTCATGCATTGCACCCTTATTCTTTGGCACCGCCTTACCTTATCGTTTTCTTTTCTTACTTTAATCACATTCCGTATCCACTCAACCACTTCCTCTACCCTTCTATAAAATTTTCTTTACCCCGAATCAGTTGTATTTCTGTATTTAAACTTAAATAAAAAGTGAAATGAAAAGCGACACAAAATTGCTCTATGCTCAACGTATTTAAACCTCAAAATTCCAATCTGATGTCAGAAAAGTCATCGGAGAAAACAGCTTGGAACACGTTATCAGTTGCACCGCGTACTACGCAGCTCCCGACAAAATGGCGTCCGCTTCGCGGACTCGAGGTGGACGAAAAATATGCGGCTTCGAGTTTCGACGCGTCGGAACAGCGGCACGTGAAATATATATGCGGAGATGGACTTGTTACGTAATCAGGATAGCTTCCTCGAAGTAACGTACTATGGCAGGAGCATGTCTCCGTGGTACATGGGACGGCTGATTAAGTTGGCGGACGTTGAACCATAAAACTGGAGACATACACGGGGTGTTGTATCGCTGTGATTTGCAATGACTAACACCGTGTTCTCGTGTATGTTGCAAAATTGGCCCGTCCCAGATAATCAGGAAACAAACGGCCGTTTAAACCGTGGTATAATATCCGTGACTCGGAATTTTCGATCCGAGAACAAGGACTACTATCGCGGCAAGTTACAAACGTTACACCGGCGGCACAGCGGCGAGCCTAATCGAGCAATTCCGCTAGATTAAAATCGTTACTTCCGCGGAGCCGGCCAAGTGAAAACGCACGAATTCCCGTGCTCCCCCGGCAACAATTACGAAAGAAGAATTTTAGACGAGCCTCCGTCTCGGGCCAATGCCCTCCAGGCCGGTCCTGCTTCGAATAATTCTACGCGGTATAGAAGAATAGCCCTGGCAGAATATGTTCGACCACGATCGCGAATGTCATCGTTGAACGAAGCATTTGGCCGTATTTTAAGCATGAAAAATAGCACTGTACACGTATTAACCAGTTAGCTGTTTTTGCCGAGTTGCTTGCTATTTATGTTAAAATTTGTAGTGAAAATTAAAACGTATTATTAATTTGTCGACATTTTAAAATTTTTCGAGTCAAAGACGAAGTAAAGAAACGAAACAAAGAAATTGACGAGAGATCAATATGTGATAAATAAAGTTTTCAAAAATTTTTAGTAGCCACATACAAAGTCTAGCTACACAGTTAACTGGTTAATACTAATATGGTACATGAGTTAGTTAATGATAGACTGGCGTGCAAAAGTAAAGAATCATTCAATTGTCGTTTAAAAATTGCCCATGCTCAAAGTATTGTACCTTCGTGAGAAAACGCCGTAGAATATTTGTTGTTATCCCATTTAAAGATTGGACCTTCTGCTTGCGATATACATTATTCATTTTTCTCGGAAGAGATTTATGCACTATACAACGGATGAGAACGTGAGATTTTTATTTCGAAAATTTTGCAAATTCAAATTTTTTCACAAACGTTAATAAATTTTTTTAATGAATGAAACTAACGTAGATTTTCAAGATTGGAGTTTGGGGTTTCAAATGACACCTCGATAGTCACTGTACCTTGTTTTTTTGACGATGTTATTGAGCATTCACTGAAAAGTGTACCGCCAGCATTGAGTCACTTAAAATTGTCTTTCAACAATAATAATTTGAACCGGCCGAAAGTAATGTATCGATACTTTTCCATTTTTCTAATGTATCTGCTGTTTGAAATTTTCAGTAACCCATTTTTGTCGTAAATGCATAAAATCCGCAGTCTAGTCATGAAACATGATTATGCACCGCAGAGCTCGTTGCAAGTACAAAAATCGAACGAAGAAAACAATTAAACACGGAATTTTATAAATTTACGACAAGACTGAGTAGGCGTAATTTAAAGCACTAAAAATATTAAAAGAATTTAAAAATACTGTTGAATTGCTTTTAACCTGTGCAACATATGACAAATGAAAATAAGTCAAAATTCACGCAGAGTTGCAACTATTTCTTTTAACGAAAACTTGTGTTACAATATTTTAGAATAATAATTGGTGAAGGATAAAAATACGTAAAATAATGTTTTACTCGACATTTTCCAGAAGACGTGGAGAATTGTTGAAAATGACAGAAGATGGTAGAAAATTAGATCAGGCAAAGTTGAATGGAACGCATACACGCCCCACAATGGGAGACAAATTGTGCAACAGTGCCGCCGTCGAGCTGTTTGAGGGGGCCACTCGAACCTGGCGGAAACTCACGGAAATTATACACTACTTCCGGTTGTTTCCGTGGGTCCATCGACGGTGGTTGAGGGTTAATAAGATGCTTGTTTGCGTTTCGAGTGGATGCACTCGAATAGACGAAATACGCTGTCATAATTTCCGCGAGAACTTAGCCGTGGCGAGGCGCACAGCCAGCCATTAGGCTAGAACAATGCGCTCGTTCGCGTGATTCGGGAACGGAAAATGTCAGAAGAACACACGACCAGGGGAAGGACGAGGACGAACGTGACCCAGAACACGAATTCTGAATGCACGTACGCTTGCCGGAATAAATACATTTTTCCACATTACGATTTCTATCGGAAAATGTTGCTATATTTTGCCAGACGTCGATAGGAACATAATGAATCTATTTTTTTTGGTATTTGTATATACGAAAGACTTATAAACAGGATGGGGCAATAACTATGTCCACCTTGAATATCTCCGTTATTTGTAATAATATGGAAAAATGTTGTGAACAAAATTTGCACGGTACAGAGGGGGACATGTTGTGACACAAACATTTTCTGCGCGGGTGGGGGCACAGAGGAGATTTCAAGGTCATCTCTATTTTTTTTAATGGAATGCTATTTTTTTTTTATCGCGATGTGATAGCCGGTGTTGAGACAACTTCAACGAGCTATCATTGAAAGTCATGCAAGGTCAAATGTGATAGTAAAATAAACTTTCCTACATTACAGGAGATGCTCGAAGTGGTGACCGTTTGCGTCAATGCAAAGTTGCAATATTCGTATCGCTGCATCACGTGCATGTCTTGTTGTTTCCTTTATAATTTCAATTATAATTTCCTGTTATAATTTCAATACGCTGGAAATAATAAAATCGTACCCTTAACCCTTCTGTAACCAACCAGAATGTTCACTGTTGTTGGCCAACCGGGGTTATTTTTTTTCACTGAATGTTAATCTAAGTGAAATTTTACAAAAGTTGGGTCTCCGGAAGGGTTTTGCAATTTTTTGTCAGGAACATTAAAAAATTACTAAAGAAAATATGGAAATGGGTACACGGGTACTCGGTTGGCTACACGAGGGTTCAATTCCGTTAATATTTCTACTATTCCAAATTTTCCTGTTTATGTTTCTCATAAATGCATAAAAATTCCTAGTCTATTTATGACATATAAAAATGAAAGGAGTATCCTTGAGCCACGTGGATACGGAATTCAATTCATCGGCGCTATCTATGTATATCGAAACACGCAAACTCTTGACCAAACACGACTCGGGCTAGTTATAATTCACAGTTCGTGGCGCGTGTTAAACATGTCCAAGAGCGGGTCGGGCTTATTTTTATTCGATACTTGACTCAACGCGACAAATTTCAGCTCACTGCCGTCTGACGCAATTTCCTCCGATAAGGATCGTCCGCGTTGTAATAGCGTGTTGTCGACGAACGAACAAAAAACAATTCCTACCCTTCAGATAAGTAATCTGCCGATCGACCTCCCTGAATAAGATATTAAACGGTGCGGGACTGCGCGGGGCTGCGCGAACATTGCCATCAGAAACGGGAGCACACGTAATTTCGGAACCGTAGAGCACCGGAAATAATGTTGACCTTGCGGAATTACCTTCCATGACAGAAAGATGGAATGTGGAAGAACCGATCGCGTATTTATGACTTTTCAAGGCTCTCGTTCAACTGCTCCACTCCTCTTTTTCTCTCTCTCCCTTATTTACCTTTTTCAACCACCAGTTCGTTAGTAACAATTTTGAATCGTTTCGTGATTAATCCAATTGATCCAAATGAATAATTCTTTTGAAGTTCAAATAAACATTTTTGTGGAACTTTAAATATTCCGGATTCTGCATCATTTATTACAGGATATTATTAGCAGACTGCGGATGTTATGCATTTATGGTAAAAACCAGTAGGTGTAGTTTAACACTAAACCTACGTCAACTGGTCAAAGTGACTGGTTCTAGATCTTTTATTTTACTATTATTGAAATTGTAGAGATGCTTTCGTGGGAAAGTATTAAATAAACAAATTGCGTTTGTTAATTGTCATGAAATTCTGAACGATAATTGTCGCAAAACAATCCCTCCTTTCGCGTGGTGTACCCCATGAGGGGCCGTGAAGCTCGAGAGGCCTCGGTCGCTGAAAAATTTAACATAATACGGGTCGAGGATATCGGTGAGACCACTACTAATCCAATGACAAAAATTCTTTATTTTTTATTATTTTTTTATGGAACTTTCACCAACATATTCGTGGCATTTTTCTAATGAAAATGATACCAAATAAGATATAATTCCGATGGTATTTACTTGAGTAATGGACGAGGAAAGTTTCGGCCGCAAAGAAAGACAGCGCATGGAAAGGAAAGAGACACGGAGAGTTGCAGTCGGCGGCACAGTTCAAAGGCCCACGTGTCCTCCCAGTGTAATGCCAATAAAAAAAACTTTTTTGTTATTACTTATGTTTTGATGAGACTGTCTCCAATATATTTGTGGCATTTTTCTGATTAAAATATTACCAAACACGATATAATTCGAATCATATTTACAATAATTTTCCGAAACTTTCACCGTCTATTACACAAGTAAATACCATCGGAATTATATCTTATTTAGTATGATTTTCATTAGAAAAATGTTACGAATATGTTGGTGAATGTTCCAACAAAAAATAATAAAAAATAAAGAAGTTTTATCACTGGGTTAGGTGTTGTTTTCACACTGACATACCCGTATTATGTTACACTTCTCGGCGACCGAGGCCTCTCAAGCTTCGTTGTCCTTATCTACGTTCGGCACAAGTCAAAGAATAGTATTATCTGAACGTTAATTGTCACCGGCCGGGACCGGTGGTGGCGACGATTATCGATGAAATACTGTACCAATTACGGACACATTGCTGTGTTAAAGCAACGCATACAGAAGAATGCCACGATTTCTGACCTAGTATTTCCTGTACGAAAAAAAACGTGGCTTCTGTCGAGGGAGAGTCTATCAGCAATCAATCGGCAGTCATTCGAGGAATATGGTGACAGGAGAGCGGAATTTTATCGTCGAGTTAGCGGCCCGCTTGTTGCCACGTGTAATTAACTGTTAGATCGAGGCTCGCGGTACGCGCGCGCTGCGTTTGCACGCGATCTAATCGGATCAGATTGCGTCCAGCAAAGGCGCAACGACCCTCTGTCACACAGTTATCGGTCGTCGGCCGTTTCAGGTGGCCGTGACCACTCGTTTGCACCCGGTTACACGCCTCCGCGATCCCCAATTTCGTGAATGGAGAACCAAAACAGGCCGAAGCTCCAGCAGCCGCGTCTGAGCGACTATGATTTTTCCTCCGTTATACCGTTTTATCGAGGTCCCCGTGACACACATTCGACCGCAGGCTGTCGCGTGTCAAGCTCGGCATTAACAAAATCGTTTCCCACCAGTCGAACGTGACGTAAGACGGTCGCACAACGGAATTAGGCGTGTCGCGCGGAACTTTTAGAAAACGCGAGCGCGATCATGCCAACTTCCAGATATTTAACTCGTAAACCTATTTAGACGAGAGCGCGTGCCATTTAAAAGATCATGATACGTTGTATAGTATACTAGAGAGATTCTGGTACCTTTTGAACCCTGTTTTTATGCTGATTTACCGATTACAATGGTTTTATTAACCCTTTTGTTGCTGTAGATAAGCTGTCTCTTGGCTGTGATGTCGTTAAGGGGTTAGATGAAAATTACAGCATTTACAATTCTTGTTTGCAATTCTTTCTTCCAGTAAAAGAGTGATATTAGGGGAAAGGGAATACAGAGTTTATTATACAAGTCTTATGGAATAATCCTGTAATTTTCTTTTCTTTTTTACTTTAGAAAATGGCTGAGCTAAGTGTCATCGTAATGAACCATCAATTTCCTACTAAAGTCATACCAAGATTAGTACTATAACGCTGCTAGAATACACTGATGAATGTGGCAGCATTCGTGAGAAATTTCTATAACTGCACGAATTGTAAAAGAAAAAACGTGAAATCTGTCATTTTGATGGGATCGGCAATTCTAATATTAACGTATTATTGAACGGCGATTATTTCATAAATTTCTGGCTAAAGATTTTTTAATGAATCTTTCAACAGCAATAGCAATTTCAATCGTAAACCAACAAGTCGCCCTCAGTAACGTAATCCAATTATTTCCTTTGGGATTATTATGTAAATAGAGATTTTTAAAGTTCCTTTTAACACAGCAGAATTATTGAAAATCCGATTAATAGGCGTCCGGTAGATAAAGTGTGTTAGGTACGACGGTAAAGTTCCATATGCGAATATAATTGATCTATATGAAGATGTAACCAGTTCAATAGTAATCTCGAGAAACAAATGAAGGAGAAAGAAGTGATCAATTTAGCGAATCTTAGCTGGGCAATTTCAGTTTCTTTAACTCGCATGGGTACTCTAAAGTTGCGAGACTTGTTCAGGGTGTCATGATTCAGCAGCGTCAAGGCAGAAGAACGACCGTGCAAGAATTCTGTTAAATTATTCACCGTGGTATGATGATTGCGTTTCGAAATGGCACTATGAACCGCTGCGGCACCTTCTCGTCCAATCTGCGACGTATCGAGGGCGTCGGGAACAAACGTCACCCATGGGTCGCGTTTCGAGCAAGACGACGGCGCCGTATAACCGATTAGAAGACGACTTCCGTGCGCAACTTTTCCCCTCTATCCGGCGAACTATGTGCTTATCGCGCGCAACGAATTACGAAGAGGAGGAGGCGAAGGGAGCATAAACGAGGGATGGTTGCTGCCCTGTCCCCCGACGAGCCCGAGGATGCCCGATGGAACGAGAAAAACCGGATCCATTTTGTATTGGAGCGACGATGCTGATCGAAAACCCTCGTTCGACGGTTATGGCGGTTTTTCTACGGGGTGGCGAGGAAAACCACGCTCGAGGCACGGAGACTTACACGATCGAAACAGAATGAAATAACAATTTGAACGTTATCATTACGTCATCTTAATTGGTAAGTCTCCATCAACTTCATGCGAAGTATTGTCCTTTCATTGCATTTTTAATAGATGTGATTTGTAGACCTTGCAGGAATTGTATAGCAACATTGAATATATGAAACTTAAAACTCTAGGACAATTTTAAAAAAATTTTAAATATCAATATATTATTTCTCATCAAATTCTTCATTAGAGGAAGAAATAATATTGTATTTGACAATTTTTATTTTGCATAAAGATCCGCAATCTATTCCTTTTTAGGCATTTTAAACGTTGAAGATGTTATGAAATTATGAATCTTAGAATCGTTTTTAATGGCTTCTACGAATATCCATGATTCATTGCCATAGTTTTTTTTTATTCATTTTAAGACAATCTTAAGACATTTTACCATTGACGAGGTAAAGAATTATTGAATTCCTGTGAAACGTAGCAAAGTAATTAAAAAACCTGTTCTTCTGGCTTCCAATAAGGGAAGTGCTAAGACAACTTTTGATACTAACATTTAAAACAATCTTCATTCCAAAAAACTTCCAAAGTTCCTCGAAAGTGTTCAATATTCTTTTGATTTCATTGAATTTCAATCTTTAATTCGATTTGCTCACAGATTTTCTCTCGAATTATTGAAAAATTGATTTTTTAAGCTAAAGCAGGTTAAAAAGGAGGTTTTATTTGGACGAAGTTCGTTATTCCTTGTGAAACCAAAAATAATTGACTCCCACCAACCTTTAAATTTTTTAATTCTGCTACTCTACAAATATATTTCTCTATTTATTAGAAGATATTTCTTTATCTATATTTCTCTCTATTAGAAGTGACTGTGTGCACTAAGGTTGACAACAAAATTGTCTGAGCAATTTTTGAGCAGCCGCAAATAATTTACGTTTGGTACACCGAGTTCTGTATTTTCGAATGCTTCAACATTTTCTCTTTCCGTTTCCAATCACTCCGGATACGTTGCTACAAGCAACCGAGTGAACGTCCGTCTATTCGCGTGAGTGGATGCTCAAAGAGAGGCCCCTGGGTTATTTCGCAGAATGTTAAGCTGATTTTCGATGCCGCGAATGCGGTTTTTTACTTTTTAAGTCACAGTGACGCGCGGCGAAATTTCACGAATAGTATATGGATATCCGCCGTTCTTATTTACGGAATTTTCGTTACGTGCTTTGATCTCGGTGAACGCGGGTTTTGATTCCTGTACGACGTATTTGATTTCTGTGCGTTTCATTTGAATATCATTTAATTTTTAGCAGCGCGTTCAATGAACCGTTGAGCCGTTTGAAACGAGTCTTTTCCTATAAATACCTCTGAATACTACACTGACCCATTAAGAGAAAATAACTTTTTAAAAATTTAACCGAACGATTAGTGTTTTTTTTTGAGTGGTTAGAAAGATTAATTTGCTAAATGATGCAAAGTGAACAGAATTTTGCAAAAATCGCAATTGTTCAGAATCGGGGAGGACATACTGAAAATTATTATTTACTAGTTTTTCATCGTAGCCTGTATTGAACATTTAAAGAACATATTTTGAAAATTTCTGTCAGTTATACAGGGTGAGTCACCTAACGTGTGCACCTCAAATATCTTTGTTGTTTCCGAAGATACGTAAAATATGGTCAGGACAAACTTGAATGGTACAGTGGGGTTGACACGATGCCAAAAAAAAAATTTTGATTTTATGTCAATTTTATAGAGATATCAAGGTCACCTTGACTTTTTTAAATGGAACCACCCTTTTTTAAACACCTGCAATGATAGTCTCTTTCATTACGAATTCAGTGACTATAATTACTCAAGGTCATTCAAGGTCGCGGACAGAGATAACGTATAAGATTTAACATCGATACATGCCTGTAAACGGGCTTTGAAGGAATGTTGAACTCTGTCCGTGACCTTGAATGACCTTGAGTAATTATAGTCACTGAATTCGTAATGAAAGGGACAATCATTGTACGTGTTTAAAAAAGAGTGGTTCCACTTAAAACAATGAAAGTGACCTTGAAAATCTCTAAAAAAATGACATAAAAACAAAAATTTTCTTGGTGTCATGTGAGCCCCACTGAACCATTCAACTATGTCCTTCAGACATTTGACGTATCTTTAAAGACAACAAAGATATTTGAGGTGGCAATAGTGAGTGCCTCTCTCTGTATATACGTTCTAAAAATTGTATCGAAATTTAGTATAATTTTTCTAACTTGTCAATAAAAATTTAAGTGGTTAGGACAAATTTTAAAAAAGTGATCCTGTTTTATGGTGCGGGTCTTAAGGTATTTATTGATATTAATAGCAATCGCTGTATGTAGAGTTGTTATATAGTTTTACAGTAATGTGTTATTGCAAATAGTGGCTGTTAGTTCAGAAAGTTTCTTGTTCGACGGGTAAACCTGCACCGTGAACATTACGTCGGTTATTACACGGGTTTCCCCATCATTCCATGGCTTTGCTACTGCAATTAACAAGATTACTTCGTTAAGTTACTACAGGCTTCCACGAGATGTAGGTCAATTTTCCGGTTTCGCTCGCGTGGACCGTTCCATCGGTGGTTTTTGATTAAAATTGACGTTCCGGTAGCAAACGTAACCGATGAAACGCGGATAAATCGTGTATCGCCAACGAGAAATGTAATTGCGGTTATACGATGGATTTTCAAGTTCAGTGGAATGCGTAATATTCGATAAATTGTTTTCGTCCTTCCACATCCTAGCGTCCAGTGAAACGCGTTCAAAAATTAAATCACCACTCTGCAATCTTTCATTATTTTTAGTTATCCGTGTAGAAATCTCTCTCAATTTTTCGCTTAAAGTAACGACAACTATTAATATCAAGGCTGCTGTGTAAAAAGGAATTCTTGAATTCTCTTGAAAATGTTCGTATTTTCTTCACTATAACTTTAAAACAAATGAATATTTTTACATGCAAAAATTACCGTATATTCGTTAAACATACAAGTATAAGTGGACAAACTTTCAGAATGTTGTATGCAATGGTTTCTTTTTATTTAATCGCCAAAAATTATACGTATCTATATCTACAAATAGAATTTGCAGAGCGTGATTTCCTAACTAAGATTATCTAGATTTCGTGTGATTTCTATTATAATCTGTTCGAAAATCGTTTGTTCAGAAATTCCTCTCGAAAGGGTCGTTGCGATTGCAACAATTGTGAATGTTCGGCATGTTCCGTGTTTCCACAGTTTCGATTAAATCAAATTTGACCAGGCACCGCAGTCAAAAATTTCATTCGGCAATTATAACTTAATTTGCTCCCCTGGTTTTCGTCTGTATTATATCAACCATGGGTAGACACTATACATTCGTTTTGAATTACGTGGGAATTACGTGGTATTACGAAGCGTTCGATGATTTCACGATAAAACGCCATCGATTTTCTGCTCCCGTTTCCAGGTGCACGCTCATGCGAGGGGAGATTGAGTTATTGCCGCGATTTCGAAACGAGAGATATACCTATATGTATGCATAGATATATATTAGCCGTAGAAATGTAATTTCGGAGTAACATCAACCTTTTACTAAAATATAACAAAAACTGGAACTAATAAATTCGCTGAGACAGTTTCTCATATCCTCAACCGATTTAGAATGTACGTTTGTTATCACTAAAAGTAACAAACAGTAAAAAGGAGGACTAAATTGCATCATGGAAACTACAAGATTAAATTTACTTAGATATTCAACAATTTTTATACCAGGAAATGTGTTCAATAATTTTGTAAATTGCAGAATGTGAAATTGGTCATTTGTAAGTCTTCGTTACAGTTTATTTATATTTCCACAATTTACGGAAATTCATTTTAAGATACGAGCATAAGCAAGTGTTTTATTGACGGTTCGGATAATGAAATTTCGACTAAATCGTGTTTTAAAAGATTAAATGCAATTGAAATAGTATCGTGTTTGGGCTCATTTTAATCGGAATAATGCCACAAGTATGCTACTAAAAGTTTCATACAAAGATAATTAAGGACAACAGAATTACCATACGAATTGTAATAAATATTACAAAATAAAGAAATCGAAAGAAGCAGATTCAAAATTGAATCACAGTATTTTACAGTTTCCGTTACAGTTTATTTATATTTCCACAATTTACGGAAATTCATTTTAAGATACGAGCATAAGCAAGTGTTTTATTGACGGTTCGGATAATCAAATTTCGACTAAATCGTGTTTTAAAAGATTAAATGCAATTAAAATAGTATCGTGTTTGGGCTCATTTTAATCGGATTAATGCCACAAGTATGCTAGTAAAAGTTTCATACAAAAATAATTAAGGACAACAGAATTACCATACGAATTGTAATAAATATTACAAAATAAAGAAATCGAAAGAAGGAGATTCAAAATTGAATCACAGTATTTTACAGTTTCCGTTACAGTTTATTTATATTTCCACAATTTACGGAAATTCATTTTAAGATACGAGCATAAGCAAGTGTTTTATTGACGGTTCGGATAATCAAATTTCGACTAAATCGTGTTTTAAAAGATTAAATGCAATTAAAATAGTACCGTGTTTGGGCTCATTTTAATCGGAAGAATGCCACAAGTATGCTACTAAAAGTTTCATACAAAGATAATTAAGGACAACAGAATTACCATACGAATTGTAATAAATATTACAAAATAAAGAAATAGATAGAAGGAGATTCAGAATTGAATCACGGTAAGGATCTAATTATAATATTGTGTCACACGATGAAGTTAGGTGATGTAGCCTATACGATCAAGCCATCTCGCAAAGAATTACGCAAAGAATCGTCACGGCATTTGCTAAACCGCAAACATGGATGATCATGGAAGATCATGGTCGTAAACCACAAATGCAAGGCGTCTCGCGTTCTTCGCGAGTCTTCTCCGCGACGTTTTAGCGGTGAGGAAAAAAGAAGTTCGTCGCTTCAGTAATACTTCGAGTTTATTTATAAGGCGGAAACTTTCCTTTCCGCGAAGAGCGCGTAAACCGCGAAGAAACGTCGAATAAAAGTGTAATCGACTTACTCTGCCAGCTGAAGCGTCACTATCGGCCGACATTAAAAACCATTTCCCGGCGAATGTATTCTAACTGGCTCTGTCCGGAGTTTTTACATCCGCGAAGGGCGGCTCTGCCGGAGAGCCAAGAAAATTTCACTCGAGCCCTGGACTTTTGGGACAGAATACTTGGAAAACGCTACGCTACTGAAGGGAATTACACCGCTACTCCTCTCCTCCGCTTCATACCGCGTGTTTATACAGCTGTCAGGCGAAATTTCAAAGATATGGTTGCGTTCTGCAATTTTCACAAAGAATACCAGTGCTCAAAATTCTTTACTTTGCCAGCAGCGAAATTATAAAGGCGTACATTACAGGTGAACCTAGAACTGGGTCGGGCTACAACTTCGTCTCTATTGTATGTAAAAGATAATTTGCAGGGGACAGTTTTGCATTGTTTGTCAAGCTTTATCGTGCAAGCATTGTTTATCAAGCTCTGATAATAGTATGACGTTATTCTAACATTCTTCCGATGCCTCCACTGTTTCATGTTTCAGCCGTTTAGTTTCATTATAGTTATAAAATTGTATAAAACCCGCGATCTAAATATCACGATATGTACAGGAGTATTACAGGAGATTTGTAAAAATGTTGCCGCAAAATTAACCTTGACGGAGAAATTCGAGGTACATTTTTTTTATTACATATATAATACAATAATATCGTGTCAAGTCAACCGTTCTCTTAAAAAGCGACATTAAAGTTTCGTCAACTATATTTCATTCCATTTGTCTACAAGGTGTCCGAAAATGGTATAAACATGGAGGGGATGATTCCACATGAGAAAATAAGTCGAAAATATAGAATACATTTTTTTCATTTGGACGCTTCGTCTTCGAGAAATTGGTGTCTTTTAATTTGGTGAACATACGTGCTATTGTACAGGAATCATCTGACGCGTCTGTGCATGACCAACCACTTCTACTTCTTAAAAACGCTAGGAACGCGTACTTGGATTTTCAAAGACGTTCTTTTCGAAAACAAGGCGTCAAATGAAAAATATTTATTCTGCATTTTCGACTTATTTTCTCATGTAGAATCATCCCCTCCACGCTTACATAATCTTGGGAAACCCTGTAGCCATATGGAATCAAAAAGTCTACGAAACCTTAGTATCGTTTTTATAGAGAACAGTTCATTTGTGACCTATGATTCCTTTAAGACTTTTGTACCTCCGAATGAGTACTATACTATGCAATAAAAAAAAATTTGACCTTGAATTTTTCCTTGACCTTCAATTTTTGTGGCAGCTTTTTTTACAAATCTGTACCAATTCAAAGCTGTAGAATCACATGGTGAAGTCATGACAAAAAATTTGGTTACAACCTACACAACAATATTGTTGGTAAACATATCAGCGGCGTGGCACGATGTTTTTCGAAACGCCAAACTAACCTTGGATATCCGCCGATATAAAAATGTGTATCGAATATTTTGACACTGTGAACGTGCAAAGTTTCAAAATCGTTGATCTTCGTGTGACATTCTTAAATGACGTTCGCGTATATGCAAGTCACCGTGTAAATTCGAGATGATAAATGGCGTTTCGACGATTGCGCGAGTGGTCCAAAAGGAGCTGCATCAAACGCCGTGGCTTTGTATCGCTTTGCAAATTACCGTGGAGCAACGCGTCGCGGCGTTTCACGTGCGAATGGTGTCACTTGCGCGTCCTAAATCGCGACGACATTATACGGTTCCACGGGAATTTCCGAGCATCCCCGAGAGGGCCGCATTAATGCGTTCTTGAAAGTTAAGATGCTCTTCAAGCCCCGACTTTTGCTTTGTTCCCGGCAATAGTGAGGCAAATTGCTCCCAAAATTATTTGCGGAATATAGCCAGCGATTTTTACGTTCATTGAAATTAGTACTGACTACCTCTTCCTATCTCTCTTCCTCCTCTCTTATTCTATTGAATTTATTTCACTGTTGCGCCCGTTCGAGTTACTTTCCAAACACATTAATATTTCATGACGCAATAATCCTGCTTGGAGATGGTTTTTGTCAACTTTTTTTCTGCGGTCGGACATTTTATACGACCCCGGGGACACTGTGACAGCACCCCTCGAAAAAGGGAAGTATTATGGCTACACCCTCTACTTTTTTGTGGTATAGAAGCTGCCTCATATTTGCCGGCGCTGTGTAAAAGCATCCGAAATATACAGTGGCCCACAAAAGTGTTCGTACGCCCTTTAAATCAGAATAACTTTCGTAAAATTTGATCAAACCACTTGACCTTTTGTGAGCAATTAGAAACATTGATTTAGTAAATCACGTGCAAAAAAGATTTTGAAGAAATTGCAATTAGTAGGAATTACATGAAAAAATAAAAATGGCACATGCGGTTTGTAGATCTATGTTTTTTACACGTATGCTGAAAATTTCATCGAAATCAGTTAACAAACACATGAGCTACAAGCGGTTGAAAGTGGTGATAATTGCAGTTTTTCACGACTTTTGGTCAGTTTCTGCTTAAAATCCATGGTTTCTTACATCTTTCGATGCGCGTTGTTTTTTTCTGCGTCAACCGATTTCGATCAAATTTTCAGCATATGTATAACTAACATAGATTTACAAAAGTCATATTTTGAATTTTCATTATGGGCTAAAATAAAGAAGATTTAAAAAGTGCCATTTTTATTTCTTCATGTAATTCCTAGTAATTGCAATTTTTTCAAAATATTTTTTGCACGTGATTTACTAAATCAATGCTTCTAATAGCTCAAAAAAAGTCAAGTGGTTTGGTCAAATTTTAAGAAAGTTATTCGGATTTAAAGGGCGTACGAACACTTTTGTAGGCCACTGTATGTTGAAGCAAATCAATATAGAAACGTGCTCTTCTTCCAAAAATGGAATACAATTATTAACACGCTATTTTCAGTGCTACATTGCTACAACATAATATTGTAAAACATAAGCAAATATGTATGCAAAATGTCGATATTAAGAAATTTGTACTTTTTTTGTAAAAAAAACCAAGAAAATGAAATTGTAATCTAGAATACCCCCTCATCATTGTTGGTTTAAATTTCAAAGCAGAAATAGATGAATTGTTATACTAGGATCTTTTATGCGACAATTTCTGAGGAACGTATGAGGGTTAAGATGACTAATAAAATCATTTTCTTTAGAAACAATTGTAAATAAGCAATATGAACGTAATAATTATGCGGACTTAATAGAAAAGTTAATATACAATCTAATAACCCTAAAGCAGGAATGGGCATTTTTGTCTCAATTGAGACAAAACCGTCCCCACCATAGCGCCCACTGTCCCCCACCAGCACCCGCCGTTACCGTAGAGGAGAGAAGTGCTTCGCCCGTCGCGAACAGTGCGCAGGCCTCGTGCATGAAAGAGAGGTTGGTGGGAGAAGCAGGCGTTTGAGGGGTTCCAACCTTGTCTATGCCTGTCCTAAAGTATCTATAAAGTCTATCTAAATAGATAAATACATGAACATACAATTTTTTAAAATTGTGGTGCAAGTATAAATTACTAGTGTCCTATGAACCCGTTTACTTCAGACGAAAGTGTAAAGAAGCAACATGAGGCACAATTGTGTCAATAAAATAGAAACTGTATTAATGTAGAGATTAATTCTTAACAAGGAAATCCACAAATGAACAATAAATGAACCGGTGTTCTGCGATCAGTCACTGTCGAAAGACTAAAACTGGGGAACGTCAAAACCCAGCTCACGGGTTAATCCGTGGGATATCGAAGAAACGTTCTCCGAGCCGCGAAGAAATGAATTTCATCCCCCGAAACGTGTAAAGTGGCGTCACGTGCGACGGATCGTTCTTTCAGCCCTTTTGTTGCAGGAAGGGGGTTGAAGGGAGAAGATTCCCCAACCCTCGAAGAACAGAGAGACCAACCAGGACAAGAACGCTCGGATTCGTCGTACCAATCGCGCGCGTGCACCGGAAATCACGTGACGTATGCACACGCGGCCCGGTAGCTAATGTGAAAATGACACGCGAGCGAACAAATTACCCTCAAAATTATAAGCTCCCGCTGCCCAAGGCCACGGTCCGCTTCAATTTACTTCTGCACATAGATTCAAGATCGATCCGAGGTTGCTTCGCGTGAAATATTAATGCGCGCCGAAGCACGAGCACGATTTTTGCCGATTTTATTGCTGCATTTGTACTGTGGTGTACTGATGCTAATTTAGTCGAGAATTTATGCTCGAGATTAAATTTTGTGGAGCTGTTTAACCCCCAATTACCTTGCAGCAATATAGATGCGGTTTTACGTTGATCTACATGCAGAATTGACAGTAGACCACTAAATATTGATTTTATTGCATATTTAGGGAATACTGCATTATAATAATGACGAGAGTGTATTGATTCAGATTTTGTGCAATTTCTATGCCAATAGAATGCTCACTTCAATCAAAAAGTTCGTTAGAAAATATTTTTATTATCTCTAATAATAATTTGCACAAAAATTCTAATGTGAAAAATGTTGATTTAGTTCGGTATAGTAAACGAATGAAATTAATAAATTAAGACAATAAGAAACTGATCAGTTGGTCATTTTGGCTATATCTTGATTATTTTGACCTCTCAGTTAATACCAATAATGACAATTTAATATTAATAATACTAATAATGTAATAAAGCTCGTATAAAAAGATAGATTCTGTAATAGTAGATAAATTTGGATGATCGATATAGTTTAAGCGATTTGTTGGTTAGTAGATATATATCCTTCTTCGTGGATTACGATCTAGAATTTCATTTCGCTGTTAACTTGGCGCTCAAGCGGTTTACTATTTCTGATTATATCAATGGCTCGCGTAGCACTGTCAAATAATTACTCTAGCAAGTAAACACAGATATATACATACGTATACATACACATATATATTTATACATATTTGTTATTGCCTCGACGAGGATTACTAGGAAACGTGTACAACATTTATGTCAGTTGCCAAACAGCATTTACAGTAGACAGACGTTCGAGAATTTAATAAACGGAATTTCGTATTAACCGTACGGAACGGTTATGGACGTACGCTTGTGCAGTAATGTAATACATTTTACATTTACAACAGACTACATGAATAATATAGTATTTTTAGAAAATGTTTGCAATGTGCTCGGAAAGAAATCTTGCTTGTGATACAGAATTACATTTCTTCACTCAGAGACATAAAATAATGTTTCAAAAATTGTAACAAAAATAAGGAGCACGCTTTCTTTGGACGAATATTCTGCACAAATGTATGCATTGACAATTTATCTGTGGATTCCATGCATTTTTGCTTTAAATGGGTGCTTCGGATTCGCCAGGAAACGAGTAACACGAAATTATTTATGAATTTTAATAGAATTGCTGCATGTTCTTTACATCGAAATGTTTTGTAAAGAGTATTACATTAAAAATTCTCTTATTTGAATTCAGATGTATTGAAGATATTTAATGATGCTAATAGAAAGCTTCAATTTTAACACTAAACCTACCAAGCACAGAACATATAAAAGTGAAACGCTCTACGGAAGTTAGAAGATTGAATTTATTTAAACTTCGTACCGCTTCCATTACAATAAGTGCTTAAATAAAGTCAATCTAGTCATGTCTTATGAAAGCGTTCCTATAATTTCAATAAATGTGAAATAGAAAACCGGTCATTTGACCGTGGTAGGTTTAGTGTTAAAGTTTATGCCATTTCGAAGGAAAAGATTCATGTTCTTCCGAAAGGATTTGCAGCAAAAAATGAATTACTGAATCAATATTCGGCAAAAAAGTAGATTGATGCTGAGCAGAGAACAATTGCGAGAGTATGTCTGCAAAAACTCAAATCAATTCATTGGATTGTTCTTGAATTACGTTCTTCAGAGAACGCATTTAACATGCGCTCGGTTCTCTCTACCGGCGACAGATGCCAAAGTTTTTTGAATTTCCATAAATGCTTTCTGCAGAATATTTCCGAAGGGTTGCACTATCAATTTCGATGAAAATCGAATGAATCGATTCACTAGTTTTCGGATTACGTTCTTCAGAAGACGCATTTAAAGCACGTTTGATTCTCTACACCTGCGTCTGTCGCTAACAAAAATGGCAATAGACACTTAATTTTTCCGAAATCCATTAAACGCTTCCAGTAGAATATTGTCCAAGAACTACACTATCGATCTACGCAAAGAAAGTTCGATTCTCTCGAGGGACCACATCAGGCAAGCTTAATTATCGAAGTGGAAGTCGCAGAGAAGTGTTTCTCGCAGCGCAAACGACGCGTATCAAAGATTCGGTTAATTAAATGGACCGCGGCCGAAGTGTCCCTTCAATTTAATCTGCTTTCTCGTGTCGAGTTGATTATCCGGTATCACTTGGCTGCATTATGTGTAATGCAATATCCAAGAGAGACAGAGGGAGAGAGAGAGGGAAAGGGTGATCCGGGGCCACGCGTTAACCGCGGTTCCCGGCGCGGTGTTTGCGGCCGTGTTCCTCGACCGCGTTCTACGCAAGATAATCCCGACAGTCTGGAACACACAACCGGAAACTTGCCCTGTAAATAATGATATTGTCAATAGCACATGCCGTCGAATTAATTTAGCCGTTGCGTCAGGCGAAATCATACGGGAATTCAATTAAATCGCGAAACGGCCGCCACGTGCCGAGCCGCACCGTGCGCGCTTCGATTTTATTACCCTGTCGTCAGGTAAACAGGTGAACAGGAGAACGCAAGGTTCAGAAATTGTGGCTATACAAGGCTCCTTTAATCTTTAGACGCGTGGCATTTATTACCGCTCGCTAATCCTCTTGTACGCTTACGAGAATTAACGACGACGTTCGTTTCGGTCCACCTTGCCTTACCCTGTTCGAATTCGTGTTTCGGTATCATCGGTTTATTTAATTGGGAGATACACAAAATTTGGTTTGTTTTAACAAAAGTACTTTATTTAACGTATTTACTGCTAGCATTATTAGTTTCGTTGCTCAACTGTCTTGTTAAAATGTTTTACTAAATGCAAAATACCCCCTTTATGAAATATTAACACTAAACCTACTGACCGTTAAATGTAACTAATATGTGCTCCCTTACAAAAATGGCACATTTGAATTTATTTAGAATTTGTGCAATTTTTACTGTAATGTACACTGGAATAAAAAGTATACATAATCATTTCCAGTGGAAGCATTTTTGTAACTTCAACAATTGTAAAATAAAAAATTAATCAATTTTCAATTGACCGGCGACAGTATCTTAATAAGATACGTTTAAGTATCATTGATTCGAATGATACAAAGATCCAATTTTCATGGTGCACTTTATGAAATGTTATAAAACCACAATATGTGTAAACCCATCGGGTTAAATTAAATACGTCTCTACAACAGAAAATACTGCTATCAAGAAAGATGAACTGATTCGAATAAATTGATTTTTATGCTTAAAGAACAGAGACTAAAATTAAGAAAAGAGGTTTGCTTTCACGTATAATTCATTCGAATCGAACGCGAGGAAAATTCCAATTTCCATATCTCAGTTTCCGAAAAGTATATCTGGCTTTTAAAAGATCGTGTTTATGTCGCGTAATCCACGACGCTGACATCACGCGTCTCTTTCAAATTTGAATTACATTTCCTCATCGGTTCCTTTCCGCGTCCGCGATATTTTCAACCGCTTGAAAGAAGTGTTTTTAATTCATTAGAAACTTCGTCAGAAACCGAACACGGTACAAACATCAGGTAAATGAAGCAATTTCTCGCCATGGGGGTAGTGATAAAGTTGCAATTTAAATTAATCATTTGCAAAACTAATTACTAGCCCAGCCGTGCTGAAATATGCTGGGAACTCGAAAGAAGGGAACACGCTTTTTTCCAGCGAGAAAATCGTGCGCGATGCACGCAATATTAAGTAGCTGACAAATGAAAACTGGTTCGTTCGCAATTACGAGCATTACACGATGAATCGATATCGATCATGAATCGCGAGAGAGAGAGAGAGAGAGAGAGAAAGGAGAGAATATAAATTCGCAAACCGGAACGAACGGGTTGCTCGCGCGAGTCAGTAAAATACTTTTCCGCAAATAAACTATCGTAATGCATAAAACCCGAGTACCAGGAAATAAAAGAACACCCGGCCTTGTAATTCCATCTTCTAATTGACTTTTACAATGGCTGCAGTTTGTACCCTCGGACACACAAATATGCAACGGATAGGAATGCAACGCTGCGAGTTGCAGCACTCGGTGTGCGCAAATAAAATTCCATCCCCGGCGAAGCTGTAATCAGATAAATACAATTCGAAATTCCTCTGATCCCCATCGGTGACTGCCATTGAAAATCCGCGGCCAGTACATATTTCTTTCCCCGACGCTGATATAATCGAATTTATTTATCAGGCTTCGTTTCCATTTTGCGAACGCGTGCCAGCTCTGTTTTTCGTTGCACGTGATTTCGAACGTTTCTTGAATTATTCGACTACGCTATGCTAGTCAATTTATCCAAAAATATGAAAAAATTAGAAAAGACAATTATTCAATGGATTTTCTTTGACTGTTTAAAGCCGTCCAGTGCTTGTCCGTTCAAACGCGTTGAAACAACCCCTATTTTTATCATGAGAACTATCGAAAATTATTGTACATATCAAAACTGTACATTTTTTATAGGGAATTCTACTGTGCAAACAGATTCCGCGAGAGGTTGCATTTTTAAATATTATATTAAAAACAACGATTTCTTGTTCATTCTTCTCGTCGAATACGAACTCATTTTCCCGTAAATTTTCACACGGAAACTGTACACCCAGGAAAGAAATATGAATAAAATTGTAGAATGCTTCTGTAGAATCCTATCTGCAGGGTGGAATTTTTAAACATCGAGCAAATTAAGTAAATCTTACACAAATTAAATCAAAAAGGAGGTAAAAAATAATATATAACGATGGTACAAAATTGATAACTAACAAATATTCGAAGAAGTCGGAAGCAAATGATTTACAAAGAACTGTTTAATTTTCAATATACAATTTTGAGACTCCCCTTGCGATGAACAATGCGCCCTTGTGTATGCAATGAATTGCATAAAATGAATTATCGAAGAATTAAGTGCAAAATGTTGAAGGAAAATGTTGCATTTGAACATTTTTGTATTGTTTGAGAGTGCTTGTTCGTCCCAAGTGGAAGCACAGTGCTTTTCCTCGGAGGCGTTCATTCATGAATGGTTGAAAAGTAGCACGGATACGTGTTCGAATACTTTTGCGGGCCACTGTACGCACGAGTAGGCACGACTAAATTCGCGAATGAACTAGGACGGTCTGCATGAGACAGAAATGAATGTTGACTGGTCTGAAATGGTGCTTGGACTTCCTAAAGGGCGGGAAGTTAAATAGTTTTTGCAGAGGACCGCTACACGCGAAATTCTTTTCGAGTATTCTTGCCCCGTTTCGATGGCAGAAGCGTCGAAGCGTTTCTAAAATATTCCTTTTTGTAGTTCACAAAGATGTGGATTCTTTTTGCTCGAAAAATGCTTTGCTCTGAGAGTGATCCTTTACAAAACAGAACAGCTCCATGAACAATGATTTTTTTAGCCGTCATTTACGTTTCTGGCGAGCTTTAATCTGTGTAATTATTGTAGTTTTTGATGAAGTTCCTTTAGATAAGTTATCTTTCAAAATTTATTTCAAAACCACCTTTCGAGTTTTTTACATTTTACTGCCGAAGTATTTGGTCGGTGCATAACTTTTCATATTTAAGAGAATATCAAATTGAAAGAATTTGGCAGTTTCATAGTTTTTAGGAGTGTATCATTAGACTGTGGATTTTATGTATTTACGATGAAATTGGATGGATGTAATTCAAATCAGATAAAAGATTAACATCATTTGAAAATATCAATAATATAATATTTCAACTTGTTAAAATGATTAAAGGTCCCTATATTTAGCACCTGTTCCTTGCAATTGATACAGACAATTTTTATTTTGCATGAAGATCTGCGGTCCATTTATAACTAACGATTTTTTAAAATCAATTCTTCGACTGTATTATTGAATTCACCCCCGGTAACATAACTAGTAACAATTTCTTTGGAACTATCATATAGAAGATTTTGATCTTGTTCTCGATACAGAATTGCGGAAAGTCCCATTAGATATTTGTCGGGCAGAGAAAATGTTAACATTGATATCCGTGATTGATTGTAATGAAAGTAAGGGTACTGATTGGATTTCTAGATTGAACGGTAATGATAACTAATTTTAATGAAATTCAAACAGTTGCCTGTCAATTCTGTGCGTATTTATTTATCCAGTCATATAAATTCCATTAACGGGGGATGTTGATTGATGAAGGGCTGCTGGTGTATGATTTTGCAACAGCCACCCCATGTTGCTGATAGTATCGCTTTGTCATGTCTTGGAAAGGGGTGAGTCGATATCGCGAAGCTCATGGATACCGAGATTGTAATCAATTATAGCTAGAAAAAGTTTGGAGGAAAAATGTATCAAATAAATAATGCGTTAAACAGCCATATTTCTAAAGCATGAAATCAAATACTTTAATCTTCCTAATATTCCTCGGCTACAAAAATAAAGTTGAAAATGATATATAACGAAAGAAACTATAATATTTGATAACGTAAATTTATTTTTCGTTTATGACTGATTAAATGCGACGAAGTATGTCTCTCGATTTAAACGGAAATATGTCACAAAAGATCCAATTACTTTTAACCCTTTGCAATCGAAGAAATTTTAATTCCAAAATCAAAATATTTCTTTCAACCTATAATATTTTTGTTCTATGTATCATTTTTATATTGTACACCTGAAATAAAACCTGTTCTCTCATACAACAGTAGAATAGAGACGAATTTAATAATATGAAAACTGTTTTGAATAACGGTATGGCAATTTTTGTTGGTGACTCAGAGTTACCATTCGAGTGCAAAGGGTTAATATCAAATGAGATACTGCGCTTACCCATTGAGTGCTTCTTGGGTCAATATTTCCCCGTTTTCTGATAAACAATGTACAATTTTATATTTCATGAAAGAGAATAGCAGTACCCTTCGTTCTATTAACATTTCTGTTGAGGTTTCTATCGTATTTATTTTATGTGCTACGCTCGTATTTATTTAACATTTTCTACGTTTAGTATGCGTTTAAATAATCCTTCCAGCGTTCGAAATGTTAAAATACTCTGTGTACAGTTTACTATTTCGAACGACGCGACGCTTTAATTCGACAAAATCCAAGCCACGACAATAGCAAACTCCGACGAGACGACTTAAGGTTCGGTAGCCACGTGTATTTTTGCTCGCAAAGCGGATTTCTCCCGTTCACGTCAGAGAAATGTTTGAACATAGAGTAGACTAGCATGGTCCATTCCTGGGAGCACTAAAGACATCATGGTCCCTACGATAATATTTAACTTCTCGTTCACATTTCCACGCGGCGACCAGTTAAACGCGGCCGCGATTCCATTTTTCCCTATGCGAAATTGTTTACTGGGTTCGATTCAGGCGACACGGTTAATTCACTCAAAAACGTGGACAATGTTGTCAAACAATGCACACTTTTTCCATGCACAACGTTTTTCCAGCTTCGATAGTTACTAAAATAAAAATAAGGGTTGTTTCCACCCTGTATGCGAGACCTATAAAAATGCGTTAAATATTTTTGCGAGACAATATGAAATAATATTTGTCTTTTATAAACCCTCGAAAAGTTAACAGATAGAAATAATCCGATATTAAGTATTTTTAATGTAAACATCGCCGATAGGTGCAACTGTAGCGTATCTGACTACAAAACAACTAGATGTATTTTTAATATATTTTTAGAACAAACTTCTCCGAAATCTCCTTGTGCAGTTGAATTCTTACTCAAACAATGCACAATTTTTACATGTACAACGTTTTTCCAGCTTCGATAGTTACCAAAATAAAAATAAGGGTTGTTTCCACCCTCTACGCGAGACCAATAATAATGTGTCAAATATTTTTGCGAGACAATATGAACTAATATTTGTCTTTTATAAACCCCCGAAAAGTTACCAGATAGAAATAATTCAATATTAAGTATTTTACTACACAAACTATTTGACTACAAAACCGATAGAAGTATTTTTAATGTATTATTAAAACAAACTTCTCCGAAATCTCCTTGTGCAGTTGAATTCTTAGTCAAACAATGCACAATTTTTACATGTACAACGTTTTTCCAGCTTCGATAGCTACCAAAATAAAAATAAGGGTTGTTTCCACCCTCTACGCGAGACCAATAATAATGTGTCAAACATTTTTGCGAGACAATATGAACTAATATTTGTCTTTTATAAACCCTCAAAAAATTACCAGATAGAAATAATTCAATATTAAGTATTTTTAATGTAAACATCGCCGATGGGTGCAATTGTAGCGTATCTGACTACAGAACCGATGAAAGTATTTTTAAAGTATTACTAAAATAAACTTTTCCGAAAAATGTTTGTGCAGTTGAATTCTTAGTCAAACAATGTACAATTTTTACAATGACAACGTTCTTCCAGCTTCGATAGTTTCCAAAAATAAATGTTTCAACCTCTTCAATGCAAACGACGACCACTAAAAATGTTACGACCGATATCAAATGTGTTAATTATTTTTTCAAGACGGAGCAAGTTGCCACCCGTTTCTCCGAGCAGTTGAAAAAAGTAATAGATAGAAATAATAAATAACAATGCATGCTACGTTCGCGTGACAAGCACTGTGTGCGCGTATACTAAACGCACATTGAATATACTGTACACGTTGAATTATTTTCTAATTTCGTCGATACAATCTTGAAACTCCCCAGCATTGTTCGAAGCGGCTTGACTTAACATTTCTTGTTAAATGTTGCAAACGCGAGATTCGTGATACTTTCTCGAGCGACTGTATGCACATGCACATGCACATGCACACGCTCTCGCTGTGGATGCATGCTTGCACGCTGCGACCTGGTGAACTTGTTTGCACAGAGCTATGCAAGTATAGCTACTGTCATAAGTTCCATAGAACTCTCCTTTCCAGCCTGTAACCATACGCCTCGAAGCAAAAGCTGATTTTAAATCACTGTCGTGAAATTTTCATGCGCATGTCCCGCTTCGAAACCGACGAAATATATTTGGTTACCGTCGTGAATCATTCCACCGTGGCGAAAATATGGGGTTTGCGAGGAAATCATTTCTGAGAGCCACTGAATAATTGTTGACCTCCCTAGGGAACTGACAGGCATCGATTTTGGCAACCTCGGTCGATTTATTATAACTGTTGTTTTGTTTTGCAGGAGCTAGACAAGAGATACCAAATCTTTTATTCCAATGAACAAATTTAGAAAAATGTCAAGAAACCATCTCGACTATGTATAATTGAAAATTCAGAAAAATTGTCAATATATAACAGATTGATATTAATTCCACAAATATCTTGGACCATCCTGAATATAACAAAGAGATGATATTTGTTATTAAACTGTGAATCTTTGGGCAAAATAAAAATTCTCTACACCATTTGTAACCGATAGGAAACATATAAAAATTGCTTCTTTTTTTTAATAATTTTAATAAGCTGAAAATAATATAGCAATAATCTTAAGTTCTTTTAATATTTCCACTGTCATAATATTTATAATTTCTTCACAAATCGTATAATAAATTTTTCTTCAATGCATACACCCTGTCTTAAAAATATTTATACACACTTTTAATTTATATTTAACGAAACATTTGATGAATCGTAAAAATTTTCGATTTTATTACCAGTAAGGTTTCAAGGTATTCACAATCTTTTTTAACCCTTTGCAATCCATTTTAACTAGAAAACCAAACATTTTTTCCGACCAAGAATATTTCGATTCTATATGATTTTTTTTTATTTTCTAGATATGAAACTGATATAATACCTCGTAAAATACTTAAATATTTAGTAGCTAATTTATTCAATACAAATTCTTTGAATAGTGGTATAGCAATTTTTAGCTATGCCTCAGAGTCACCACTCGAGTGCTAAGGGTTAAAATGATATTGAATGGCAAAGGAAAGGATATAGAGAATAAAGTGCTTATTTAAATTTGTCGTATGTAATTGTGTGAATTTATAGAATTTAAGTTTAAATCGAGGACATTTCCGGTCCCCACAGTTTTTTGAACTGGAAAAGTTAGGTGGCCCGTTAGTACACTGTCACAGAGCAGTAATCATTACCAAAAAAGTATCTCAGAGAGTGAAAAGGAGGTTGCAAAGTCCCGGACCATGGCAAGCTGGCCACGGTTTATCGTCGTCTCTAAATCGTCGCTTATCGTTTCCCACATCCAGCTGACTATACGAGAGCAGCTGTCAGAATCTGAAAAAGTTCTTTTCACGAGGTCAGTCTTTAGAAAACACATGATGGGCGGGACCTAGAATTTCTAGAAGAACCTCTTGCAATTTTCTCCACCCATAAACATCGGAATATCCGACCAACATAAAACAATTGATTTTTCATATATTCAAACCACACTCCATATCACAAATTTACTTAAAATAAATGAAATTCGTCAATTTTTCTAAAAATTCACACACAAATCTCGAATATTGCAGAGATTGTTCCGTATATCTTTGCCGTAAATAAAATCTACAGAGAAATGTTATTATTCATATAAATAGTACAAATAATTCAGTAAGGATCCATTATTAAACCAGTTGCTGTATTACGAATTTATTTAAAATACAATCAGTATGTTAATTTTACCAAAAATATCAATTGTAGAGATTCTGTCATATATTTCGTACGATTATAAAACAATTTTATATAGTACCAAAAGTAGTTCACTAAAAACATGACGAGTTGCCCGAATAATTAAAACATCTATTTAGTCAATATTAAACGAAAAATAACAGTAACGTTAATAACAATGTCTAACACCTAACACAAATTGCAGATAAATGAGGCACCGCTACATGCCACCGTAAATGGAAAATCCTGTATTACGAATTTATTTAAAATACAATCAGTATGTTAATTTTACCAAAAAATTTGAAACTTCAATTTCGTTCGATTCTAAAACAATTTAATATAGTACCAAAAATAGATCACTAAATACATGATGAGTTGCCCGAATAATTAAAACATCTATTTAGTCAATATTAAACAAAAAATAACAGTAACGTTAATAACAATGTCTAACAACTAACACAAACTGCAGATAAATGAGGCACAGCCACATGCCACCGTAAATGGAAAATCCTGTACATTAATAACAAACATTTCTGCAATCCATTTTACAAACAAGACAAATAGAACTCGTTGTATATTAATATCAATATTTCCTCCCTCCCATAAATTCATATCAGCCATGTAAAATGGTGGATCATTTATGCGAGCGTTATATATGAACGAACCTGTAGGTCGCAATAATTCAAACGCAATGTTTCAACTTGTAAAGAATATTTCATAACAAAAAATTGCTCTATTCATCGTGGTTCGGACGTTGTTCGAGAACGGCTTTAAAAGAGTCACAATGGACAAAAAAACGAGCGTCAACAATGCAAATCGGGCGACAAGTTAGAAATTTTTAACGAACGGCGAAAAACTCTCGCGATCGCGCAAAGGGCCGACAAAATGGCAACGGAATTAAAAAAGTTGTAATGTTCATTTGAAGAGAGAAAGGGAGAGAGAGGAATAGTGGGGGAGAGATATTGCACACGTGTATTTACAAGCGGAAAATGTGGGACACAGTCCGTCGATGTGAAAACTTTATTTTCCCGTCACGATTAAAGGATTTTTTCCGGATTCGTTTTTCGAGGTTTCACCTGTTTCAACAAATTGCTCGCACGCGCTGTCGCGATCAATTTTGGTGGACGAACCACGCCATAATAATGGAGCTCGATCATACGATTGAAATTCAGCTAATGACAGGTAGCATTGGGCTAATCTACGATAAACAATGCAACGCTGACATTAATTACCGTTAATTGTGGTAGACTAGAATTTATGGTGAGAAATATGGGGCAGAAGCTGAAAATCAACAAATCATACACGATTCCAGCGAAAATTGTGACATCGCTTCGATTTTTAGAATGTCAAATGAGGAAGGGAACAGTGGATGTACTGTCAGTCTACAGTTTCACTAACAATTCAATTTTATAATGTCTTATAAATATATAAACCCATCTTTATACAGCACTATTTTCTAGCCATGAGAGCTTATTAGTTTTAGACATTTTCTTCGAATCAATGAGTTCTCAGTTTGTTTCGTATTCCACCTGTTTGCCAAGATTCATAATTTACTAAAGATAAATCATTTGTTATTAACCGTTTTTGTAGTAATAAAGGCAAAGGGAATGACTTAGCATTGAACTGGTTTCAAAAAACGAGCAATAGACTATCTTGAAATACATTGTGCATCAGGGGTGGGCACGTTAGGGGTCCCTCAAACGCCTGCTGCTCCCACCAACCTCTCTTTCATGCGCGAGGCCTGCGCACTGTTAGCAACGGGCGAAGCACTTCTTCCTCTTTGGTAACGGCGGATGCTGGTGGGGGACAGTGGACGCTGGGTGGGGACGGTTTTGTCTCAATTGAGACAAAAATGCCCATCTCTGCTGTATATTTTTCTGATCGCCAACGATGCTCGATGAAATTATGTTTAACACGAAGACCTCATTTCTAACAAGTTTTTATTTATCTATAAATTTTCTCAACTATTTGAGACTCGACCAACAGCTTCGGAAAAACCTATATGCGTTTATATTTGAAATTTATCACTAAGAATAAGAATTTATACAAACTTCACACTTTTCTCGTTAGTAGATTGTGGATTTCGGTTTGTCTGTGCAAAAGCTCCAACTAAAAGGTGCTATGATCTCATTCTCGTTTATGCAAAATAGCGTGTAAATTCTATGATAAAATTTACGTGTGTAACATGGAAAATTTGCTCTTTCATTGTCAGACAAAATATCGCAATTTTCGCGGTGCAGATAGGCTGAAAGATAATCATCCCTTCACGAAACAGCCACTTTTCAACCAGTGAAAAGTTGTCTGTTAAAGTTGAAGGAGCCCGGAGAAATATATCGGGAAATGAAGAACGATGGAACGTGATACGAATTCCCTGGTTCCTGTATAACAAAATTGCAAGAAAAATTTCCGCGACGCGTCAGGAAAATCGGCTCCAAAAGATTCCCGGTATCCGCGAACTATGCCGCATCCAGTTCCGGGGGCTTTGGAAGGAAAATCGCAGGATTTATGGTGCGTTCGCCTAACCTCTGTGTCATTCACCCCGGAAGAATCGTCTCTTCGAACTCGAAAAAATTTCGTAGCGAACCGATTTCGACTAGGAAACCGTACAAGCCGTTTGAGAGCGTTACCGAGCTCTTAAATAACAAATAATAGACCTATTCTCGAGTATAAAAACTTTTTAAAAATAAAGATAGAACATTAAAAAATTGTTATTGACGATCCCTGACAATCAGAAAAGCGTACAAGCACTCTTGTTGCAGCAATCTTCGGCCAAATCTTATTTCATTGATCAAATGTATAGAGGTAAAAACAACTGGTTTGTAATAACAAAAATTTTGTTGATGACTAGTGATCATGTATATCATGTTTTAGAAGTTGTTGTGAAGAGAAAAAGATTCAATTTTAAAATTTATGATAGATTCAGCCACAATTGAATTTTTCCATTGCTTTTATAGACATTATAGTTTGTGGCAGTTTTGGGAGAAATCTTGGAAAAAGTGAACGACGGATTACGAAAGTAGAAGTTTCAAGCTTTAAAATAAATTTAAAGTATATTGAAACATTTATTGAAAATATGTGATTATGAACGAAACGCAGACGGATCAATTAAAGTGTAAAACAAGAATGGAAAGACCTTTTGTATAACAATTTTTGAAGAATATATAAAGATTAAACATTGCATTTTGCAGTTCTTTAAAATGTTATGTAGGATTTCCCTATTTTGATTCGATATTCGCGATCGAGTTGAATAATCGATCTACGCGGGCAGGGGTAAATCAAGGTGTCGACTCGTAACAGATAATAATAATTTAATAAAAATTAAATGATGATGGAACAAACATGAAGACAACTGTACAACGTGGCGACCGACGCGAGACTCCTCGATGCTCGCATTTCTTTTCTCGACGTTCCTCGCTTGTCTTTTGCCGTTCGTTTGTTTTACGGAGCGAGCGTTGCACCGGCGTTGGCTTGACGCGCGTCTCGACCGTTTTGGCGGGAATTTAGGCATCCCACATGTTATGTGTCCTATAAATGTATTAATTTGATCGAAAAGTATTGTTACATATTTAATGTTGCAAGGTACCTATTTTCCATTTCGTTAACCCCTTGCCGTATTTTAACGAGTCAGACTCGTGATGAAGATTTTAAACGAAATCAAACAATTATGAATGTTATGGCTTTCTTTTAAGACGAAATAAAAATATATTTTTTATACTCAATATGTAAACCTTAAAGCAAATGTAGCCATACGAAAAATATAGATTTTCTTTCATCATCTGTGTAATTTTTGGGGATAAAATTGTTCTAATCACTGTAACCGTAAAGAAAATGGTACGGCAAGGGGTTAAATCAAGCTGAATATGAAATTCAGATTATTCATTTGTCAATTTACAGTGTTTATTCTTACCCCATAATATCATTGTTACATTGAAACGAGAAACGAGGAGGAAGTTTTTGGACAATGTAACAGCGGAAGCCGTTTTTATACGGCTAGATCACCGAGAGAGATTCCGCAACAGAGCCACGGTAATTGCGATCATAATTTCGTCAACAGGTGCCCTGCATTTTAAGGGCGGCGGAAGTGGCTCGCATTAAATCATCCGACACAGTCGGAGATCAAGTTGAACGATAATCTGCCCCGACTTATACGTACTTTTCCACTCGGAACTTTTTTCCTAGTTGCCATTGCCAGATTTGATGGCCCAGACACATCCGCCCGAGACTCTTATGTATACGTATACTGTTACGCTTCGTAGTTCTTCGATCCTCACGCAAACGTGCCAAGCTGCAACACGTGGTTCCGCTAGAGGTATACCAAGAGAGACAGAAAGAACGAAAGAGAGAGAGAGAACGAACCAGTCGTGACACTTTATTCCTCGGTCTCTTGGCACGAGCTCTTCGGAATTACAATTTATTTTCACGTGTCACGCCCGTCTATTTTCAAGTGATTTTTAATCCTTCGCTGTCTTCGTTTGCTAAACCACGGATAAATAACGATGACATGCCTGAGAACAGTTGTGGAATTAGGATACTCTTCTCACAACTGTTAACCAACGTCTTCTGAACAAGCATTACCATTGTCAAGCATTATAAGCGATTATAGTTTGCCTTATCTCATAGAAATAGCTAGAATGTGAATATTTAAACTTTCAACGATATTTATTATTAGACAACGGATCTTTATGTAAAATAAACATTTGTATATCTCAATTGCAATAAATTGGAGTGAAATAAAAGATTATTTAAGGCTTTACCGCCTTATTTAGCGGAAGTTTATTAATATGCAGGATTTTCAATAATTGTTCTGTACCAAACGGAAGCTTAAAAATTGTTCAGTTGTTGGTTTATGATTGAAGTATCTTGTCGCTGTTGAAGCAATGAAAAATCAATGAAGCAACGAAGAAAAAAAATCCTCAACCATGACTTCCAAAAATTATGGAATAATCGTAGGTAGATAGTGCGTTAATATGTTTAATAGGTTGAAAATAATGTAACAGTATTTTTCAATTCTTCGAATGTTTTTACTGTTTTAAATTATACCTACTAATTTTTGTCATAAATGCATAAAATCCGTTGTCTATTTATTATATTTGTTTTTGTTGTATCTAGTGCTGTCTGATTATCTGTTTGCAACACCACCTACAATATATTATACCAAAAACATACAATGAATGTTCATTACATTAATTGAACATACTGTGAAGAAAATGATCCAAGAATGAATGAAACACAGCTGAATGAGTTGAAGTGTAAGACAAGATTGGTTGAAAGCTATAGGAAGAGCAAATTGCATAGCTGTATATGCATCAGGAGCTGTACAAAATCAACAGTTTACGAACAAATAGTGTTCCACGTACGGATATTTCAAGTACTATTCGATCAGAAATTGCAGGTTCGATTTCGGAGGAACAAGACGTAAAATACGGTTTTGTAAACTAGAGTGTAGTAACTCGATATATACGAGTATCAAGAGATATTCACAAGTCGTACGATACTTTATCAGTAGAACCATCCCGAACTTCTTCGGTACGTGTCTCACGAACCTGACACTGTAAAGGTAACTTCGTTCGAGTCGAGGATCGAAAGGTGTTCTCCCTTCGTGGCCCTTTACGAAATTATCCGTGTCTCACGGTCTTGAAACGTGTTTAATTGCAGAACGATGTGTTTCCAATTAATAGCTAAACCTTTGTCGGGGAGGCTTGAACTGTTTGGTAAAGACCAATTAAGCTGATTGCCGAATTTGGAGTATTTTACGCGATTCCTAGTCACGCTATCACGCAAGAAATCAGATTCTTTCACACTCTGCTCGTCCTTTCGACTTATTAAACTTCTGAATTTCTTTTGGTAGGTAATTGTTAAAAATGTGCAGAGAACAGTAAAGTTCCATCACCATTTAGTACGTGAAATACAATAAAAACAGCGGAAATATCAGAAGAATTAAGTGAATGTCGTTATTACCATATTGTCGACATCAGAACTAGGGTACACTGTACAATGATTGGCACCCTAAGCTAAAATCATAGTAAAAATCGTTTTTTGAAATGTCCTACGCATCTCATTTCTGAAGGTACATACATATAATTGAATTATGTATTTTTCCCGATATTTAACACTTTCTTCGCCCAGGTCTTTTAACATCCCACGTAACATTGAAATACTAGGTTTAAATTTTTAATTATGCTTTATCATAATTTCTCCATTGCATCACTTTTCACTGACTAATACCGTTCGACTAATGTTTTAAATAAAAATTATTCAATGTTGATAGGAACTGTGAATTCCGTATATGATACCTGGGACACAATCTATCTTAATCCTCGTCAGCAAATAAATTTTCATTTGATTCTTGTCGTTTGCAATTAATGCGGACAATGTTTAGAATGGAAGTCCGCAGTCCAATTATTACAATATAAATTTTCTTTTTCTTCTACGAAGTTGTGAACAAGAAGGCAATCTTAATCATTGTTACCGTCAAATAGATCTTAGCGCCAGTGGTTATACTCTATTCAATGAAACAAAAGTGGTTTTTAACCGGCGTTATTTTTCGAACATGTATAGTCCACAATAGTATTGTGAACCAGGAAATCACTTTCAGTAACCTAATGTAGTTATTTCGTTTGGGATTATAATGTAAAAGAAGATTTTTAAGGTTCCTCTTAGTAAAGTACAACTATGGAGAAGCCGATTAACAAGCTTCCGGTAGATAAAGTGTTAAATATGAAGATATGTAAGAATACCTGTCGATCAGCCTGAGAATTTCGAGGAACGACATCCGGCCAAATTAATTTGACTTGACTCGAATACGATCGTGTCACGTCACAGCTTGCGACCAGGGATGTAGAGGGATGGTCTGGCACCGAGGTGCTCCATGAATTTCTATATTCCGGCGAGAGGCTGGCAGCACGGAAAAACGGTCCCTTAACCAGGTGACAAAGTGTGCTGACGTTGCCACCGGGAATACCCGCGGCTACCAGTCGCAGAAGCTTCGGGTAGCTTTGGCCAGCGTTGGAACGAAATAGCGACGGAGATGATGGCACGGTGAACTCTCGGTCCACGCCGCGCACTTTCGAAGGGTCATTAAAAGTGTCTTCCTCGGATGCCTCTCGGGCTCTGCTATGTCCTCCTATGCTCTGCTATGCCCTGCTATGCCCTGCTATGCCCTGCTCTGCTAAAATCTGCTCGAGAACCGACCGCTCATCTCCACGAGATGAAAAGCCTTCGATTTATTTCGCTTCCACCTGCCCGACGACGACACTGAAAACACCGGCTTCCACTATTCTGCTAACAATCCTGCAACGACGCCCCTCCTCGAATCATAGACTCGCAGAGTCGTTATCAGACAGCGGATTTTGATGCATTTGTGACAGAAATGGATAGACACTAGCGGAGCCTACCCTAGACGTTGCGGGGCCCAAGGCAAACTCGGCCCTGATAAAAATACATATACCTAGTACAATTCGGCGATTCTGAATCGATTTTTCCGAAGTGGTTTTCAATTTTTTTAAATCGATTCTTGTATATTCAATTTTGAAACGAATCGACTTTTTTTTCGTTATGAATCGATTTTTCCGAAGTGGTTTTCAATTTTTTTAAATCGAATCTTGTATATTCAATTTTGAAACGAATCGACTTTTTTTTCGTTATGAATCGATTTTTTCGAAGTGATTTTCAATTTTTTTGGATCGATTCTTGGATATTCGATTTTGAAACGAATCGACTTTTTTTCGTTATGAATCGATTTTTTCGAAGTGATTTTTTAATTTTTTTGAATCGATTCTTGAATATTCGATTTTGAAACGAATCGATTTTTTTCATTATGAATCGATCTTCGATTCAAGGGGTGAAATAAGTTAATTTAATGAAGAGATTATTCTCAAAAGTCGGGAACATTATGGTTGAAGGAAGGAATCGTATATCACCGGATTTACAACATTTACTCTTTTTCAATTTATTGCCTTTAAATGAATGGTTAATAAATAATGATTAATGAATACTGAAATTATTGTTGATCTTCCTTTTTTCAAGACCTAAATAAATAAATAAATATATGAGTCTAATTTAAATGTTTATATACAGTATCTCATCATGAGATATTCTTGGGATCTCGATAGTGCTATAAAAGTTATACACTTAATATTGAGTTACCTGTTTATTGAACAAATTTCATATCAATTTTCGAAAAATCATTTTTTTAATGTTCGATTTTCTACTAAATCGATTTTTATCACTGCGATTCAGGAGCGATTAAAAAATCGATGTTTTTGCAGAAATTGCGCATCCCCAATACTTAGTACTAGGAATATCTAATTAACCAGTCAGCTGTTTCTGACGAGTACATGGAATAAAATAAATTGCTTACTATTTATGTTAAAATTGTTGTGTAGATTAAAACACATTATTAATTTTTCGACATTTTGGAATATTTCGAGTCAAATACGAAATAAAGAAACGAAACAAAGAAATTGAAGAGACATCAATGTGATAAATAAAGTATTTAAAAATTATTACCACCTACATATAAAAAGAGCTACACAGCGAGGACGCTCTATAAAGTTGTCGATGCGACAAAGGTCGACAGATTATTAGGTACTAACCGGAAGCATGCGATGAGGAATCCCGTTACTAGATCAAAAGAAAACCTCGGCCCCCCCCCCCGTTGAAAACCGAGTCACTGATAAATCGAAGAGTGAATTTCTGTCCCATCGAGGGAAACGCCGATGGAAAATCATGGCGGGAACACAGAGAGAAAATCAAGTAAATTATTCTTAACGGACCTGTGCTCTCTTCTTCTCTCTCTCGCTCTGTTGCGCGCGCGCGTTCTCTGTAACGCATTCAACGGAGCTAATAATAAAAAATTCTGCCGCGCTGAAGGAACTATGTAAAAGACGTGCGCACGTGGCAAATAGCGACAGAATGTAATGCAACAAGTTCACACAGGCGACTCTCTCTCCCTGCTTTCATCAAAGGACCTGGAAACCTTTCATCTGTGTTTCAAAAAGGCTACGGTCTAACGAACAACCTATTTTCTGGCGTTCCCTCTCCAAAAAGAATTAAACCTAAAATTAAACATAAAAGAATTATTTTAAAAGAATTTAAAATAACAATATTCAATGTGGGAAACACAAGAAGGTTCATTAGCATGATACAAATTCCAACGACACGGAACGTTTAACGGAAAGAGAGAACGATCTCCAAAATTATGAACGCACTGACACCCTGATTGCTATGTTAGCCGTATGTGGGTGACACAATTTGTTTTTGGTGTACTTGAAAACCAGCTTTTGTTGCAATCTTTTGGGTAAAGCAAAATAGTTGTCAGGTTTACGCCTCTCTATTCCTGTAGACCTTTCATTGTAGATTTTATGCATTTATTACAATTTTTTCGTAAATAAATCAATCTATATTCTATATTATTAGAACAAAAAATAAATGTGCTATTTTACGATTTAGTTAAAATAGTGCAGAATTGGATTTTAACAATAACTTGCCTTCTACGTTAACTTTGTTCTCTTGAACGGCCTTTCAATGATATTTTAATAACTTTCCAAGCCCTTTCTAAGTTTTAAATCAAAACAATTAACATTTCAAGCGTAATCTCTAGACTGCCGATTTTATGCATTTATAAAAAAAAATGGGTGCATATAATTTAAAGCAGTAAACATATTAAGAACATTTAAAGACATCGGTGTACTAGTTTCAACTTACTAAGATAATTAAAAAAAGAAAGAAATTTCAATTTGCCTCCTGCGTCCCGCAATGAATGCAAACATTTTTTATTTTGCATAAAGATCCGTAGTCTAGTAATCTCCAATGAATGTTAGTTGTTACAACCATTTCTGGTCTGGAAATACAATTTCTAGTCTATTGTAAATTAGTTGAAGATGGTGTCCAGCAGAAATGATAATTTCTGACTTAAATAACACCTAGTCTTCGTACATGGTAAAGCAATTATGAGGTACTCGGTTTGTCCACACAAAAAGCAGACAAATCTAAGATTTGAAAAGAAGAACCGTGGGGGATATTGAGAAGAAGCTTGAACCAGTTCGTAGAGATACTTCTGAAGTTTTATTACCGTCGTTGCAAGAGATTACCTCGATAAAAGTCTTCTAAAGCGGTCGGTTGGACAGGTAGGTGATGGCAATTTGTCACTCATGTATTGAACACGGGGAAATCCAGATTTAACACTGCGTGCTCGTTTTCATGGGGAATATATGGAACAGGAGATTCATATCCCATTCTATCGCCTTGATAAACGCTGCGATCAAAAAACTGAACGCATTCCAAAATTTTGGGAACCTACAGAACATCCAAACTGCCTTTGCATGCACTGTTTAACATTTATCACACCCCAAAACGAAAAATATCACGCGAAGCGAGTACAAAGAGTTTCCATCTGAACACGAATCTGGTACTACTAGTACAACAATTAAAAATCTCAATGCATCATGTGCATTTGAGAGATTCAAGTTTAATGAAAATTTATATCTGAACAGTGATGTACAAAGACATCTCAAATACGTCACGTATTCCTTAGAAAATTGTACACATTGAAGTAAGATACTATATAATATTGTTGGAAATGAAATAAATCCACTACAGTGTTTCCACGTATTCTGTATTTAATGTATAATTTATAATGTGGGATTAGAATCGGATGTAATAAGAAACTGCTGATATAATAAAAAGAAAACCAAAAGAAGATGTATATTTTAAAAATAGAGTTTCGTGTGGTTCTTTATCCGTTAATAATTCAACTAACGCTCCTCATTCTCGCACGCATCCACACCAGTGTTGGGATATGGTCCATCTCTTCTCGCGCATGCGCGGCCAAAACAGTAACGTATCTATATCATGATGACGAGGTAGTGGAGCCCTAAGACAGTTATATTGGCGGGAAAGTATCGGAACAATCTATTCCGGACAAAAAGACTTCAGGACGTGTTCTACGAGTTACAATATATATACAAATACACATGTTATACATTCATTTTTCAGAATCAAATCATACTAATTTTTTAAAATTCTGCTGGGTGCTCAAGGTACCCCATTTTATCGAGAATCTTACTTTACTGAGGCCAAAATCGCCGCGCATGCGCGAGAAAAGATGGACCATATCTCAACAGTGATCCACACCGCGGTCGTCCGCTTCATTTGTTTCTTCGCTCTCCGTCTTTCTCTCGCTCATGATCTCTCACTCACGCTCTCCGTCTTTCTCTCGCTCATGCTTTCTCACTCACGTTCTCCGTCTTTCTCTCGCTCATGGTCTCTCACTCACGCTGTCTCGCTCGTAGAATTCTCTAGCATTCACGCATATACACGCATACACGCACTCATTCGTCCATCAAATCCTACAATAATGTAATAAAACTGCGAATATAGTTCAACTGTATAACCGTATGTGAAAAGACTACTACTTTGCAAGATGCGCTCAGGCTAGCTGCTATGACGGGACTGACGACGGTCCTAACTTTACGCCCTCGCCTGGGCCCTTCTGTCTCTGGGAAAAACCTCCCCTTAAGCCTACACACTTATACTTATACACTTAAATATTAACAGCAGATATTACCAACAACATGCTTATTATTGTCTCAGGAACATGTCTGATTTGAATTCATACGAGAATTCATTATCAAACTTAAAAAAAATGGTTGACCACATCTAATTTCATTTAACACGTTGAGTGCCAATCCAGCAGTCTCAAAAATTCCATAAAATCGAAGTAATTTAACAGATTAAAAATTGAAAAGATTAATTATATCACACTGAGTAGTCCTTCAACTATCTTGTATTTTCTGGATTTTGTTACAATGAATATATTAACGTGAAAATTTATTTTGAAATCTGAATAAATAATACCTTCGCTCATATATGAGTAACATGGCAGTCAACGTGTTAATCCGCACGTCAATAAAAATGTCAAATAAAGAATTGCGGATTGCGATCAAGTGATCAACTGCCATCCTGGATACAATCAGAAAATATGTTCTCTTCGAACAAACTCGGTGTTCGAATATTTGCGAAGGAGGGCCAAGAGAGCTTCTGTGTTTTCTAAGCCCCATCGAGTAAGTCATTTATAATAAATATGTATATATAATATGTATTCAATCTATCAATTGCTGGTTAGTTATGGTCAATATCTGTCTCCGCTAAAATTCATCGATCATCGCGATCATTGCGTCGGATAATTAGCGCATTTTACATCCTATGATTTACGAGATGACACTTTAAACGGACAAGCGGATTACTTGTTAGAACGACACGCACGCCAGACGGAATATACAGACGTTTTAATCTATCCCGTAGTAAATCAACGTTCATTGACTCGTATAATAGCGATGACAAACATAATTCACGATCGTTATGAATATTAGCGCCAGTAACGATCGTGTGGGAACAAACGATCCGTGAGCACTTATCGAGACATCGACGAAAAGAATTCGCATCATTGCGGATTTTTGTTTAACCAAATGTTTGTACAATAACGATTTCAATAAAATTTAAGTATTTCGAAACAGAGGAACCGTCAAAGTAGCGAGTAAATAATTTTTATAGTTTCGGGACTAACTCTGATTAAGACATTAAAATCACTTAACTTTTAGAGAAGGTACACAGAATCTGACAGAAACTATTTTTGTAATGAATTTGACGAAAATAGAGAAATTACAAACATAATGTTGAAATGATTCTTCAACTCGAGGACAAGTAACGTTTAAAATATTAACATCACCTAAACTTTAGAGAATGTTTGAAAAGATCCGCGAGCACTTATCGAGACATCGACGAAAAGAATTCGCATCATTGCGGATTTTTGTTTAATCGAACGCGAAATTAAGTAACGTTTAATGTGAAAATTGCAGTAGATTGCAAACAGTTATGCTACTGAAACAATGTCTGTCAATAAAGATTTCAATAAAGTTTAAATATTTCGAAACAGAGAAACTTAAAATCACTTAACTTTTAGAGAATGTTTACAGGATCTGACGGTACCTATTTCGCACAGAAATTGGCAAAAATAGAAAAATTGCAAACGCTGAATTGAAACGATTCCTCAACTCAATGTCAAATTACGTTTAGGATATTAACATCGTCTAAAAGAGAGAATGTTTGCAGGATCTGACGGTACCTATTTCGCACAGAAATTGGCAAAAATAGAAAAATTGCAAACGCTGAATTGAAACGATTCCTCAACTCGATGTCAAATTACGTTTAGGATATTAACATCGTCTAAAAGGGAGAATGTTTACAGAATCTGACGGGACCTATTTTGCACAGAAATTGGCAGAAATAGAAAAATTACAAACGGTGTATTGAATCGATTCCTCAACTCAATGTCAAATTACGTTTACGATATTAACACCGTCTAAAAAAGGGAATGTTTTTGCAGGGTCTGACGGGACCTATTTCGCACAGAATTTTCTGAAAACGGAGAAAGTACAAAACTAACATTTAAACGATTATTTGCTTCCAGTATTAATGCTGTTAAGAAGATTATAGTCACCTAACTTTCAGAGTAGGTTTGCATCCGGTATTTTTGTGCAGAGTTTGGTGAAAATAGAGATGAAGCACAAAAATATTATTTCACTGATGCTTCAGCTCGAAAACAAATAACATTTAGGATATTACAATAATCTATCTCTGGAGAAGATTTCCCGGCTCCGACAGAAGCTATTTTAATTAACCATACCTTGTTTAGAAGAAACCGTGGATGGAGGAAGTTTTGTTTGAGGAAACGACATTTCGTATGCACCAACCTAATATTAGAAGGTAAGGGGTTAAATTCCGAGCGCAGACGTGTTCGGTGTCGAGATTGGTTAAACTTCGGCTTAACAAAATTCCGTAACGTCGTGCACCACTGTATTAACGGTGCAAGTTGGTAAGCGAAGAAGAAGAAGATGAAGAAGAAGAAAGAAGAGAAAGAAGAAAGCAAAGAGTAGAAGAGAAGAACAAGGAAAAAAGCGATGTAGTCGTCGATGAGGAAAAGAAGAAAAAACGGGAACGAGAGGGAAGTTTTAATCGATAGTCGAGGGCGCGCGCGAAAGGGAGAGATACAGATAAAGAGAGGGGACAAAACGGATCCCTTTTCTTTCGCGGATTTGTACCCTAATCCCCCTCTTTAATGCCGGGGCATTATGTACACGTAGGAAACACGCGAAACGGGAGGAGACAATATTGGCCCGTAGTGTCGGTGTAAACAAAACATTTATGTACGCAACCCCTGCAACAGCAAGCCGCAGCTCTTAGGACCGCACGCGTTAATACCCTTTCCGGGTCATTAAACCACTGTAAACATTCATCACCAGTCTCCGTTTTGAAAGGCTCGAGCAGGTGGTATTTTTAACACTGCCGACACCGGGGGGCTCAAAACAACCCATTTCAGATATCTACTTTTATAATTAAAGTAACATCTCGATATATGTGAACATTAAAAAATCGAAAAGTCACTTAAATCGTATACAGACATCATTCCTTGATGATCTTACCGCTAACGTATTAATCTGACAATATTAATTCAGTGAAATAACTATGATATTTTTAATTATTTTTTTTATGTAACTTTTAACGTCATATTTCTGACATTTTTCTGATTAAAATGACACCGAACATCATACAGTTTGGATCGTATATAGTTGTTTATTTCACGATAGAATAGCACCTTGATTATCCGAACTAATTTACATATGATTAGACCGCAGACGTTGTTAAATTGTTTTCAATATATTCAAATGATTAAGGGATCCAATGAATTTTTATTGAACCGCTTCTTCCAACAATTGATGTAGAACATTTTTATTTTGCATAAAAAGCTGCAGTCTACGTATGATTGTTCAGATAATAGAACAGTTGCTTAGCTACAGTGCTAGATTAATTCTTTACGAGTACAATAAATCATGTGTTGTACGAGAAACACTTTAAATTGAACTACTCTGATATAGACTATAAATTCAGGTACAGTAGAACCTCGTTTATACGTCATCAAAATATTTCTTCCATTTCTGACCTTGCATGACCTTGCATGATCTTCCATGACCTTGATGGTCACTGTGCAGCATACGGATGAATTCGTCTAGACACACGTTTTCATGTGATATAAAAAAATATACAGCATCCATTTAAAAAATTGAAGGTCACCTTCATATCTAACAAAATAGTATAAACACAAACAAATTATACACGTCATTGTGTTGCGCACAAAAAACAGTACTACTTTTTCCGATTTCATTTTTTTTCTAATATTTATTATTTACATGAAAAACGCTGGCTAGTGATAGCGTGAACATCCTGTATAACAGGAAATATATGAGCCGTTGTTTTTGAAAGTGGTACAAGTCCATTTTTAGGAAAAATGAGTCAATGGTAGTTTTAATCTCATATAGGTATCATCTTTATATATTTTTAATCACACCGTCAATGGTGTACAATATCCTTATAAATTAATCAAAAGATGTTGACCTGTACAATGTTTTTGTTGAAAGTGGAAAACGTCCACGACAACTTTCTAATCGCATTAATTATTAATTATTACGATATCAATGCGCACTACCCTTAATATCTTTACAGCGGATAATAATAGCTAATGGCTTAAAACGCAAACCCTTAAATATATCAACGTATGAAGAAATGGATTTATACGACTTTCAAAAACAACGGCTCGTATGTAGGAAAATGTAAAGTGGGCAGTGAAAGTGAGCAACATTTATTCCGTATCAGAATCTCTATTTGTTCCTAATGTAATTGGAGCACCACGAGTCTCAGCGGACCCAGCGTTCGCATTCGAACGACTTTCCGAACTATTCGTCTGGCGCCCGTCGCAAACAATTACGCTCGACTGTGGCGTGTGGATCTATAATACAACAGAAGCCTCACGATCGTCCGAACAATCGCGAAACACGACGACAGCAGTAATGACGGCCGATTACACGTTTCCTCGTACGGTTCTCTTTCTTTTGTGTAGCCTGCGGAACGACAAGGTCTCCCCACCAGCTTATCGACTCGCGAGCGACACAATTTCTCCATTCCGGACGACAACGAGGATATTTATCGATTATACGCGGCCAATTCTGAGCTAACTAGGGAATGTTTAATCCCTTGCACTATAATATCGAGTCAGACCCGTGATGATGATTTCAACACAATGACCCTCAAAGTCAAACAAGGTTACACATAATGCAAAATAAAAACTGTCTGCGTTAATTACAAGAAAGTGGAGTTACATAAAAATTTATTCCTTCTCTTAATCATTTTCATAGGTTGTATACAGGGTGTCCCACATAAATGTGAACACCTAAATATCTGTCGTATTTACAGACCTATCAGAAAACTTCAGAGGACAAAGCGACACAGGGGGCAAATATAATGGTAAAGAAAAAAATGTTGTACGTCATGTTTTTTAATGAAATTTCAAGGTCACCGATGTTTTTTTTAAATGGAATAGTATTTTTTTACGGTAGCATGTTAGACAATAAAAAACTGAATTTAGTGGATACCACTTTTTTGATCTTGAAATGACCTTGAGCAAGAATAATCATGTTGGAGCGGATAAAATGTGGAAGTTTAAAACTTACGTGTTTCAGCAGAGATTACGCGTTGTTTACGGCGGATTGACCTTTACATATCATAATAAATGTTCGAAACGTTGACCATCCTCATTTATGCAATATTGCAATCTTGCATTAAATGATCTGTAGGCATTGTCGATTTCCTCAGACGTAATTGAAGCACATGCTGCAGTAATCCTTTACCGCATATTCTCTGGCGTTGTGGGTTTATCTTTGTATACAATACATTTTATCTTGCCCCATAGATAAAAGTCCAATGGTGTCAGATCCGGGGAACGGGCTGGCCATGGAATTGTTCCTCGTCGCCCAATCCAGCGTCCAGGATATTTCGTATTTAGCACCGTTCTAGCAACTTTAGAATAATGCGCTGGACAACTATCATGTTGAAACCACATGCGCTCCCGATCGAATAACGTAATTTCTTCTAAAAGGCACAACAAATCCTGGCGTAAAAATGCAGCATACTTTATACCAGTAAGAGTTCCTTGTATAAATTCGTTCGACGTTCAATTACGTCTCAGGAAATCGACAATGCCTATAGAACATTTAATGCAAGATTGCAATACTGCATAAATGATGATGGTCAACATTTCGAACATTTATTATGATATGTAAAGGTGAACCCGCCGTAAACAACGCGTAATCTCTGCTGAAGCACGTAAGTTTTAAACTTCCACATTTTATCCGCTCCAGCATGGTTATTCTTGCTCAAGGTCATTTCAGGGTCAAAAAGGTGGTATCCACCAAATTCGGTTTTTTTGTCTATCATGCTATCGTAAAAAAATATACTATTCCATTTAAAAAAACATCGGTGACCTTGAAATTTCATTAAAAAACACGACATAAAAATTTGTTTTCTTTACCATTATATTTGCCCCCTGCAATAGTGTCACTTTGTCCTTTGAAGTTTTCTGATAGGACTGTAAATACGACAGATATTTAGGTGTTCTCATTTATGTGGGACACCCTGTATAATGCACCAGTAATATTAATTTCATCTTACGTTTCTTCTAAATTGTGTTTCACCTACTCACTTTTGCTACAAATCCATATAATCCGCAATCTAATTATTAACGATGAAGTAGCTTAATATTCATCGTTAGTTAAGAAAATTTACCAAATATAAAATTTTAACAAATGTTCACTAACTTTCCTTTCGCATCTGTAACAAGATGAAATCGATAAAAATCGTATATTACGAATCAGGAGAAAAATTGCCGAAAATGCGGAAAACAAAATTTTAATTAGCATAATGATCAAAAGTGTATTAATTCGCGAGGAATTTCGAGTGAAACCGAGTTACACGAAATTTGAAATTCTGTGTGGGACGAAGAATTAATGAAAATTGACACGGAATTAATTGCGCGACGTCTGTTATTCGAAGTGTTATCATATCGTAATTGTAGAAGCGTCGGTGGGTACCGCGTGGTTTACACGAGAAGCGAAGCACCATCGTGATAAGGGAAAATTACCATGGTATGTACCAAAACGTACCTATACGTAAAATGTAAACGCAATGCTAATTACCGCGCCCCTGGTAGCTATTCGGATCGATAATTCGATTACGCGCGATTTTAACAAACAATTGTAAATAAGGAAATTATAAAAGCAACCAACTACAGAATTTACGGTCGGTAATCGTTAGCACTCGCGGACACTAAGCTTTGTTCTGCTCGTAAGAACGTGAATAAAACATTTGTTAACGTGCGACGTGAATAGGGCATTGATCTCTTTCTACGTTCCTTGCTGGTAATCCGAGTTACATAACAAAATCTTTATTCTTGCTATTATAGTATTAGGTTCAACATTTTGTTCTTTCGTGCATAAATTCAAATATTTCATTCATCGATTTAATTACTAGACTATAGATTTTGTGGATTTATGATAGAAATGAATAGGGTAATTAAGGCAGTGAAAAAGTTATAGTATCTAAAAATATCGATACATTATTTTCAATTTATTAAAATTATTAATGTCAGAATGAAATTATCATTTGGTTTCTGTTCCATTAGAATTGATTACCTTGCAGAAAATCTTTATTCTGATTATTCAACATCCCATATCTTCGTGGTTGCTGATAATCGTAGAAGCAAGTATCTATCTTGCAAGTATCTATCTATCTTCTTGGATCTACTAATAATCATTGAGCTATTAAAAATCGAATGAAAAAATAAATATTCCCAGCAATGTGTTTACTAAAAGAAAATCTTGCGGTTTCTCGTATGTCTAGTAATTTCGACATGATCGATCACGCCAGCAAAAAATGGACCTAATAATTATTTCGAAGGTTCAGACAGCAATCACAGTTGCCGATAAAGAGAATCAAGATTTCGCCCAGCTAATGAGTGGTGTTCTACCGCGTATAATCACGGTGCAGAGTCTTCAGAAGACTGAACAAAGGGCGAATACTCTATTGGATACATTTTTGGGTAAAAGGGTTTGTTCCTTAAGCTGCTACGCCCGGTTTCTATTGCACGATCAAACAATAACGACTGCAATAATGCCACAACCAGTGAGACCTTTAAGAAATCCTGCGGCAACGAGTAGAGAGGAATTTCCTCGCGCTTTCCCGAGCTCATCAGCTTTTCGAGTTCAACGACTTTGCTTGGCTTTCTTTCGAGTACGGCTGGAAAACAAAGGAACGAGAAGAAAAGTCGACGGGGCTCGCGTTCTAATTACAACCAGCGTGGTAACAAAGTGAATTTCAACGTTTTTTTCCCACCCCCGCAACCCCCACCCCCACACACATACACACGTTGGCACGCACACTGACACTTTTTCCATTGACCCGGCAATCTAGAATCGAATAACCTTCTACTCAATGCCGCGAACAAAGGCCACGCGACGATCAAGTCCGCGATAGCGCATAATAATGTGCTCGTTGGAGTAGTTGACCTAACCGCAGAGAGTCGAACAGACTATTCTCTCCTCTAGAACAATTAAAAATACGGCCGACCAACCTTTTATCGTGCGCTAGGCTCAGAAATCCAATGTTGCGTCAACTTAAAAAGTAATTGCTCCGAATCGTTTCAATTTATTAACTGCACCAACTTGATAATTGATTCGACTTATAAATCGCTTGATCTTAAATGTTGGTTTCGAAAAGTTGCTTGGACTTAAAAGTTGCATGAACTATTTATTCTCTATTGCTTGCTTTTCAAAATTACTTAAATTTGTAAATTGCCTATACGTATATATATATATATATATATATATATATATATATATATATATATATATATTATACTTGAACTTAAAACTTGGTGGCTGTTAAAAATTTGTAGCACCGGTAAATTACTTCGTGTTAAGAAATATATAATAAATTTATTTATAATTATTTATTAATTTATAATAAATCATAAATTGCTTGCACACGTGAATTACTCGAATTTATAACTTATTCTTCGAAAGTGAACTTAAGAATGAAGCTCGAAGATTGGAGAATCAAACTGCACGTGTTAATTGAAACTCGAATAACTCTCTGTACTTATGAATTACACTTCGTGCAATTATTCTTTTTTTAATTTATAATTTATGTCGCATCAACTACAATGTTATTAGCGATATCATAGAGAACATATAGGAGTGGATTACATTATCTGATTAATCAGATTGGTTTCCTTGATAAACTTAAGTAGATCCTGTATTTTTCCCTCTTTTGTATTGTCATTGAGTGTAGATTCCAGTTGGTATTTATTACGAAGCAGGTCATATTTCTTACATTGAAGAATTAGGCAGTGTCGCCAGATCAACCTAAAACTGGGTTGATTTTCCTCCCTCCTTTTCCCACTTCACTATATGAGCACACTCCAACGTCCCCCACTAAGACCGTAGACTGGTCACGTGACGTGCAGCGCAACGTGTTACATATTACTCTGGTCATCCGAGAGGTGGTAAACTGTATTCCCCTCGATTTAACCGATCTGACGACAGTGGAATTAGGTGTTCCCCTCATACCTGGGAAGTGGGTTTTTGGAGATTAAGTGGGATTGTGTTATTCTCGAGTGTCCAATTTTTATTCTTGATTTTTTTCTGTTCTTTGAAGAACTTGTTGGTGATATTTTCAATATGATTAGGAGCCTTCTGTTATTTTGTTCATTTTATAAGAAAGTAATTGTACATTCATAATGTTTCTATTCCATTCATCAATTATTAACTATAAATCTACAACTTTGTACTGACAATCTAAGTTAATTTTGAAAACTCGTTACCATAATAAAAATGGAAGAAGAGATTTTACATTAACAGCTTAAACGGGAATTAAGAAATTAGATTTCTGTGGTTCCTCGAGGTCTAACGATCTCGCTGAAGCAATTTAAATTCAAATCAGAACGGTCTAGCTTGCTAAAATCCGAATTCAAAAATTTGATTTCCCTCTTCCAAGTTAGGAGAGACAAATTTTATTTCATCTTACACCCATACTACAAAAATCTTAAATTATCGCAAATTGTAATAAGTAGACTGTGGATCTGAATGCGAAATAAAATTCCTCTGCATCAATTGCAAGAAATAAGAGTTGAATAAAAATTATTTTCTTCTTCTAATCACTTTAATAAATTGAAAATAAATAATATTCTTGCATTCTTCTGTTATGTTGCTCCATATTTCACACGTTTTTGTCATAAATGCATAAAATTCTAGTAATAAGAAATAATAAATTAAACTTGATATTTTCTTTCGCCAGGCAGCAAACAATTAACTAATGACCTACTTGGTAAATTGGAAAAATAAAAACAAAGTATGCTAAAATGAAGGATAAAGAAGCAATTGCAGGTCAGAAAGCTACGATAAATTTCCGAGTTATTAAATTTTTTATTAGAAACGAGTCCATGAATATTACTTTTCCAATCAGAATGTTAATCCGTTTGGCAACGGACGTGGTTTTAAAGTGGCCGTACTTCGTTCCACGTCTGAAACGACGAAAGTTCTCGCCCGGATATTGTATTCTTTGCAAATGCCTTTTACGGAGGAGCTGAATGGCAGTAGTGTAGGTCGCTTTATAGATCGACAACGATTCCGTGTCAATCGCGAAACGCGTCCACCGCTGACAAAACAACGAGAAAATGGATGTTCGCAAACAGTACCGGTCCTCGAAAAACTTCCAATTATAAATAATGATCGAAGCATCGATTTTATCGTGCTCATAAATTCCCTGCGGAAAAAATGCAACGATTTTCCCATTAAATTCGACACTAATTCGAGCACGTCCCCCTTCTTTTAGTTTGTTACAAATTCGTTCTTCGGCCATTTGTCGAGAAAGTGAGCGATTTTATAATTTACAAATTTCGCGCGGAGTTTTCGTTGTATTTGACCGAATTTCCGTCTTCAATTTTACAGAAATTAATTATTTGTGATTGCAATTTTCACCGATTTTTAGTAACAACTTTGCAGTTTACAAATTTCGTGCAGGGGAAATGAGAAATTATTCGTATAGAATTTTAAACGAATTTGAAGGCGCCTTTTCGTTTCATTTGGTAGAAATTAACTATTTGCGAACGTAATTTTCACGGATGTTTCTATGTAGGATAACTGGTTGGGCAGATAAATAATTTTATAATTTACCGTGCAAAGAATGAGGAATACTTTTGTATAAAATGTTATACTGATTCGGGTGGGGTTACTTTTTTAATTTGGTAGAAATTAATTATTGGGGAACTTTGTTTTCACTGATTTTTCGTTACGGGATAATTTGTTGAGCAGCATCTAATGCAACAACATTTCTACACGCTAATGAGCAGCGACGCGCAAACGGTTTCGACCTGTTAACTTTTTAATTAAATTGTGCGGAGAGAAATGGCGGTAAAAAGTGTAGTCTATGCTGTCTTTGCCACATTTCTACTTTGTATCTGACTGTACAGTAACTTCTCATTACCCGAATTTGTTCTCATTTTCTTCCTACGGGACCAAGATGAGACAACTTTCATATTATACTGGTTAAGGTGACTATTATGAAAACTACTCATCATGAAAGTTCTGAGAATTTAATTAATTCCTTTCTGTTTTAAAACTATACTTCCATCGACCCAAATTTCTCCAAGGGAACCGTACATTTTCTAACACATTTGTTTATAGTGGATTTTCTCGACAACATGAGACTTAAGAATTCATTAAATACGATTGTGCAAGTTGTCCATTTATTCCTAAATATTTCTTCCCAGTAACGTGATGAAAATAGACATTTTTAACCATATAATATTTATGGACACGAAATTGCTAGATTTCTGTGCTCACTCATCTATGTTTAATAATCGATAATAAAGCAGCAGCTAGCTTAAAACTTCTTTATGAAAACAAAACATTTCATGCACTTTGCCTGGTCTTACCTACAAAAAAGGCAACTTTGTTTTAAGATTGTACGGATCATTCTATAAATTGTCCACTTCTCCAGACCCTTTCACGATATCATTGCAAAAAAGAGATCGCAGCACGATAATGTTTATAAAGAAATCTAAGGTCCAAGGTAAATGAAACTAATAGCAACAGGCACGCACTGTCAAGTACCAAATAAATCAGCGCGCGATACAAGATAACACGGCCGCGGGGCAGTTCTATGATGAAAAAGTATTTTTCACTTAGGGGTGCGTTTGTCGCGGACATTTGCGATTCAAATTTGTATAAATCATTTCCGCTAAATGGCACGATGATAAAGCGTAATGGTTCGTTCACGTATCAGTCTATAAATCCTTGCGATTTAGTCTGGCAATTACATCACTAGTTTCTGAATTTATACGTTCAAAATCAGGTGCTATACTTTCTGCAATTTTCTATGAGATTTAAGTAACCTTTGAAGCTGGGCGAATCCGCATTATTTCGCTAAGAAACTACTACGACTTTTTAGCCAATTAACATGCCTAACTCTTAAACCATCTACTAAAGCATACCTGAAGATAAATTTAACAATTTATAACATTTCATGCATTTATTTTAACACGTTCATCGCCCACTCGACAATCATAAAAATTACACAAAATCAAAGCAATATATTTAACAAAACAAAAACTAAGAAGTTTAATTTTATGATATTAATTACTGTTTCAAACCTCTTCTATTCCTCAGATCGTGAGGAAATTTTGTACACTCAATCTACCAACGTAAAAATTAATTTTCAGTTCTGTATAAATAATTCCATCACCCAGATATGGGTGACATGGCAATGAAAGTGTTAAGACAAAAGTTTGAAGAATCTGAAAACGCACGTACACGATATCGAGTGCACACGTGTTAATGAACTGTGAACTATGTCAAATGTTACTCGACCTCACATGTTGAAAGCGTTGCTAGTACGTTCCAAGAATATTTTCATTTGCATGAAAGTTCGAAATTTCGCGTGGGACGATCAGCGAAGTATTAATAAATAGATTTCTACGCAAAATAAAAATTGTCCGAATTAATTACGAAACGCAGGGCTATATAGACATTTGTTCATTTTTCTAAATAAATTTAATGGGTTGGAGATAATACAACAGCATTTTTAAATGCCTTAAATATCTTCACTGGTTTGTAATTGATCTACTCATTTTAATAATAAATGCAGAAAATCCGCAGTCCATTAATGATATGTCGAATGTCAACCAAATATGATCTATTCCAGTATATTCCAAGAATTTTTTTCCATCGTGTTAGAACTGCATATAAAAAAATTGTATATGACTAACAATGTCAACGCCGAATTGTTTCGTTCCCGGACCGTTTCAAATCTCGTGCAGCGTGTCACAGCAAATCTCTAAGCAAGAATGACTTGCGATGAAGATTATAAGAATAAACCCTTTGCACTCCTACGTACAGTGTAGCCGACCTCACATGTTGAAATTAATGCTAATGTATTTCAAGAATATTTTCCTTCGTATTGCAATTAGATATAGTACAATTCCATACAACTAACAACGTCTAATGAATAAAAAAACAAAAGATATCGTAAATCGTGGCGCGTGAAGTATTAGAATGCAATTTTTCGCATTCGGGCCATTTCGAGGCACCGAGCAACGTGACACAGTAAATCCCAGAGGGCAGTGGCTCGGGGCGAAGAGTACCCGCGAAATACTCCTGTGACAATGTGACAAGGCGGAATTAACGAGCGAATATCATGAGGAAGACGTCTTTGTGCCGGGTCCCGAGGCGCATCGCGTCCGGCCTCGTCGTGATGCATCTCCGCGAGGAGGCGTGCTGGAATCATCGAGGGAAACGATGGAAACCGTCAAACACTCGACCCGGAATCCTCTTATCCAAACAAAGCAGCCGAAGGTGTTCGCGTTGCACACTGCCGAGCGGTCATAGGTCGGCCGGTGTGGGTGTTGCGGTAGCTCGTGAGCGAGCTCTGAAACGCTACCCACTTGGGGGTGGCAAGGTAGTCGGAAACAGAGAGAACGCTAGAGAGCGAGAACGATAGAGACACAAATAGAGACCGTGAGAGAGAGAGAGGAATAAGAATAGCACCTGGACCGAGCAGAGAGCCGCAGGTTCTTCGACGCGGTGCTCACACACGAGAAGACGTGTGCAGAGAGAAGCGTAGGGGTGCGCGTGTTAACATACTCACCTGGTCGGGCCGACCCAAGGTCAGGTCAGTAGGCCGCGGACGAACGTGAACACTGGTCCCTAACCCCTAGGTTCCTGGCGATCCGGTGAATGACAGGGTAAGCACTTCCGGGGGTCACGTCGCCATTTAACACCTCTATCCACACCAGAGCCGGATCATCCGGGCACAACAACGGGGGATGATTTCACGAGAGCGACTCTCTCTCTCATCCCCCATTCACCATGGACTATCACGCGGGTAGCACCACCAGTCGAACCAAAATCCTAATACACTGATGACGACCGACTGACTACGTTGACGACGACGAAGTTGGGAACAGGGGGACACGGGGACCGTGTGTGTCACGATTCTCTTTTCTTGTGCTGCTTTTCTTTCCCTCCCTCTATCTCTGTCTCAGCCGTGTCAGCTCAGACGACGATTCACATCGAACGAACCGACATCGAAGCGGAGACTAGGGTCGACCTGGCCTCTTCGAGCCTCACCGAAGAACTGGCGGGCTCGTGCGCTCGCACGCACCAGTTACCCCCCTCTAGACCACCGGTACGCGACACCTATCTTCTCCACCGTAAACCCTCGGCCGCTTCTTCCCCTACTTCAGCCCCTCCGCCATCCCCTCCATCGAACGCGCGACCACCCACTCTCTCGCCACCCACCCACCCCCTACAGCTCTTCTGGCGAGTGTACACACAATCGCGGCCGCGCGCGCGGAAAATTCAAAGACGAGAGTTAATTATAACGACTCGACGAGGAGAGGACCGGATACTACTCGAGAGCCCGGCGTGGCTTGCGACCCGGTGTTACCTGTCTATCGGATGCGTTACACGGGACAATCGACCTTTGATCTACCCTATTGTGGTCTAATTTGTTTTTCAATCGCGATCTATAATATCGTCTCGATACGTGTGAGATGTGCCCGATATTTGTGAAGTATATATCTATTAACACTTTATCTACCCGAAACCTATTAATCGTTTTTTCAATACTTGCGCTGTACTAAGAGGAACCTTAAAAATCTTCTTTTAGTGTTCTATTAATTAAGCAAAGGAATAATTAAAAACAAAAGAATTGTATCACTAGCGACTTACGATTGAAGTTACTACTGCTGTTGAAGGATGTTGAAGGATCTAATAGCCGGTAGATAATGTACAGGCGGCTCTCGACTTTCACACATTCTACTTTCGCACAATTCGCTACTTCGCACATTTTTAAAGATTTTTTGACTATCATGGAAGAATGTGATCCCAATGGAGAACGTATATCTCAAGTACGTAGGGCAATTGAGAAAGACACAGCATGTTATAGAAATCTTTATCAAGAAAAGAAAAAAATGGGTGGTATTCAACTAACTCTTGACAACTTTATAAAGGAAACACCCGAAAGCACTTAACACGCCTCTTTAACTTCATTATGTATACATATTGATAGATAAATACTTTAAAACACAGTTTTTGGTGCATATTTTTTTACATCCCTCTACTTTTGAACATTCAACATTCGCACACACTTTCAGGAACCAATTATGTGCGAAAGTCGAGGGCCTACTGTATTAAGCAATACTCGTAAGAGTATCATGTATTACGTATTTATATGTATGTATCAGCAGCGAGAGATAATAATAACAATTTATGAATAGGCTAGGTTCGGAACGGCCTCTGTTATAGTACACAATTCTCGATGGCCAATCAGCTCGAGTTCAATTTATCTTTACAACCTTGTGCCTCATTCTGTTCTTGTATCACCATTTCATCAAGGAAACAACCCAAAATATAGCAAATTATATTCTCAACATAATTGCCAACTACGGCCACATTTTGTTAAAAACAGTAAATTGGTACATTTATGTTTAAAGACGAAGACGACTATTACAGATTCGTTAGAGTGTAGGTTATTTCCTTTTTTGAGAATGGAGAATCTATTTGATCAAGGAAACACCCCAGAATATAGCAAATTGTATTCGTAACATATTTCGCAACTACGGCCATATTTTGTTAAAAACAGTAAATTGGTACATTTATGTTTAAAGATGAAGACGACTATTACAGATTCGTTAGAGTGTAGGTTATTTCCTTTTCTGAGAATGTTACTATTTGATCAAGGAAACGCCCCGAAACATAGCAAATTGTATTCCCAACATGATTCACAATTACGGCCACATTTAGTTAGAAACAGTGAATTGGTACATTTAAGTTTAAGGACGAAGATGTCTACAATTAAAGATTCGTTTAAGAGGAGGTTATTACTATTTCTGAGGATGTTATTATTTCATTAAGAAAGCACCTCAGAAAATCACAAATTGTATTCGTAACATGATTCATAATTGTATCGCATTTAATTGGAAATGGTAAATTGGTACACGTAAGTTTAAGGACGAAGACGACTACAAAAAATCCGTTTAAAAGACGATTGTTCCGTGTTGAAACGACGGTCGAGCAACACGTACGTTCCGTTTAATACACGTAAGTGTGGAACATTGAAAGATGACCGTTAATTGCATCGTTGCTGCTTATTCATTTCGCTCGTTCCGACCATTCTCTGTTACTTGGAGTCGGTGGAGATGCTTTTATCGCCAGGGCACAATTGGATTTGACTGCGATATACATATGTACGTATACACGTAGGCCAGGACGCGTAATTTTAGATCGGCACGAAGCGCGCAATTTGTTCGATCAATTTCACGATGTACCGCCAATTCGCCGGCAGATGAGCGAAATTTCATACCTCTGATACGTAACGGATGAAAACAAAGGCGGTTGCCGATTTATTCCTAACCGACAGACGCAAATTTATTCGGCCGAACCATCACTTAAAAGATTATTTATTCATGCAATAACTTAAATAGCACGGTTTCGATGCCATCTTCAGGCTGAAGAGAAAGTTGAGCGAAGAATAATCGATCCTATCTTCCCTGAAACGATAGCTCGCTGACTGACGAGTAATAGTTTATGTCCTCGCATTTTCAAACAATTACCTTAAACCCGGATATCTTCGATAATGTCCAGATATTCCATAAGAATAAAAATAGGCTGCCCACGAATTTCGGCTTCTAAAATTTTGGAAATTTTAGTGCAGCGCTTGCAATTATAAAAACTACGTTACATAAATCAAACAGTAGCTCGACCGATTTTTAAATCGTTGAACGTGCATCGCTATTCGAATATGTCTGAATGCTTTAATTCGTTCCATTTAACAACAAAAATACTTTATACTGTAAAGAACCGGTATAATGAAATTAAAACATATATATTTTCGTTTTCGAATGTATTGATCAAGAAATTTACAAGAAATGTAATTCATGATGTAAGAAAATCATCTAATATCATGAAATTTCAATCCTAAATTTTTACGAGAAATTAATTATCCGAGACTAACGAAGTCTTTGCTATAATCTTGATTCTTTCAACACAAAAGAAACAAACATTTGACCTTCGTGTAATAGAATAAAACCAACGAATGCAGGTCTTTATGCTAAACAAACATTTTAATAGGCTCAAAATTACATACCAGTGATATTTAGACTGCGGATTTTATGCATTCATGACAAAAGCAAGTTGGTGAAATTTAAAACGGTAGAAACATTAAGAAGAATTTTATAACGTCAATATATGGTTTTTAACGTATTAACAATTTTAAACAAGACAACAAAGGTCCATCTGCTTACTGTTTCTTGCAAATGATGCCAACAATTTTTATTTTACATGAAAATCCGCAGTCTAGTGATATTAAATAATTTTTATTGATACTGCTTCGTATGTCAACTACTAGTTTATGTTGTGTGTGCATAAAACCCAAAGTCTACGAATCAACGATTCTGGCAAACTTGAACCTTGTTTTAATGATTTCTTTCGGGACTATCTTCACCCGGAAGCGATAACATATTTTCGAACGGTGAACGCATTTCCCGGAACGATCAATTAATCTTTTCCGACCGCGCATCACAATCAAGCGATTCCGCATTTGTTATGTAGATGGGAGAGTGGATGGTTTCGGTATGCATTCCTACAACGCTGGTGCGCGTATACGTACGAGCGCGCCCAGATTCGGCCCCGCATACGGAATTATTATTAAATAGAACGTGAAATGCATGAAGTCGCGAGGAAAAAGGCGAGTGTTATGTGCGCCGTTCAATTACCGATTGACGGGACCGATTAATTTTTACGAATTCAAGAGCCATCAAGGAAATTGGCCACGCTTATCGGTGGTAAACACTTTCTGTATATTGTTCAAACGAAAACTGTAAATGCCGCGGCTCTGACCTAAAAGATTCCAATTAATTGAAATTCGCTGAACAGTTCAGATTGAATATTTTGTCGGCAGTCGATCATACGTGCTTTTTTGTGACATACTTTTGTCAGCGAATAATTAAAATTAATTCTATTGCTTCCACCTTTATTCGTGTTTATGGTAGATTCCTTGGATTAATAAAGAATTCCTAAAAGTAGAAATAATTTGGTATATCCGACCATGATGTATTAATTATACTATTTAAAATACAAATGTGTGAGAACCTGATGAGTTTTCAAAGACTAGCGGTAGCTCGAAAACAAGGTATTGTCTCAGCAAATTTATAATTCAGTAGTGGAAGAATCCTTTGATTAATAGAAAATGTATTATCAGTAGTAAAGAGAAGTTGGTTTACTCTCGGTAAAGATAACGAACAGCGCATTAGAATTGTCTAATAAGAATAGTGGATATTTGATTGATAGGAAACAGATAATATTCTACTTTCTCAACTACTAATGCGTGAGAGCCTAACGAACTAGCGAAGCCTATTTTCTCAAAAACAAAATTCTTGTTTTTAAGTATGTATATAAATAACTTTTTTCTTTTTTTTATTTAAGCTGTTCAAACACTTCTGGGTTTATTTGAAGAGACTCTCGTTTAATAGAAAATTTGTTATCAAATAGAAAAAATGGAAGTGTGTTTGCTACCACTAGCAGTGGACAGTATGTTAGAATGATGTAATAATTCTATAAAATTTAATATTGGAAACTCGATTGTTAAAGAATTAATAACACCACGTTACGATAAATATGTCACGAAAGCGGAAACAGCGAATTTGTCGGACAATATTTATTGCAACTAGAAAATATTCAGCAAGAGCGACCGTATTAAAGCAGTTTTCGGTGCAAGTAGAAACGACGGACATTGTGCAGACACACGCCAGCAAGTGTATCTCGCTAGTGGAAAGAGAAAACAGTGGGCGGACATTTTAACCAGTCGTATTCCAAAGTACGCGCGTACCTGATGAATTTTTTAATCCTATTTTCCTAAAAAGAAAAGCTCGCGCGAAAAATATTATGGGTTGTCTTTCATTTATTTCCGCGCGTGCAGAATCTCGGCCCATCCTCGGCTCCACTAATTATAACGACGGAAAATAGAAAATACCCAGATTCCATTTTATTCGAAGCACGACTTTTATATTTTCCATATGCTAAATGCAATTTTAAACTTACGACGCACTCTACGAAATTTCTTTCGAGAGCGAATCGAAGGAATACAAAACGAACGATTATTCCGATTCAATTCATTCTCTGGCGAATGTCATTTCGTTTATAAACTGTTTGTTAAGTGTGCCGTGTTTTGCGCCCTAAGGCCATTGACTTGCCGTGCATACGATCTTTTTCATTAGCAGATAATTATTGTAATTATCCGTGTCTCGTTTCCCCCTTCCGCTTCTGCGATAGAATACGAATTAATCACTGTTTCGAAATATCTTTACCCACCCACTCGCAACGTGTCGAAAAAATTCTAGCCCCGCCTCATCAATTTTCCTGGTTATCTAACTGCTCACTATGTTTAGCAATTTAATTAACCTGACTAATGGACCAAAAGTGTGGCTGATAACTAGGGACTGTCTATACCAGGTATACATTATACCAACATTATACAAACACATAGTATATCTATGTACACTCTACTATGTACACGCTAATATTAATTGTATCATTTTGCACTAACGCACTAATTCTTTAATTTATACAATCACAGATAAGACTCTGTATGTTAGTGACGTCGAAAAGGTGAAATACAATTTACTTTCCAGAATCAAACCTCGGGAATCGTTCCGAGAAGATCGAATTTGAAGATTCATGAAGTACGCGCGCTATCGATGCGTCCGATCACGACCGACCGATTCTACTTCTTATAAATAAAAATCCAAGAGAATCTGACGAAAACTAAGTGGAACACGAAGTCTTGTTCAAACAAAGTATATTCTATTTTTTTTATATTCTACTTCTTCCTCTTCAAATAAAATAAAAATAAATAGAGATGTTCTACGTCCATTACAAGAGATTAGAGCCCGATACACACTTAATTCTTCCTTAAATAACTTTAACACGATGACAATAGTATATCTTTGTTCTACAATTATCTGAATTTTCTCCTATTTTAAATTGCAGCAAGCTATTTTTATCACAAATACAACAAATCCTATTAATGACCAAACCTGTTGATGCGACGTTCAAGGACAAAAGAAGAAGAAGATGCTGCAGCAAGTTCTGAAACAAAAGAAGGGAAACATACACAAAGAGTTTACCTTTAGATGGCCGACATTTTTCCATTAAAAACTTTATATTTATATATATACAACGAACAATAGAAAGATACTACAAGAACGAAGAGGAGCAGAGGGAATAGAACGATTTAGATGTCTTGAAAGGATAAGAAAGCAAATGGACAAAAAGTACAGAGGAGAAACAGGGACCAAAGTATTATGTATTATTAGTGTGCACCTATGTATGGAATAGAGGATGAATGGATGTGTGACTTAAGATATGGTTTGTGAACCAAGTCCATTTCTTGACCGTAAGGTTGGTATTACATATATATATATATATATATATATATATATATATATATATATATATATTAAGTTTGTCCCTAGCCACTATAGTGGCAAGTCTGGTTCTCTAAAGGTTAAGAGCAACTACATTTGAGTGTTCGCACGAAGATTAATAAACCAGTCATCAAGAGAAACAGTTAAGTATGCCAATGGTTTTTTGACCCAGTGTGGCAGCGTGGGACAGAAGAAATCGTGATGGAACGGGGTTGATAGAGAACGGGCAGATATCGAGGGTGGTTCGGGTGCGCAACTCGAAGTTGCGTGGCGATATAGCGTTTCCGCTTTCGTTCCTGCCACACAAATTGCGTGTAGGTGCGTTTACGTCGAGAGAGAGAACGAGAGAGCATGAGATGCAGGGGCTGCAGGTTGCAGAGGATGCGATACGCTGCGGCACAGAGTACAGAGCAGCGCACAGAGCTAGCCACGACTTCATTGCTCACGGCGTGGCATGGCGTGGCGTGGCGTGGCGTGGCGCGGCGCGGCACGACGCGAATCGATAAACGGCGACCATCACGCAACACACAAACTCATCCTCACCGACCAGCCCCCGGCCTCGGCGACCGGTGCACCATTCTCCAGATCGCACGGTGTGTCCGTACGTTACACATCGCGTGTCATTAAAGTAGACAGAGCTTTCGGTTATCACCGGGCATCCTCGGTAACGATGTAATAATCCACCCCTCAACCACCCCGCTACTCGCCTAAACAGGTTCAAATGTCAATCATCCAACGATCGCTTCAAAATCCGACCCGATGACTTTGATGATGGAATCCGTTGCACAGCTTCTGCAAAAATACTAAAACTGTTTCCTCAAGTTGACGATTTTACGTTGAAACGATGAATTTTTTAATGTAAGTCACAATGAATTCTTATCCTTACACTGCGGATTTTGTGGGTCTATAACAAAAATGGAGAAATCAGATGGAAAACCGTAAAAATCTCTAAAGAATTTAAAGATACTGAGGTGTTGTTCTCTACTCAATAACATTGTTAAAAGAAGAAACTATCTTGTAATTAATACAAACAATTTTTATTTTGCATGAAAGTCCGCAGTCTCTTTATGAAATTTCTGTAACGTGTTGATGTCTGCAAATTACAAATACGTACAGGTTTTTAGCAACAGTGTAGGCATTGCATTCATCACATGAATAACACTTCGACTGCTACGTCGGTCATATGTGATCGACACTTTTTTGTTATCAAACTTGAAAAGCAGTTTTCAAGGATGCATCCTAATTGGACTATTAGGAAGCGTTGTAACAATCTCTTTTGTAACATTCTCACACTTCGTCCTAATAAAATTATGATTACACTTCGGAATTGTATGCAAAGTAGTTTGCATCGATTACAGGAAACAGGAGTCAAGTAGAAATATAATTATTTTTCTGAGATAACCTTTGTTACCCAAATTTCTTCAACATTCGAGTAATGTCTCATCCACAAATAATTTCTTCAGCAATTAAGTTTGCGATTTTAATCGAACACTATCCACTAGAAGTAACGGAAGAAATGCTATAAAATTCATATTCGATCAACAAAGCAGTTCAAAGGACGAATTATGCACACCCGTATTAAACACGAAATTCCCAAGAGCTACAAATTGCGATGGCGGTGTAAGGTTTCACGGCAACTCGCAAAGTACCTTGAGGTACGTAGCTGTCCTATAGCTAAACCGAAAGGCCAAAAAGTGCCACGAACGGTGGACGAGCTGAATAAATTGCACCGTCGCCTTTTAATCAGTGAATTTGATTAGGATGATTTGAAAATTCGCCGGAGTCTTCTAGCCGCAAGAAAGTTTTCTCTTCGGCATCTCTTAGCTAAATGAATTAACGGAACCCATCAGCAAGACTGGCCCGTGAAAAGTACCAATTACAAGAATTAGTAGGAATGCCTCCTCTCTCGGTGAATTAATTAAACGATGTTAATAAATTTCGCTAAGAAATGCCCGAGAAAAAAAAAGTTCCTTGCGATTCCAGCGAAATCTTTCTCGGAGCCCTCAAAACCCTTAAAAACCCCCAGGTATTACAGAAGCTGAGGGATCTGAGCACCACTCTTCAGAGTGTGTTGAACCGTGCTCCAACATGCGGAACGATTGCTCATTTATGAAGGACGCTAAGTGGTTGAAAATCACTCTAGAAAGTTGCAGGGGCTGATGCTTCATCTACTTTCCCCGTCTTCTCGCTCGAAGATCTTACACTCGCTTGGTGTAATTACACCCCCATGACTATACTCCGACAATTTTATTGAAGGTAATCGTCTGAGGCTGAAGATCTATTACAGACAGCGATACGATCTTCTTTCATCAACGAACTCTTCGTTGCTTTTTTATTATAAAAATCGTTTTACATTCGTAGACTAGAGAGTTTTGGTTACCCTTCTTTAATTTCTTTCTTCAAGTTCATTTCAATCGACTAAATAGATCAATGATGAAAGTGTTTTCACATTTTCAAGGTGAATTATAAACAGTGGTACGTTCTTTTCTCTTCAAAGTTTGTTCCCTCTGTTTCTTTATCATTATAAGAAGCCTTTAATTTTGGTTATAGAGTTCTGCATATACTTTCTTTAATTTCTTTCTTCAAATTCATTTTGTTATTCTTATATTTTTTAGCAAACAATGTCACTGTATTACTAAAATGGTGAAAATTGAACATTTCAGAATGTGCAATGTGGAAATAGAACATTTTTTGCAACAGGAAGTTTATTTTTAATAAAATATTTGAATCTCTATTTATTATGTCTGCTCTCAAATGTGACTGACCACCATATTTGCCTACAGTTAAAAGTTTTGCTTATAGCAAACCCTAGTGACAGTGCAGTTTAATCTATGTTTTATCGATCTAGGCATCTTTCGCCTGCAACTTTGCATCCGAGTCACGTAGAAAATGAATAACACAATTGTTAATGTTCGCGAACATCAACGCAAATAGAAACAATCGATACGAAACGAACACTTAGGTCTATCAACATCGGCCTACTTAAGCTCACGCGTTTGAAAGTTTTGAAATAAATTTTTTTCAATTTGAAATATCGACAGGAAAATATTCTGTTCTGAATTTTTTATTTCCTATGCAATTGATGAAATAGTTTTATCGAACGAATGTTCCTCTCTTTTTCGTTGCAATTTTGTGTGGAAGCAATTGAGGGACAAGAGAATGTAGTAGCTTTTAATAAGGGGAGATTGCGAATCTGAAAATTTGAAAAACCGGGCTTGCGAAATGCGAGGAACGTGACAGATTTACTAAAAGAAAATGCATTCGAAGCAGGTATCCGGGTATCCGGGAACGAGGTTATTCCAGATCGCATGCAATAGCGGTGAATGCGAGCCATTATCATTTGCATTCATAATAGTTGGAACGTACTTAGACACAATCACTACTTCGAATAATATACTATGCACACATACGTATCTCAGAAGTACAATAGATAAAAAACGATTGTCCTCCATTAACGTGGATAAAACGGCGCAAAGTGTAAATTGCACTTTCAGCTTTAGCTTCTCAACTACTCTCATTGGGAATTCACGATTTGCCTTAGAAAAATCAAACCCGCTGTTCTTTCACGTTCATCCTCGTGATTTTTATTCCCACCGTAGCACAGAGTATTTAAACAAATTTCAAAATACCTAGTGTATTATTAAAAAATACACGCGATGCTTCTGTCACTGCGTTTAATCCTGTAAGTAACTTTTAATCAAGTTGGATGAAAATTTTAAAGACAATTTAATGTCCGATTACCCTTATCATTATCCACTGAGAAATTTAAATTAAAAAAAAAAATGTTCATCCAAACTTCATACAAATTTTTTATGAACTATTGTATAATATTATTATAATATTTGCCATTAATATTTTAACATCATACATTAACATATTAAAGGTTTAAATAATATCCTAAATATATTAATTTTCCCAATTATTATAGATACATTAGAAACTCGAAAATAAATGTTTAAACTATTTAACCGACAATTCAGAAATATCTTTTTTTTTACAAATAGCAATATTTTTATAATTAATTTTTATTGAATAATGGTAAAATTGTCAATGTGCTAAAAAATCTTACTTACCGACTGCCAATGTCCCATACACTCTCCACCACACACATTCTTGAAGTACACACACTCATACAATACTGGAATCCGTTGTCAATAAAATGAGCGAGGAATAAAGAATATTTCTTTAGTTTGAGTAAAAAAGAAGAAAATAAACTATATACCTGTAAAATACGAAATGGAATTGAAGTGATTATGTTCTAGGTTCAGGTAATTAGTAAGATCACAAACAATGACGATTGCTTAAAAATACAACTTTTCATACTTTACCATCTATTTCCAAATCACTCGTGCATAGTTATTTTTTAATTCTATAAAGAAGTTGATTTTTCTGTTTCTGTTCATAAGACGACGCACTGTGCGCCGGTGATAGAAAGAATTTTGTTAAACATCGAAGATAGAAGATGTTCGGTGTGAAAGCCATAGAACGCCATTTCCGTAACGTCGAAAAATCCTCGAAAGTTTGGCGCGAAAATGCAGTGCGCATGTATGAAAACTGGCGGCCTAGATGGCGGCAGCGGCGCAGTGAAAACAGAAACCCAAACCGGTCATGGAGGCTAGTTAACGACTGTGCGCCGCGCTTGCGAATAGTAATTTTCATCAAGATATTGTGATTTTACGCGGACGCCAGTAAATCGTGACGGAGATCGCCGGTCCGAGGGAAAATGGGTGCATACTTGTCAGAACCGATCACAAAGAAGGTGTCCAGCGACCAAGTGGGCAAGAATGTCGCGTTCGGCGCGAGTTCCATGCAAGGCTGGCGAATTAGTCAAGAGGTAAGCTAAAACCCTCGAGCGGCCAGTGCACCGTTACCCAGTTTCGTTTCGGTCAGAGAACGGTTTGCCGGTTCACCGTTTCGCCAGGGTATTACGACACCCATCCTGATCCATCGCAAAACGTAATCCACCTATATGTCTCGGAGCGCGAAATTCAGTCTATTCGATTCGGCGACACGGAACGTCCTATGCTGAATGTAACGGGAATGTTTCAACGATTTGCGTGTGAAGAAAACCATAAACGGGCACTGTTGCAAAATTAACGACGTTCAACGCGATACTTCGAACCGCTTGTTTTAACAGAACGGCCAGCGCGGCTCGCCAACATTTTTTTTTCTGTTCCACACAATTCGTTTCGAGTTTCGGTGCTATATTTTATGCAAATTTTGTGATGCTTTTCTAACGCACACTGTCGACGTTAGGAAAGATACGTGACTGTCAAAATTATGGAACTGTTCCATTGACCGATGGAAATTTTCGTATTCGTTTCGTAACAATGGAACTGTGAAAAATTGGAAACATTCGTTCTATGCCGTTTTAATTATGTTATTATACGTTATGATTTGAAAGCATCGATTGCTTACAATATCTTATTTATTGTAAATACATTTGTTTATTTGTATCGAGAGTATTCGCGTGTAGCTACAGAATGGTTTATAACCTTATTTATCCAATGTTTTGGAAAGATTTCTGAATGTTTATAAAATCAAAAACAGTAAATTTCAGTTACATTAAATGCATATGAAACACAAAAACCAAAGTATTGAAGTTGAAAAAAATATTATGTATTTTTGGGTCATATTATAACATACACTCAAGATATAATTTGTTTATAGGATGCTCACAATTGTTGCATAAATTTCGATGAAAATGCATCATTGTTTGCTGTGTATGATGGTCACGGTGGACACGAAGTGGCAACATACTGTGCAAGTAATCTACCAGATTTTATTAAACAAACAGAGGCATATAAAAGAGGGGATATTAAGCAAGCTTTAATCGATGCCTTTTTGGATTTCGATGCTACACTCAAAAAACCTGAGGTCGTTACAGTTCTGAAAGAACTTGCAGGAACATCCACATCGGATAAAAAGAAAGATGACACACGCGAGTCTGGTGCGTTTCTTTCCCTATTAACAACATATTTTTTTACGAACTGTGTTTACTTAAATTACAGCATTCTGTAATATGGTTTTTAATTGATGCTCATGTTATCTTATGTATTATTCATAGACGAAGAAGAAAATGTTAATAACTTATGCATGGAAGCAGCAATGCCATTGGAGGAAGTAATGTCAAAATACCAATCGAAATATAAATCTAAATATCAATCAGAATCGAATCCTGATGCCGAAAATCTGAAGAACGAAAAATGCAGCAAATTACCACAATATTTCTTAAGTGCTTACATGCGCGGCCGTAGAGGTAAAGAAAAGGCGACTTCTTCGTCATCTGGTGCAGGTTGCTCGTCTTCTTCGTCTTTGTGGAACACAAATGAAACGGACGTAAGTAGTTCCAGTCAACCATGCGGATCCACATTATCCAGTGCAAAGAAAAGGAAAAACTCAGAATGTCCTGGGAATAACGAAGCAGAACAGGTTCTCGATTCGACAACTAGTAACGTAAATACAAATGCATCGCCACCGGTTGGATCTACTGCAGACGTGGAACTGGCAAAAAGCTCAGACATGCCTGACAGTTCCGAAGATGTAAACAAAAAGGTTTCGAGTCCTGGTAAAATCACATGCACCGAGTCGAATGCGAACGAAGTAGAAGTAAATGGTGCAGAAACAAAACGAATTGGAGATGCAGACAGCAGTAAGAGTGGGGGTGATAATGTGTCTAGCAGTTCATGTACTCCATTGGAAAATGGTGATGCAGGACAACAGGAACGAATAAGCAGTACTGGTAGAAGAAGAATTCAACCTATAACATTGTATCATACTCTCTTAAAAAAAGCTACCGAGGAGTCTGAGGAAGAGGACGACGACGATGAAAATGATGAAACCTTTGATGGTGTTCCTGAAAGGTACAAACCGTTTATGAAAAAATGATTCTGCATGGACACATATCTTATTTTATATTTTTGTTATGTAGTTACAGTGACGAAGACGACACGGAAGACGTTGACGAAGATGAAAGTGACGAGGACGAGGAAGATGAAGATGGTGATGGAAATATTAATGACGACGATGACGACGACGACGACGATGACGACGATGACGACGATGACGTCAGCGAGGGTCTTATGATGGATACAGAAGAGGTATAGCAAATTTTTTGCAAAATACAACACTAGAAAGTTATTAAAATTAAACAGTAAATTAAAATAAATAATTCATTTATACAGCCTGGTTATGATAGCGGATGTACTGCGGTAGTTGCTGTACTAAAGGGTAATGAATTGTACGTAGCAAATGCCGGAGACTCGCGTTGCGTTTTATGCAGAGATGGTCAAGCTGTTGAACTCAGCTTAGATCATAAGCCCGAAGATGAACCAGAAATGGAACGCATAGTAAAAGCTGGTGGGAAAGTAACTGCTGATGGCAGAGTGAATGGCGGACTTAATTTATCAAGGGCCCTCGGGGATCATGCTTATAAACAAAACGTTGATTTACCGGCACAAGAACAAATGATCTCGGCACTTCCGGACGTGAGGCATATCACAATTGAACCAGAAACAGACGAGTTCATGGTACTTGCATGCGACGGCATTTGGAATTTTATGTCAAGTCAAGATGTCATACAATTTATCCGAGCTCGTTTGGCAAACAATTACGACAATCTTTCAAAAATTTGCGAAGAGGTGCGTAACAATTAATTAATATTGCTTTACATTACAGCATGAATCACTTGTAAAAATCGAACGTTTTATTACAGTTATTTGATCATTGCCTTGCACCTGATACCTGCGGAGATGGTACAGGATGCGACAATATGACGGCCGTAATAATTCGATTTAAACCGCCGGTCGAAACAGTAACAAACAGTACCACATCAGTTGTATGTAGTGCTAAGAGGTCACCAGTGTCACCATCAATATCCACAGATGAGAATGACTGCATTACGCAGGATAGCATAACACCCTGCAAACGTCTTAAATGTTAAATGTTATGAACTGATTTCTGGAGACAGATGAGTGAATGTGAATTTATGTAAAATTATGTAATTCTATAGAACTGTGGATTTCGAACGGATACTCGATGGCGATCAATCTTCAAATAACATGTAAAGTATGTTAGCGCAAGTTATTGGTGGCAGACTGATGAGTTGGAGCACATGAGGATGATATTTTGCATTTTACATTTCGGTATGATAAGTGTTTTACATAAATGTCTTTTTCTGTTGGATATAAGATAAGATTGACTCATTTTCCTTTCGAACTTGAAAACTAATGATTTTCGAAATTACTTCATTGCATCGGTTATTTTTAGTGTACTACAGCAGTGTACTGCACGGTCTAACATTTTTATAACGTGTACAAAATAAGTAAGAGAGTCGAACATAATTCTATATAATTAACAAAATAATAGATGTTTCTCTTTATAAGTACTTTCTATGATAACGTAACGATTAAGGAGATGACAAACATCAAACTAAAATCATCTATCAAGTCAGAGCCTTGTAAGATTTTACAAATAGAATAAGATACTTTTACATCAAAAATATATTTCTTTTTATATTTTTATCATTACTTCATGAGCACATTACTGGCATTTACACACGAGAGAACTTTGATTTTTCGTCATCCCATTTGCTCCATCAACATTATTGAAATATACTCTTTGAGTTTTTAGATGACATCCATAGTAGATATGTAATTGTACATATTTATAAATTTAGACTATAGGATTTATATTTGTAATTCAACACGATACCATTTCTTACTTTTACGAAATAAAGTTTATTTTTGAATCCCTGGGTATAGTGAATGGATGTATGCGAGTAATCTCAAAATGTGTAAACTGTATCGTGTAATGAGGACATTTGCGTTTGCGCGCTATCAATTTGTGATCTTGTACGAAAAATACCGTTAAAAAGGGTATACACTGTACCATGGGGTACTATCTACTTCAGAAAGTTTTCATTTCCGCATTTTACACATCAGAAGCGTTTTGTAAATTTATAACGACATAAACACAATATTCTTTTTCGATGGACAAAGATAATTGGTAAACTCATCGATTAGGTTAAAAGTTATTTAGACGTAATCGATTAAAAACTAAAAAAAGATTAAAAATCGATAGAATGTGTATTGAGAAGTAGATTAAAGTATTATAAGAAATGTGTAAAAAGGGAGGTTGGGAAAAAAACATATTTAAATTATTTATCTGTTTTTAAGAAACACTCTATTTCAGTCAAAATCGTTCTATCCACACTCTGTGTTTATAGTTTCACGTTTATGTGACTAGATCGATTCATTTTTTACGTGGTGATGATACATAAAATTAAGGAACATTTTTAACCAATAACATATAGAAATACTGCTTCTTTTTTTATCTCACGAACATTATTTCATAATACCACTATTTCATCGTAACATAAATATAGAAATATCGCGACGATTATGTATTTACGAAGAAAAAGAATGCGAATTTTCTGTTCAGTAAGCTAGTATAGCTGGTAGATCAGTAAATAACGTAAATTAACTGCGGTATCTTTGAAATTGCTTTAGAGTTTTTATCGTTATTCATCTTCTACCAATGCTCACATGTAATTGCGGCTGTTAGTAGACAGTAATTGTAATGAGAAACTGTTTATAATTATATAAAGAAAGTAATCGTAACATTTACGAGAAAAGGGGGAAAAAGTAATATTATTGTCAAGGTGATCAGTAGCATACGAATACTAGTAACAGTACCTAGTATCACTCAGAATTAACTGACGTGCCTTTCTGATTCAGGGGTTCAGAACCTTCACAATATGTATGTACATTCGATGCCGTCTTATTAAAAAGGGTTTAAACCCCGATACCGTCTTAACTGCAAACTTCGTCATAAATTTATGTATAAATATCTTGTTTCATAATATATGTCGCTCTAATTATCTTTGGTAACTTTACTTGTATTCCTCAATGCGTGAAAAAAATGATAAAAGTGATCAAGAAATTCTTTTCTATACACCGAATCATTAATTTACTGACAATTGTTCAATTGTTTCCAACTGCTCCATCTCGATCTTCTTTAAGGAATCATATTGTATACGAAGCCTCTCAAGTTCCATAGACTTCTCAACAATTTGTGCCTGAAATGAATAAACATTTCGTTCTCAATAAATCGTATCAGATAATTTAAATTAACAAATGAACATCTATTAGTTTATCAAATATTTATTTGACTTCGTTATTTTTTTGCTCTTCACAATTCAATTATTTTAATTTTACAACAACCTGAATCTGTTGTTTTTGAGCATCTCTTTCTTTTGCCATGGAACGAAGTAAATTTCGAGTCCCAATAGTCTTCATTTTTTCCTTTTCCACTTCGTTTGCCAACTGTTCTATGATTCGTATAAATTCGTCGGAATTCGCTTGGAACTCGACAATTTCTGATAAACAAAAAACAATAAATATTTTAAAAAGAATTCGAATAAATGTTATTCTAAGATTTAATCAAAAAAGGTCTTCTTTCAGTAAATGAAAAATGGTTCAGATTTCAAGTCTCAAATTAATGCTACATGTATGTAGAATTTCATAAACGTGTAGACATTATTTCAAAAAAACATTGGAACCACAATTTTTTTGTGTGCGATAAAATATTAGATTATAAAATTATGTATGCGATATTAATACGTTTAAACGGATATTGAAAGCTACATAAGAAATATCGAGCTGCAGCACCATACAATCAGTTTCAAACGCTGGTTAAGATTCCATCCAAAGGCGGCAACCTATGTAGATGGCAGTAATTACTATCGGCAGAGATATCGGGAAGCATGTGCGTGCATTTGTTTTGCACGGTGACGTATCGAATAATTATTGAACCCACGGATAATAAAAGATAACAAGGTAAGCCAAGCGACAATCATCATAACAATGTAAAATTTTAATAAAATAGCGCGTACCGAGACAGTAAGCAAACGCAAATAACATTGAATAATTAAAATGATTCCACGAAACTTACTTGAAACATAATTATGACATTCTTCTTTAAGCTTGTTCGTCTGATTAGCCACTTCCGGCTCTAATACACGGATCTTACTTAAATCATCAATGTAAATCCCATACTTTGCTAAGGAGTCGGCCATTTTCTTAAATAAACAAACGATCGACTCTTTGGTAGTCACGCCTGCGCCTGTCTTACACTATTTAGTCTTCATTTCTTCGTACTAGTTACTCACCAAAATGGAGGTAAGATAGGGTGTATTTTTTTATCAAGTCACAAGATAGAAAAGACGAGTGAACCGTGCCGTTTAATAAGGTGTTCTCGCCGTTTAAGATGAGGCCCACGAATGACACAAAGTGGTTTGAGTATTGATATTCGTTCGTTGTTCACGGTGCCGTTGGAGAATCGCGACGCTTCGTTCTTCCCCGATTGTATTTTTTATTTGACATTTAACTTTTTCGTTCGTACGTTCGTTACCATCGATATCTGAGGTTTCGATATATCGTCGTCGTTGTCCGTTATGTCCGGAGAACACAAAGCAGGAATTAAATATCCTTCGGAGTACGTCAAGCTCAATATTGGCGGTTCCTTATACTACACAACCGTAGGTACACTCCAAAAATATGACACTATGTTACGTGCTATGTTTAGTGGTCGCATGAAAATGATCACTGACTCTGAAGGTGAATTGTTTTGTAATTATTTCATTTTAATACTATGCAGGGTTACTACAAAAGAATCAGACACTTTTCACATTTTATAGAAACCAAAGTATTTCATAGTATATGTGTCTCTAAGTTTGTATGACTAAGTTACAAATGTTATTTATTGTAATAAACACACTAGGTCCTAGTCAACGCTTGTGGTGTCTGTTACTGTACATTGTTTATAAAAGCAGATATTTCTTTCATAGTAACCCTGTGTTATTCCTATTATTAGTCGCTACCAGATCTTAAACAATGTTAAAGGCTATAACAATCTGTTAGAAGACTATACTGTCTTGTTCCAATATAAGGTGTTTAATAAATTGCTATTCACTCTTCTTCTTTTGAAGTTTTTCACTCGACACTATTTAGTGCCAGAATAAGAGGCTAAATCACATTCTATCCTTCTTCAAGAAACAAATCATTGTTCGGTTGACTATTTCATGGTCAGCCTCTACTTCTCTCCTCTTGGCCCCTTTTAAACATACCTGATCCGATATACTGTGAAAGCTTGTCCCATGCCTTAGCCTTATATCAGAACAAGAATGTATACCTAAATGCATTGAATAGGAAGCTGTATTATCAGTTATAAATATGCATGGCCTTTCATCTAACGTCTAATTTGATTTGCAGGGTGGACATTAATAGATAGGTCTGGTAAGCACTTTGGAACAATCTTAAATTTCTTGAGGGACGGCTCTGTCCCGTTACCAGAGAGCCCAAAGGAAATGGCAGAACTGCTCGCAGAAGCAAAGTTCTATTGCATCGGCGAATTAGCAGAATCATGCGAGCAAGCGCTTCTTCGAAAGGAAGCAGAGCCTATTTGTAGGGTGCCACTAATTACTTCACCAAAAGAAGAACAATTGTTAATAAACAATACCACTAAGCCAGTGGTGAAGTTGCTTATTAATAGGCATAATAACAAATTTTCATATACAAGGTGATACTACCCATTTCATAGAAATTGTAGTATGCGATGCTGTGGAAGAACGAATAAATATAAAAGGCTTGTCTTTGCAGTTCATCAGATGACAATCTGTTAAAAAACATAGAGTTGTTCGACAAACTGTCTCTTAGATTCAGCGGTAGAGTGCTTTTTATTAAAGATGTGATTGGCTGCAGTGAAATTTGTTGTTGGACATTCTATGGTCATGGCCGCAAGAGAGGAGAAGTTTGTTGTCACTCTATTGTGTACGCAACAGACAAAAAACACACTAAGGTAACATTAAGCGTGCACATTAATTTAGAAATATATTCTACAATACATGTAGAATTAATAGACACAAAGTAAAGGTAAAGAAGTAAGAAAGTAAAGCTTTAATTCACAACATGTAGGTTGAGTTTCCAGAGGCCAGAATTTATGAAGAGACATTAAACATTTTGCTATACGAGCACCGAAATGGTCCTGACCAAGAATTAATGAAAGCAACTTCCTCTCGCGGTGCAGTCAGCGGTGCACCACCTTGTACATCAGATGAAGAAGAGGGTGAGCGTTCATTGGCTCGCCTTCGTTCCAAGAAACACCAATTGACCAAACCTCGTTCCCTATGCCTCCCTACTAATAACTATTAAAATATGAGCCAATATAAAATAAGATGTGTGAAAAAAGAGATTCAAAGAAGATTCCATAAATACATGTATGTACACAGTGTTCGAAAACAGGTCGGAGAAAATTCAAGAATTGATTCTTCGTGACGCAATATAAGACGAAAATGAAGAATAAAAAGTTACGGTTTCGGCTTAGTTTTAAAATTACTAACGATTGAAGTCAACCAATAGTCATTTTTATTCTTGATTTTCAGTTTATACTATCATAAATTAACTCCTGAAATTTTTCTCACTTGTTATCAAATACCCTGTATATATATGTACAAATATTTCATATGTATATATGTGTCTGTGCTTCTTTTTTGTGCAAAACATACATTGAAATTGTTAGGACTGGTTGTATGGTGAGCTACCATTAAGTTTGACATCACACACTCATATTTTCTTGGTATATAGATATGCATCCTAATTATTTCACATATCTGGAATCATTTACGGATATCTTTTGAGTTCGAACAGAATGACAAGTTCGTCTTGACTTAATTCATACTTAGGCAATAAGGTATAGAGTAATGGAAAAGGTTTTCTTATTCCTTATTTTCATATTGAGAATTTGAAAATAAGTATCTTTAAGAGAACAAAGATGCAAATACTATTTATGTGCCAAATGTTCGTGTCAAATGTTAAAATTGAAGTAAAAGTCGAAGTTGCCATTCTGTGACTGATCAAATTATTTACCATCTTATACTCTATAACAACTTTTAAGCAGTTATTTAGAATAACAATTGTAAAGAAGGTTGAACAACATAGGACTGCATTGTTACCTGTTATAAGTATTATTATTATTATTATTATTATAGTTGTTACTATTATACTGATATGACTATCACAACTATGATTAATATCATTAGCATCGTAATTTTAATTACTTTTATCATTATCACTAGTATTATTATGAATTCAACAATGTTTATGTCTCTTTTTTTTTACGAAAACAAAATTCTACATGTCTCAATAAATTAACAAAATAATACCCTTGTTTGCTTGAATTTGTCAACTGAAACATTCTATTAAACTGCTTAAAGGGTGAAGTGGAGAAACACTGCCAGTAAATACCTACAAGAGAGTATATAAAATGGTATCAGCCAGATAGAACTTAAGAATTAATTACAAATATAATTGGTTTTCCAATGTTACTCAAAATTATAAACATAGGTCCTGTATCATGAATAACATAATAATTTTTATAAGCGCATAAGCTTTGTGTTAATTTCTATATATCATTCCAAAATGTTGTACACTTTTTCTCATATTAATGCTTTTTTACTTTAATTATGCATTCAGTTTATGGACACGTATATGCTCTTATTTATTGAATATCGCAAACTGATATTAGCATATCTTGCTTGATATGGTACGAAATCCTACATATGAAGGGACCATACATATTCCAATTTCATACCTACAGTCATTTAACAGTAGGGAATTTTTCATATTTTTGCTTCAATTGCTAAATCCAAAAATGATTAAAGTATCACATATATTTCATTCTCCCGAATACAAGACGATATTTATACTAGCAAAATGGGAAAGCATGAAGTTTCACAACAAAGGAGAAAGATTTAAGTTCCTATACTTTTATATATAAAAATTTTGGAATTGTAGATAGTGAGTGTTCATATTTAATATAAAACCACTATAGTTCATAAAATTAATGTAATGTGTAAGTTAAGCTAAACGCAATATATACATATATATTATGTTAATGAAAAAATTATCGCTGCTTGAATTTTTCAAACTAACGGTAGAACACAGTTTTAGCGGCCTTCTTGTAGTCAGGTAAAACCGACACGAGCATTAACATTTGTTCAAGTTACATATTTCTCATATGTAAAATAATAGAATTAGTCGTTGCTAGGAATTAATTGAAAATTATACTGATTATTTATGTTTTCTTTCAGGAAACTAGTACGTCCCATCAAAATACATAGGGTAGCCATGGTCCACTTATTAAATCGACGAAAATTTCTAATCTAACAACACTGTGCAAGCCAGCAACGTTTCTATTTTACAATTGTTTTTGAAATACACAAAAGGTTTTGTCTTGTATCCGGGTGAATACAGTACCTTTTACTTTTTTAATGTTTTTTTATTCATGTAATTCACAAATCATTAATAAAAGACGCGTACCGATTTCTTAAGAATCGAGTAAATATCGCTCACACGTCGAAGGAATATTTCTCAATTCACTATTTCCTAAGGCGTTTGCATTTGTTTATACGTTGAAAATGTACGTAGCAAATATCTAAAATGACACAAGCCATGGAGTTTGCAGATCTGCCAAAATATTTTATCCAAAGGCAAACGTAAAGTACTGGATGGTAATACTGAACGAAATTAAAAACGTTTGATCCATTCAATGAAAACCCTGCTCTGTGTATAAATACTGCTGTAATTGTTATAAAGAAACAATAATAATATTATATTCTGTATCGTTGATGAAAAAAATACATTATGCTATATAGTTGCAGATTTAAATAACATTAATGTTACGATTCTACTAATTCGTGCTTTATAAAATACTGTTTATTTCTGCATGCACGTTTATTAAGAGAAGACTGACTTGGAAAATATTATTCTTCAAGAAGAATAAATTTACGAGAAGTGGAGGGGCCATTAAATATCCGAGATAATTTTTATTTGGAGAACAGGGTATTTTTCTAAAATGTAACTGAGAAGGTTTTATTAAATTGGTTAGATGTATAATAGAGAAAGCAAAGTAGGAATGCAGAAAGAAGTATCAATGTGGAACACCTATATACATATTTATTTCTCCACAATAAGCGAATAATCATATAAACATATATACTATATTAACAAATCTTGTTTCAAATAAAATGTAGGAAATTATATATATATATATATATATATATATATATATATATATATATCAATTATTTCATTAAAAATATTAATAAATATTACTGTGATATGAAAATTGGAATTGCATAATAAAAATAGTGTTTAATCATTGTACTTCCAGTATTATTTATTTCAAAAACATTTATTATTGAATGTTGTTTTATAATTACAGATTCTGTGATTCTTTTTGTGAAAATCCATTGATATTTCATTAAAGAAATCAATGTAACATGAGAGAGGTAAATTCGGTTGCAATAAACTTTATCAATTTTTCAAAAATTTTTATTTTAACTTTACACAAAATGCAAAAGTTGTCAATATTATGGAGACATATTAATGATAATAGATGTAGTAAAAAATATATTATATATTTAGTAGCATTTCTAAACTTGTATATACAGTATTAGAATATGTTTATAATCCCATCGTATATCTGAACAACTATTTATAAATATTTTATGCACACATCTGATTGTTAATAAATGTTTATCTATATTCATATATGAATGTTCTTTATTATTTCCAGTTATTTCCTTTATAAACGCTATACCAGCTATACCACAGACACAGACTGAAGAATACTACAGACTACAGACATTGCATCTTATGGGCTTTTCTGTCTAGGCCTCGGGGGGCCACAGTGGTCCCCGTACCATTTCGGTGTCGCGCTCAATATTACCGATAGTTCACGAATTTAGCCGTATTAGCAAGAACTGAATATTCCGTATACTTTATTTTTACTACGGGTGTTTTGGAGGCTACTAATGCATACGGCGCATGTATTTGAACGGTGAAAATAATATTTATGAAGAATGTATTACAAAAATACGAATTGTAGTAAAATTAATTTGGTTTCTATACGTAATATTATTTTTATTACTCGTGTCACTAATGAATGTATATTATAATAGTTTTATACACTTTAGACCAATAGTTTACTTTCTTTACGGTAATGCGGCAACATGGAACAGATCCTGCCTCATCTTTTTACTCCATCTAACACATGAATCAGAACTAACTTTTAGTCTGAATAAGAACTAGTTTCAACCAATTATTTAATTTGAATATAAAATAATGTTTCAATATCGAAATAATATGCGATATGTAACGTACATCTCAGCACGTACATCATATTTAGACTACATCAGGACCTACACTCTACTGCAGGAATGCAAATCTACTTAACACTCGCTCACGAGAGCAAGAGTTACATGTATTCTGAAACGAAAACTTTGTATTTGGATTATTAATTGAAAATAATTGTTGAAGCTGGGACATAGGAAAAGGAAGAAAGTATTAAAAGTCTTACATTCTACTATGAAATACATATTTACGCAAATTCGAAATGTGCAGCTATTAGCTCGATATTATCCACTACATGCAAGATACTATAGTTTATAAGTTATAGCATTTTGCGAATTGTGGATAATATCGATTGCCCAGGTCTCACCACGAGGAGGTTGCTGCACAAGAGACCCGAAAGGGAGTCAGAACGAAGTCTCCCTTCGTTCTGTCTCCCTTTCTTACAACGAAGATTCTTAGAAACTAAGTTTCGCAGGTCGCTAAATGGAGAAGTAGTCTTTTTGGTGGAAAAGACTTCTTTTCCATTTAGCGTATGTCGAGTAATTATTGCGGGGCAAAGTGTGAATCGGAGAAGAAGTCTCCGATCCACGAGGAACTAAAGACGAATCAGGCAGAAGGCTCTGATTCTTTCAAAGAGACAATCAAGATCGAACCAGAGCAGAAGGCTCTGGTTCAAAGGGGACGCGACGCGTTCAGTGCTTACAAGTCCTGAGCCGACCAGCCCGATACCCGCCACTCCATCACCAAGAAAGATGGCAAAGAGATGCGCTCAAACGGTTTCTGGCGCTACTGGGTGACATGAGAACATGGCGTGCCCAGAATTACGTTAACACAGAGGATCGTCAGAAGACGAGTGAACGAGTCTCTTAGACATCCCTCTCAATGACTTCACGCCGGATACCGAAACTGGACCAGCTCAGGACCTGCAAGCAAGGCCGACACAGCAGAAGGCTGTGTCGGAGTCAGAAAACGTGGCGAGCAAAGTCAAGTTACGGCAATAATTACTCGACATAATTACAACGACGATTGACAATCTTAATAACTAACGCACGCACTAAAACTAACTTAAGAATAATCTGGAGTCTTCGTTCGACGAATCCTCTTCTTTCGACGAATTTTCTTCGTTCGATGAATTTTCTTCGTTCGATGAATTTTCTTCGTTCGATGAATTTTCTTCGCACGATGACTTTTCTTCGCAAGATGAATTTTCTTCGCACGATGAATTTTTTTGTTTCTATGAATTTTCTTCGTTCGTTCTGACTAACAAGAGCGAGATGAACGACCCAAATCGAAACAGAATCGAAAACCAGTTGAAACAGAATCGAAAACCTGTTGAAACAGAATCGAAAACCAGTTGAAAGAAAATCAACACCAAATCGAAAACAGGTCGAAACAAAGTCGAAACAAAATCGAAACCACATCGAGCCCAAATCTAATGATTTGTGGACGCAACGACCTGTAGGCGATTCGGGTGCCCCCGGGGACGCGAGTCCCCGTACCCACTCACGGGCCCCATCCCGTGAGTGAGTCCCTGAGGGAACTCCGATCCGAACAATATTGATTTCAAGATAAAAATATCAATTTCCTGAAATAAATATAAATTTTATGAAATAAATATCAATTTCCTGAAATAAATATCAGTTTCCTGAAATAAATATCAATTTTCTGAAATAAATATCAATTTCCTGAAATAAATAACAATTTCCTGGAATAAATAACAATTTCCTGAAATAAATAACAATTTCCTGAAATAGATAACAATTTCCTGAAATAAATAACAATTTCCTGAAATAAATATCAATTTTCTGAAATAAATAACAATTTCCTGAAATAAATATCAATTTTCTGAAATAAATATCAATTTTCTGAAATAAATATCAATTTCCTGAAATAAATATCAATTTCCTGAAATAAATATCAATTTCCTGAAATAAATAACAATTTCCTGAAATAAATAACAATTTCCTGAAATAAATATCAATTTCCTGAAATAAATATCAATTTTCTGAAATAAATATCAATTTTCTGAAATAAATATCAATTTCCTGAAATAAATATCAATTTCCTGAAATAAATATCAATTTCCTGAAATAAATAACAATTTCCTGAAATAAATAACAATTTCCTGAAATAAATATCAATTTCCTGAAATAAATATCAATTTTCTGAAATAAATATCAATTTTCTGAAATAAATATCAATTTCCTGAAATAAATATCAATTTCCTGAAATAAATATCAATTTCCTGAAATAAATAACAATTTCCTGAAATAAATATCAATTTCCTGAAATAAATATAAATTTTATGAAATAAATATCAATTTCCTGAAATAAATATCAGTTTCCTGAAATAAATATCAATTTTCTGAAATAAATATCAATTTCCTGAAATAAATATCAATTTCCTGAAATAAATAACAATTTCCTGGAATAAATAACAATTTCCTGAAATAAATAACAATTTCCTGAAATAGATAACAATTTCCTGAAATAAATAACAATTTCCTGAAATAAATATCAATTTTCTGAAATAAATAACAATTTCCTGAAATAAATATCAATTTTCTGAAATAAATATCAATTTTCTGAAATAAATATCAATTTCCTGAAATAAATATCAATTTCCTGAAATAAATATCAATTTCCTGAAATAAATAACAATTTCCTGAAATAAATAACAATTTCCTGAAATAAATATCAATTTCCTGAAATAAATATCAATTTTCTGAAATAAATATCAATTTTCTGAAATAAATATCAATTTCCTGAAATAAATATCAATTTCCTGAAATAAATATCAATTTCCTGAAATAAATAACAATTTCCTGAAATAAATATCAATTTTCTGAAATAAATATCAATTTTCTGAAATAAATATCAATTTTCTGAAATAAATATCAATTTTCTGAAATAAATATCAATTTTCTGAAATAAATATCAATTTCCTGAAATAAATATCAATTTCCTGAAATAAATAACAATTTCCTGAAATAAATAACAATTTCCTGAAATAAATAACAATTTCCTGAAATAGATAACAATTTCCTGAAATAAATATCAATTTTCTGAAAAATATCAATTTCTAGACAAAAATATTGTATCAATTTGGTAAAGTTGAACTTTGAAAGTCTTACAAAATTAAGTATTATCATTCTTACAAAATTAAGTATTATCATTCTTACAAATTACATAAGAAATTTAAAACTCTAATGTCTAAAATTCTAGATCGGTACTTCTAAAACTACTTTAAATCGCGGCTATTTATTCGCAACATTAACTAGACATTAAGTCAACTTTGAAAATTTATACTATTACAACGCGTGTTACAATTTGTTTCGCAACGCTACTTAAAACCGCAAATGTTCTTATCTCACAGTTGATCGTTGCAACTGGAGCATGGGCGCCTGAAATATCGAATTATTCTAATGCAAACGCGATCCTTTTGATGCGCAACGCTAATTCAACCAATCGAAATTCAAAATACTATTTAAATAAGAAAAGAACTCTGACGTCTAAAATTCTATATCGGGGTCTCTAGAATTACTTCAAATCGCGACTATTTATTCGCAACATTAACTAGACATTTCATCAACTTTAAAAATTGATACTAGTACAACGCGTATGACAATTTGTTTCGCAACGCTACTGGAAATCGCGGATGAGCCCATCTCACAGTTGATCGTTGCAGCTCGAGCATGGGCGCCTGAAATGTCGAAAGACTCGAAAGCAAACGCGAACTTTTGGTGCGCAACGCTAATTCAACGAACAGAGATCCAAAAAAGATTACTCTAATTCAATAAATCGAAGTTCAAATTGCTATGTAAATAAGAAATTTAAAATTCCAACGTTTAAAATTGTATATCTGTATGTCTAGATTTACTTTAAATCGCAACTATTTATTCGCAACATTTACTACACATTTAATCAAGTTTTAAAATTGATACTAGTACAACGCGTATGACAATTTGTTTCGCAACACTACTCGAAATCGCGGATGTGCCCATCTCACAGCTGATCGTTGCAGCTCGAGCATGGGAGCCTGAAAAGTCGAAAGACTCGAAAGCAAACGCGAACTTTTGGTACGCAACGCTAATTCAATGAACAGAGATCCAAAAAAGATTACTCTACAGTTTCTGCAAAACGAATCGCGACTATTTGTTTCGCAACGCTATAGTTTAAACGACCTATATCGCTGATAAAGACTACTAATATATTTAGAAGAAAGGCTAACTTTGATCTCTGTTCAAAATCGACTAAAGCAACGCGTACTTTTTTCGCAACGCTAGTGCAAATCGCGGACGTTCCCATCTCGGCTGATCGTTGGGGCGGCGAGGCCTGCCCATGCATGCAACTAACTACTTTTACATTCTACTACAACTCTATTTCTACAGACGAGTATAACGACAAGGTAGTGATAAAATGACTCACTCGAAGATGCGAAGACGTTGCAATGATTGTCCTTTTGAATGACAGTTTGTCCGGCATCTTTGGCATAAAACCTCGTCTGCTCCTTCTGCCTCATCCCAACAATTTGTTTCGCACCGCTACTCGATATCGCGGAAGTACCCATCTCACAGTTGATCGTTGCAACTGGAGCATGGGCGCCTGAAATATCGAAAGATTCTATTGCAAACGCGATTCTTTTGATGCGCAACGCTAATTCAACAAATCGAATTTAAAATGCTATTTAAATAAGAAATTTAAAACTCTAACGTCTAAAATTCTAAACAGGTATCTTCAGAACTACTTTAAATTACGACTATTTATTTGCAACATTAACTAGACATTTCATCAACTTTAAAAATTGATACTAGTACAACGCGTGTAACAATATGTTTCGCAACACTACTTGAAATCGCGGATGTGCCCATCTCACAGTTGATCGTTGCAGCTCGAGCATGGGAGCCTGAAAAGTCGAAAGACTCGAAAGCAAACGCGAACTTTTGGTGCACAACGCTAATTCAACGAACAGAGATCCAAAAAACGATTACTTTAGATTATATGTAAAACAACAACAATATAAACTTCAAAAGCGTAGTTATCAAATTGAAATGTAATTTTGAATCGCGACTATTAGTGATTCGCAACGCTACGCTCTAAACAATCTATACCGTAATGTTAGCTTTAATCTCTGTTCAAAATCGACTAAATTCAACGCGTGGTATTCACGCAACGCTAGTGCAAATCGCGGACGTTCCCATCTCGGCTGATCGTTGGGGCGGCGAGGCCTGCCCATGCATGCAACTAACTACTTTTACACTTTACTACTACTCTATACTACTACTTCTACAGACGAATATAGTGTTAAGGTAGTGACGAAATGACTTACTCAAAGATGCGAAGCCATTGCAATGAATGCCCTCTCTGAACAGATCAGCATGGTACTGACATCATACCGGATACTGGAACTGGACCGGCTCAGAACACAAGGTAAACGAAGACAGCATTGAAGAGACCATGGCCCCCCCCGAGCTAGCTTAAGGTAGGCCAAGGAAGTTTTAAATAACCCTTGGACTACTCTAAGCTAGCTAAAGGTGGACCATGGTAGACAATGGTAGGCCATTGGTGGAGGACCCTTGGTTAAGCTTAAGCCAGCTGAAGGTAGACAAGGGTAGCTCTGGAAGACCATTGGTCAGCCTCAAGGTAAGCACAGGTAGGCCAGAGTAGCTCTCGATGACCACTGGTCACCCTCAGGGTAGGCCAGAGTAGCTCTGGATGACCACTGGTGGAGGACCCTTGGTCCACCCTAAGCCAGCTGAAGGTAGGCAAGGGTAGCTCTGGAGGACCACTGGTCAGCCTCAGGGTAGGCCAGAGTAGCTCTGGATGACCACTGGTGGAGGACCCTTAGTCGACCCTAAGCCAGCTGAAGGTAGGCAAGGGTAGCTCTGGAGGACCACTGGTCAGCCTCAGGGTAGGCCAGAGTAGCTCTGGATGACCACTGGTGGAGGACCCTTGGTAGACCCTAAGCCAGCTGAAGGTAGGCAAGGGTAGCTCTGGAGGACCACTGGTCATCCCCAAGGAAGGCATGAGAGGCCAGGCTACCACTGGAAGACCCTCCTGGTCCCGGAGCCCATCCGCTCCTGCCGGAGGGCCCGGCCCGACTGATTGACTGAGCGCGCTCCGCGAGCTTAGGTAGCCAGTGATGCGCAGCGCGCAGCGAAGCGCAACGCTCCCTACCCCAACTAATTTCGGTAGATCTCGATTGCCGTGATAATAATTATTGATAAATCTATTATTTCTGGCTGTTTAATGTTTATAACAATTCCTTTTGCCAACGATGTCGACAAGCATCCCCTTGTCTATCTACCAACTAATTTTTTAGTAAAAATTGCTAATCGTACTCGAGGTACAGAACAACTTTTAAACCATGAATATTACCAAACAATATTATATCAAGTAAATGTAATTAATAAAGTTACTATCTCTGGCTGTTTAATGTTTATAACAATTCCTGTTGCTAATTATATCGATAAGCACTCCCTCGACTATCTGACCATCTAATTTTTCAGTAAAAATATGTAATGGATCTCGAAATATTGAATATCTTCTGACACATGAAGATTAGCGTGCATTAATTTATCGAACACAATTCACTGATGAATTTATCATCTCTAGCTGGTTAATATTTGAAACAATTCCTTTTGTTGATGATGTCGACGAGCACTCCGTTGACCATCTTGCCATCTAATTTTTTAGTAGAAGTAAGTAATAAAACTCGAGATCCAGCATAATTTATGATACATGAATATTATTAAGCATAATTGTATTGAAAAAATGTAATTAATGAATTTGTTATCTCTGTTTGTTTAACGATTACAACGATTATATGTTTGGTTACCTCACCACCCAATTTTTTAGTAAAAATAGCTAATAGTACTCGAGATACAGATTAACTTTTATGCATGAACATTTGGAGGGTACAAGATATTCAATTCTCACTAGTATGCACAGTTTCATTAGAACAAGAGTAACAAAAATTATTTATAACTAATTAACCTCTTCTAGAATCGAATTGAAAACTATACATGAATGTTGCCGAAGGTCCATTCTATATTCTTCGAGAGCTAATATTTATCAAAATTACTTGAAGTAATTTATCAACAATTTTTGTGGAGGTAACTTTTATCTTCTATGCCCGCAATGAGTAAGACAAGGAGAGTCCGAGTATTCGTCAAAGGTAAACACACAAATCATTGTGTCACCTCTCTGGAAATCGTAAATAACTAATTAACTAGGCGTCGAATCTACATAAAACTGCAACAGAAATGTAGCTGAGACATCATTCTAGATCCACCGATCACGAGGAAGATTATTTTTTACCAGAGATCTGTTAAATTATTTGAGTTTATTTTAGAACGAGACATAAAATAATTGTTTATAACTATTTAGTCTGAAATAAAATGTGACGATAAACTATATGTAAAAGTAGCTGAAGTCTATTCTATATTTCCTAACTGCAAATATTTGTAAACAATTCCTCACAAGTGTGTTACTAATAAATTTTCTGTCGAGTGTGCACAGTATTCAGCAGCTCTGTCTGTCTTTCTTTCTCTTCTTAAATGTGCGTCCTTGTCGGATACAAACTTCTTTATCATGTTCGCCAAATTTTTACCAACGGGTTCGAAGTCCTGTAAAAAAATAGGCGGCACAAGTGAATAATACGTGGAGTATTTTTGTACGAATACAATTGCGTTTTAAAGCTGACAACGCTGTAAAATCGAGCCTCCTCAGACACACACTGTATGTGTTGCAACCTCATGTAGTTCACCACCTGACCGTTCCATTTTGATAGAGTCCGCTATCGTACTAGGACATTTTCTACAGAGTCGGTAATGCAGAACCGTAGACAGAAAAATGCATTGCATGCAATGTCTGTAGGTATCTTAAGTCTGTGCCATCAGTCAGTGACTCGACGACATGCTTCATCCCACTGATATATATATATATATATATATATATATATATATATATATATATCAGCGCTTCATCCCTGTATTTCTATATCTATGGGTCTAAAAACGAGACTAGAGTGCAGCACTTTATTGGAGGCACCGCAATTCTGAGCATGAGCACTCTCATCCTCATTTCCTCCGTGGTACTCAGTGGTACTGCATAAGAGGAAGATGGCTACCCCTGCTAGGATAACTGTGAAGAAAGTGAAACCAATTCTTTCACTGAATCGTGATGATGCTCGCAGAAGAGTAATTGCGTTATACAGAGCATACTACCGACATATTCCACAAATGCGTATGTATGTCAACAGATTTCGTTCTTGATGTAAATCAAGTGTGATGTACCAGATAGGGTATAACCTTAAAATCACGGAAATAGCTTTATTCTTACGTATTATCATATTTTTGTTTGTGCTATGTATTTTATGACTATATTTTGATAGATACTTTTAATCAATTTGCGTATGAAGCCCATTTATGTTTCAGTACTAGAATATGATATTCCTAAAACAAGAGAAGAGTGTCAGCTAAAGCTAAGAGAAGAATTTAACCGACATCGTAATGTAACTGATATAAGAGTCATAGATCTTCTTATTGCAAAGGTATGAAATTAGTGTAACATTGTGCTATACATGTATTCATATATAGGATATGTAATTACATGTATCAAATATTTTAAGAAGTGATTCTACAAGCCAGGCAATGATGAAATTGCAATTTTAGCTATATTTTCAAGTTGTTTTCGTTTTAAAATATTTGGTACACATTTAGATATGCTGCAGACATAGTTTAACAATAATAAATTATTATATCAGGGACAAATGAAACTTCAAGAAATTTCTCACTTGTGGATAACTAAAGGAGGTTTGATGGATAATTTTAAAGAAACTGTCGAACCAAAGCCAAAAGATTTTATGACGAAGTTCCTTACTGGTCAACACTCGACGTTTTAACTTCAGTTAGCGTACTAAGTATGAATGCATACTTTTCAAAAGTATCTGTAGAATAAACCATTTATAAATTATATGAAGAGTGTGTATATGTAAATATATGCGCTGCACGCATAAAACTGTAAAATAAAAGTGAAAAGGGGAACAAGATGTAACTGTTTATTAAAAAAATCAAATTGTACATTATTTGAAAAGACGTATCTTTAATTGATTCTTACAGAATATAGAATATTTCTTTTAATTTACATTTTGTATCTTTACATTGATATATTATTATTCACTTATATACATTTGACAAGATGATATATTACTAAGCACCTTAGGTACAATCTAGTTCACTTTTCACAGCCATACGGATAATTTGCTTTCCTTCAGTGAACAAGTATAGAATTATAGATATATATATACATACATACATACATACATACATAATACATACATACATATATATACATACATATGTTTGAATCTGGTGGATTCAAACGTCGCGTGAGTGTACACGCCACAGTAATATGTATATGCGAGTCGCGTCAGCATTCTCCTGCATCACAAAAAGGGAATCATCATTTTGTGCTAAACTCCAGATAGATATCGTAAAGATTCCTTGCGTTCGTGTACTTTGGTTAATCACTTTTATAAAACAGTTCGCTTCTATCCTCATCATCAGAATTCGAATTTAAAAAAAAATCGGAAGAAAAAAGAAAAGAACGATCTCTAACAGATATAATCCCGCGCTATGTAGACACGTTTCACCGCCGACATGCAACGCGTATTTTTAGTACAATGTATATAAAATATCTAGGTATTAAAAACATACACGATCGGTAACTTTTTTACCCATACATTCCACGTATCTATACTAAAAAGAAGGAGAAAAGAAAAATGGCAACAATACATCATGATTATGACTCGTAAACCTTGTAAGAAAGTTTTTGTGCATTCGTGTACGGTTCATAGCACAGGGTTCCCATATTTTTTCGCGTTCTCCCATTCGGGAATAGAAGAGAACTCTATTATCAAACTATACTCTCGCGCTCCGACTGTATATCGTAACCCGCAATCACACCGCGTCTCAGTGAAACGTCGCTGTTCCTCAACCCGTTACCACTGAACAGATTTACCAGCCAACTTCTGATCGAGTTCCTCGCGGAGGACTTCTTATCCGGCACACTGTCTGTACTAGGAACAGATGCCACTTGGTCTAATGAACGCCAACGTTTAACAGGCACTACCTCTACACAGCTACTTTCGTCCTCTAGCAGAGGTGTCTCCGCCTCGTTAGGGGATCCGTCTGTATGGGGCGCTATTATCACATTACCGTTGGGATAATTGTTATTCAAAACTTTCCCAGATATGTTCGTGTTCGAGTTTGTACGTGTGCACTTGTCACAATTCTCCAACGACCGGAAGCTCTTCTTCGGCTCCTTCCACGAGAAATTCGGCGACTCAAATCTCTTGTTGTACAGTTCCAACGGAAACGGGTCCAACGATCGGGACTCACGCATTATATTCTGGAACGGGTAGTCGCTGGTCGAGGAAGACGAAGCTATCGTCGATAAAACCCTCGCGTTTTTCCGGAACTTTGGCCCAGTGTCAATGAAAATGTCATCGAGGGCCATTTTGATGTTGAGCGCGCGGGTTTCGACTTCGCTCAGCGCAACATTGTCCAATGTTGTCTTGGATACGCTATCGGCTACATAAAGAGGAGATCGTTCTATCTTTCTCGAGTTGAAAGATCTTGGTACTGGACTGGATCCTCCGCATTGGGATATGGAGTCGTCAGGCGTTGGTCGCGGAACGCTCGATTGTCTCCGACTGCCTGCTCCTAGACCACCCAACAACGAAGCTTGGCGGGAATCAGAGTTTAACTTTGGACTTCTCCTTGGTCTGCAGAAAAGCGGCGGCAGATCACCTATGTCGACCTAGATTAACACAGCGGTCGTTAATAGTGGAATCTCATTCTGAACGTCCGAGATACCCAAGTGAACAAGAATTACTCAGCTAGCCGGGTATCTCTTGAGTAGAGTGCAGATTTGTTCAAATGATTAAAGGAAAAAACTCTTTCATTTAACTTCTGTTTCTTACGATTGACTTCGACAATTTTGATTTTGCATAAAAATCCGCAGTCTACTTATTAGAAATATAAAACAATGCTACGAGATAGTGACAACGCCACGTTAACAAGGAAAGAATGTTTATAGAATGACTATGAACTCACGTCTCGTTTTTGGATGGCTTTCTCGGTAGCCCCGGTCAGCCAGTACGTCTTCACTTCTCCCTTTCCCTTCATGAGAATTAAACCGCGTTCCTCGATGATGTAACCACCAATCTTGTCCAAGGCGTCCTTGCACTGCCCGCTTATGTGAATACGCAATGGCTCACCGTTAGATTCCATGCGGGAGGCAGTGTTCACTGTGTCTCCGAAGAGACAATACCTAGGCATAGTTAGTCCGACTACACCCGCCACCACAGGACCTGCGAACATACATTTTTTTTTCATATGCTGTGTAAAACTTCCCCGAGTTGATTCAATCCTAGTTTATCGAACAACTCACCTGTGTGGATTCCTATGCGTAATTTAAGCGTCTCCTGGGGCCTGTGCGCTATAGTATGGTGTTTCACAGCATTGAGTAGCTCCAGGGACATCGACGCAATTTCCCCGGCGTGTCTGTTCCCGTTCTTTATAGGCAAACCGGAAACCTGAAACGTTTGATTGCTATGAAATTACGCGAATACAGACGGCGATGGGATTCAGTGGATTTGGACTACAAGGACACTTTTGTCTCTTATGCTGCGAGTCTTGGACGCCTTAGGCTTAACAATCGGTGAACACTCACCACCATGTATGCATCGCCGATGGTTTCCACTTTGTACACGTCGTAGCCTTTAATAATGCGGTCAAACAGAGTATACAGGTCATTCAAAAAGTTTACAACCTAGGAAAACGATTTTGACGGTAATTAGAGCGCGTAAATATGTATTCGAATTCGTTCTATACTTAAATAGCGATAGGCGTACCTGGAACGGTGTACTCTCCGCCGACATTGCGGTGAAGCCAACAATGTCACTGAAGTAAATAGTGACCAGATCGAAAGCTTCCGGTTCTACACCGATGCCATTCGTCAAACAGTTAGCTACGGGTCTGCAAGAAGCAAGTATAGTTTTATCAGCAAACAATGCTACGGATACCATAGATCTTTTAATAGACAGATTCACGAATGTGAACTCACTCAGGAAGCATTCTGTGAAGCAAATCCTCTGTCTTTTGCTTTTCCTCGAAAAGAAGGCGTGTACGTTCACTGACTAGATCTTCGAGGTTGTTCGCGTACTTCTCCATCATGTCCATCATTTGGTCCATTATATTGCGATGCCGGCCCGCCTTCATTTTCTTTAACCGAGTCCTAATCATTTTGAAGTCGGGCCTAAGCTCTGGACTCTCCGCCCAGCAGTCGGTAATCGTACTAACTATATACTCGGCACAGTCCGCTTCGGACTCGGACAGTATCTCTACGTTAGGTCTAAACGGCGGTTCGCCATCCTCTGGGAACCTTTTCACTCGGTCTATGATTTCTGTAGATTTAGAAACACGATTTATACAGAGGTGAGAAGGATGTACCAATTGAGAGGGAAGAGCTAGAGGGTGGACGTTTCTGTTACCTTTGGGTTCTAGATTCACACCACCGTACGGTCCCTTCCGACCAATGATTTCGAACAGTATTATAGCGAACGAGTAAATATCTCCCTCCTGGGTTCCTCTGATCGGTGCATTGGGATTCCTTAATAGCTCAGGTGCCTTCCAGAATAAGTCTGTAAAATACACGAGACATGTAAGCCGATCCCTCAGAGAATCAATGGTCGAGTACCGGCAAGATCATCACGCAACGTACTTCGATAATACTGATGTTCACCAATGCTATCGGACTCGGCGCAGTGTCTCATATCGTGCAGCCCGAAATCAGAGACTTGGAGTACCCATCGAGAGGTCACCACGCAATTGGAAGACTTCAGATTACCGTGACAGACTAGCACAGATGACTCATGAATGTACAGCATACCCTGGAACCAGAGAAGAATCTTTATTTATTTATTTTCTTTTTATTGTTTTAACGTCGCATCAACTGCCAAGGTTATTAGCGACGGGGGTGGAATAATGAGATTGGTACTGTAATCGGTGAGTGTACGATGGGTGTGTGTGTATGGACGTGTGTGTGCGTGAAGGACCTACAGCTTATAAAGGTGGGCTCCGAACCACCTTGGGCAACGCAGTATAATGTCACATAGAAGAATTTCCAGAGGAGACGGCAATGGGATTCGAATTCACGACCACGATGTTTGTAGTAGGGCTGTTACTTTTCCGAAGCTTCGACTCTTCGAAGCTTGGAAGGATTCGAAGGAACGAAGGTGATGAAAATCGAAGTTTCGAAGGTTCGAAGCTTCGACACTTCGAAACTTCGAACCTTCGATTCGTTTCAAAGAAATAAATTTTCATAATTTGTTTCTATATTCACCATCTGAATTATTTCAATAATTTATTGTTAAGATGATATATCTATAATTTGAATTATCCTTTCGATTGCACATTGTTAAAATAATTGTTTAAATAAATTTTATAATTTGTTTCTATATTCATTATTTGAATTGTTATTTCAATTATTTATTGTTAAAATAATTGATTAAATAAATAAATTTTTACAATTTGTTTCTATGTTCATTATTTGAATTATTTCATTTATTTATTGTTAAAATAATGGTTTAAATGAATAAATTTTCATATTTTGTTTCTATATACATTATGTGAATTATTTCGATAATTCATTGTTAAAATAATTATTTAAAGAATGTACAAGTATTTACATAATGAATATAGAAACATATTTCTATAGATTATACTTTTTTATACTCTATAGAAACGTGTTCCTATATTAATTATGTAAATACGTGTACATTGTCTAAACAATTATTTGAACAATAAATTATTGAAATAATTCAAATAATTAACATAGAAACAAATTGTAAAAATTTATTTATTTAATCAATTATTTTAACAATAAATAATTGAAATAACAATTCAAATAATGAATATAGGAACAAATTATAAAATTTATTTATTTAAACAATTATTTTAACAATGTGCTATCGAAAGGATAATTCAAATTATAAATATATTATCTTAACAATAAATTATTGAAATAATTCAGATGGTGAATATAGAAACAAATTATGAAAATTTCTTCCTTTTATTCGTTAACTGGAAACGAAACTTCGATTTTCATCACCTTCGAAGTTTATGAAATCGAAGCTTCGAAGCTCCGAAATCATGGACCTTCGAAGGAAAGTAACAGCCCTAGTTTGTAGTCGCGCGTTCTATCCACTGAGCCACTGCGCGCCCTTCAGAGAAGAATCGTTTTGAATACAAACCGTGGAACAGAAGAGATCGAAACTCGCCGGACGCACTCACCTTAATGAGATCGTGAACTAATGACGCGATGAACATATCGTCTAACTTTATATCTTCGTTCTCGATGATGTCCTGTAATAATAAAACGAAATCGCATGAAATCATCAGCGTCGGATCGGAGTCGATTCGTCTACGGATTAAAATGCCACGTACGTAAAGACTTCCTTTGGCGCAATAGTCCGTAATTAACAATATCCTCATCGGCTCGACGCATGCCCCGATGAACGAGTTCAGATTACCGTGTCGGATTTCCCGAAGGATTCGCATTTCCTTCATCACGTCCCGCGATATGTCCTTCTTCTTCGAGAACTTCAGCTCCTTTATGCGGACCACCACCCCGTGGTAGTGGCCGGTCTGTGCGAACACCTGGCCGCCGCACCTTGACTCGTAGGACATTGCACTAACTAAGCTTAACTGGAACGGAAATGCAACGAACTTGTGCAATATCAACCGGGAAAACGAAATCTGTTGGTATGTGTCAGCCTGGCAATCGGGGGGAGATAAATAAGAGAACCACAGTCCGAAGAACGCTAACGATAAGAAGATCAGCGATCTTTTTCATCAAGAAACTATAACGTGAATCTTTTTGAATCTTTTAGGGTACTATATCTCATGTTCAAGGAACGCGTATTAATTTTTGTGGGACCTTAATTTTTGCCAAGAACAAAATTATTGTTGTCAAAAACATAACGAAGATACTCTCTACTAGTAGGTTTGAAAAGATTCGAAAATCGCACTAAAAACCCTTTGCGGACGCGTGTCTGCTGACAGTCGCCCAAACAATTTTACTGTTCTGCGACTGAGAATAATTTTTAAAGCAATTAATATTCCCGAAAAATATGAAACAAATTATTACTGAACACAACACGTTTCCCTTCATTTAATTCATACACCAAACTTGTCAGCAAACAATTTTGTTTCACAAAGAAAATTTATCCGATCCATCAAAAAGTATGCTAAAAATAATCCCCATCCGCTAAAAGCACGACATAAACGAACAGTTTCACAGAAGTCGACATAATTAACACTTTATCTATCTGAATCCTAATAATAAGCTTTTTCAAAAATAGTGCGATACCAGACGGAAGCTTAAAAATCTTTTATATTATAATACCAAACAAAATGATTAGATTACGTTACTGAGGTTGACTTGTTTGTTTACGATTGAAGTTGCTATTGATGTTCAGACAGAATTTATTAAAAAGTTCTTAGTCATAGACCACAGACTTTAAAAAATTATGAAATAATTGCTGGTAAATAACGAGTTAATATAAGAGATAATAAAAGGTTTACACTAATTAGATCAATAGATAGAATGAAAATTATGCCTCTAATGTGTGGAAAGAAGAGGGACCTTTGCTACCCGATAAACAGGTTAATTGCGATATTGAAAATTGTGTTTACCCATTCTATTCCTACTTGTAGGATTGTCTAGTCGCGAAGGGGGCGTGTCTGGCCTAGAGTGGGGGATAGCAGGCTATTCTAATTGGAGTAAAGCGGGAGTGTTTACCTTACTAGGGGAGGACATCATATTGTCAAGATGAGGATAGCCGTGTATCTCGCTCGGATTGATCTTCCACAGCAGCCCTTCGATCTCCTGCTCGATCTTCCACCTCCGGTATATGCTCATGGTGATGACCGCGGCGCAGAATAGTAAAACAGCGAGCACACCGGCGGCCACGATGCTGCGCAGGTGCGTGTCGTCTTTCGGACAGTGTTCATTGAGGAAACCGCAGCCTGGCTCCGCTTCCGGTTTATTTTTACCCGGCCAGTCCATCGACTCCGACGGCCTGTACACCTGCGCAACGGACGGATCGATGTCTTTTGTTACCGTCTGTACAACGTTTTCTACAGGGTGTCGCGGGATCGTGTCGCTGGGACAGTCGCTCGATGAACGCAATAGCGACTGAATCCGCGCGAATAGCTGCTGTAAACAACTCACTCACTAGAGTTTCACCCTGTTGGAATTGGCCCACGGGCTTCATCTGATAATCGCAGGAGAAGTTGTTTAAGCGGAAGGGGTCCTTCTTCAGGGCCAGCACCGAGAAGTTTCCCTCCGAGTCGCCGAACTTGTCGAAGTTAATCGTCGCGCCGCTGACACCTGTTGGCAAACGCGTCTTGTCACACGTGTGGGGGACCATCTCGATCGTTATCGGGCCGGGGGAATAGGTTCTCGTTCCTCTAGTGTCCGCGTTAATCGACAAACGTTCTCTCGAGTTCGAGCGGTTCGAGCGATCCCAGCAAACCCGTGATTGGATCGTTAATCGGATCCGCGCTTATTGACCGGTCGATCGACCCGAGCACCGGCACTCCGCCGCGTCGATTCAGATTGCGCCCGGCCGGGTACTTGTACGTGCTTACTTTGATACGTATGATTCCTGATAATCGTCTCGATGATCTGCGTGCCATTGCTCGCGATCTCCTCGAGCGTGTGCTCTGGTTGATCGCGCAGAAGTTGGTCCAGGGCTCTTGCGTACAGCTTCACGGAATCGTAGAGGTAGGCCGCGTGGATAGACACATACTGGAAAGAAAAACGACGACCATCGGCATTCGATCAACCAACATCGTCGGACGCGGATCCGTGATCGTGTGATTTGGAAGAGTGCTTTTTTTACTTACCTTCTCGTACTTTCTCAGCAGCTCCGGGATCACGAAGTTGAAGGGCTCTTTGCTGCTGTACTCGCGCACCTTCTTCGTGAACTCCTCGTAATTCTGCGTGGGAGGCGTGGACACCACCACCATCAGAGATTGCGCCTTCTTCAGGAAGTCCTTCGGCTCCAAGCAGTTGCGTAGGTTGTCGAAGTGATCCGGTTCTGAAAGTGCCGCGCCGTTGTCAGGAAACGGAAGCTTTTAGAGGGTAGGTGCGGGGACATAGTCTAGCGGGCCGGAACGCGATCTTTGAAAAGCATGATCGCGAGTGTTCGTCCGCTGAACTGGGTCACGAGCCAGCGCCTGACCCAACACACGGCGTTTAGCTAATCAGGCATTAGATACGGAAATGATGAGGTAACGAGGAACGGCGCGCCGGCCGAAGGAGCCGCTAAGAAGAGAGCCGACCTGGGAATAGGGTCAATCGGATTTCATGAGTCGTTTACATAGGTGTACTCACTCCATAAGTACTTTTGCGCCTCGCGCGACGAGTACGTCATCATGTCTACGTGTATCACCATGTACTCCCCATCCAGCAGCCGTTGGTTCTGCATCGCGTTCATCATGTCGATCAGCGAGATCGCCGTGCCCAGGAATATGTATACTGCAACGCAGAGAGATATATATGGTACAGTTAGAGGACGCAAGATCGAGCGTTTTGCCAAGAATACGACGCACAAGCCGATTTCCAGAACGGAACTGACTTTCACGCTTGTTTCTGCTACGTAGGAAAGCGCGCCGCTCTGTTCCCCGCGATCATTATCAATGAGATCATCGAACGGAACACCGGCCCAACTGTATCGCGAAGGAAACGCGCGGAAATAGTCGAGACCGGACTGGTGAACTGTAACAACCGAGCTAGCCGAGATCGTTCGATGACCGAGCATGCTACCTACATGAATCACCAGACAGATTCGCAAATCCTTCGGGGTGTTTCCGAGAGTTACAGCATCGTATCTGGATATCGGATCTCGTCGTGCAATTTCGAAAAGACAATTGGATCTTCCGTGAACCAGCGCATTTAGGGCAAACAACGTCGTATTTAATGTTCAGTTCGAGCTGTTTCCCAAAGTTCCATCTACATTGAGCTTTTTGTTCTAATAAAAAGATTGCGGATGTTATATTTTTCTAACGGAATCGAGCGAATAATACGCAACACAGTGAAAGCATCAGAAGAATGGAACTTGTTGAAATTATTGGGTTGTTCGGAAAGTAATTTCGTTTTTCCAAGGGAAAATGAAGACGATGTTTCACTATTTATTTATTTATTCGGTGATGTAGTGGCAATTTTGTTCTATGATCTTGTGCCATCTTTCTAGTAACTTGGAGATCCCATGTTTATAGAATTCCTGTTTTTTATCAGCAAATAATTGAGTTGTATTACTTTCGACGCCTTCATTTAAAATGATAGTTACACTGCTTAAAAAGTGTTGAAAAGAACGAAATAAGTGGTAATACGACGGTACACCCTCTCTGTAAATAGCATACATCTTTTTCCCTGCTTGCATTGCGTTTTTACCGTACCCGTAACAAAAAAGCATAAATGTGACGGATATGCTCACTTTGATTTTGCATATTTGATGCGATGACAAAAGAAATGCTTGAAAGATTATAAAGTTCTATAAGGCACGAAATGACGTCCGAAATGTCAGTTCTGAAAATATACAATGATTTTGCGACTTAGAATAATGTTAAGTAATAATAAATGGAAGCAATACCATCTCTACACGAAAAACGAAATTACTTTCCGAACAACCCAATATTAAGAGCAGAAACTTTACACCGTTTTTAGTTTAGTGTCTACCCAAACAAAATTGCATGTAATCGACTGATAAAGGTTTAGTTACTATGTCATTTGGTTTGCTCTAAATTCGAGCTAGAGTAATAAGCTCTTTACCCTAAGAGCGCCTTCGATTGCTCCCGAGGGCAATACCTTTCGGTGAATCACGTCAGAGAAAGAACCATGTCTGTCTAGCTATCAAGGAATTGTCTGTTAAGTACGAGCGAGATGAGGTTGTTATAATAATTGATAATGGTTCATGTTTCACATTAACTAAGAAAGCAACATCTTATAAAAGTCAACTGAAGCAATAGTTCTTTCTCTGTGTAGCTAGATTCGAGTAGGCATGGCCTAGCTGCTCTCGTTGCAGCAAACTCAGTGCCCCACAGGCAATGCAATGATCTTCAAACATATGTCAGCAGACAGGACTATTAAGATTGTACATTTTTTGACAAAAATTATTCAAAAGGTATTAGCCCCTTGCCTTACGGTTTATTTTACGGTTTTCGTGATTAGAATTTCTTTGTAGTTCATAATTTCTTAGAAAAAGAAGAAAATGTATATCTATTGCATGTCTATATGTTCTCCAATGGCTGTACATTAACAACAACAAAATAGAATTATATTTCGGTTTAAAGGAAATTAATAACATACATCTTTATTAAACTCTGTTCAGAATCTTCATCACGTCTCTCAGACGATATTGTAAGCGAAGAGGTTAACCCTCATCCGCCCCTCGTGTCAATTTGACACATTTTTCACGTAAATGATGTTATTCTGTCATTTGTAGAACAATTGAACAGAAACTTGTTGTTTTTTTACCATGGTATCAATTGGACACGCGAGGGACACGTTAAGTTGCCAAAATGAGGGACGGTTGAGGGTTAATATTTCGTGCAATTTACATTGAAAATGAACGTTCACTTTGATTCGCTGAATCCCTGAAGAAATAGTTCGAAGATCATTGTCTCCCACCACCTTTCCACTGAGTCAGGGGAAAGATTTTGATGCTAGGCCCAAAGAAGGAAGTTCTTCGAAAAGTTTGAAAGAGTTGAAAAGTTGGAGGGTTAGGAGATCGCGTCAGGAAGATCCGATCGCCTCGATAGAAGCGTCAAGGTGTTTAGACTGACTCCTAGTCATATTTTTGGTCTCCTGCACGAGCTGGAACCACGTGCTGACTTGACAACATTGCAGCCGTTCCTCGCAGCACGTGTGCCGGTCCTCGACGGTCTTATAATGGTTCACGGTGAGATTGTGCTTGGTCGCCTGCTCCTCCAGGGAACGGGCGACCGTCGACCAAGCGCTCTCCGTGATGATCGTGAATTTGTTCCAGCCATAGTGGAGCAGCAACGCGATCACCGACTTCGTCACCTGCGTGTCCGGCGGCTCGGTCCTCGCGAACGTGTTCACCTTCGACGCCTTGTAGTCCGAGCATTTCTGGAATCAAACAGGTACTGTGCGTCAGTGGTCAACTCATGGTCCCTGAAGACTAAAACGATACCTAAGCTACTTCTCCGCGACGATGATAATTAATATTTTGATCAAAATGTATTCCGTGGAGAATCGAAAAATTTTAGGAACATCGACACCATCGCTCTTTACGTTTCTTGATCTTGCACAGATACGCTTCGACTGCCTCAGAACATTCTTCAAAGAGATATGTTAACATCAACCGACGAAGATGGTAATGATTATACTGTGAGTTTTATAGATTTATAGTTAGACTCTGGATTTTATGTATTTATGATGAAAACTAATAGAAAACACACAAAACACTGAAAACATCAAAAGAATTGAAGGACACTGCTGCATCGACGATCTGGTTTTCGTTTATTCAAATTAATAAACGAAATGTTGATTTTGTAAAAAGATCCATGGTCTAACACGATGACAATATATAATTCAAACATTGTAAGAAGTAGTTGTACAAAATCAGGGGAGGTGATCCTTCAACGCAACCGTTTCTAAAGGACCTACCTATGTGGGTCAACATTGTAAAAGCGATTCGCTAAATAATATTCGCACCGTGCGACTGCGATTAACGTATCGAGTAAAAGTATCCTCTCTCGGTGTATTCGTTTTGTAATGAGACTGTGGGCAAGCGAACGATCCTCGAAATAGAGGTCCTGGAGGAAGCGTGCGAATGATCGTTGGTCGCGAGGAGGATCGCGCAGTTGCATCAGCACAGTCATCGAATAAAACGGCTCGGAGCAGCGAAACCGCGAATCGGCGAAATCGGCGATCGGATGGTAAGAGACGCTGTGGAAGGATAAAAGCCAGAAAATTGAAACGGGAGGAAGACTGCGAAGGGTTAGGCCTGTGAAGATAGAGGAAGACGCGGAGGAAGAACAAGACGACGAGGGTCCTGGGAAGAAGAACCGGGGGAGGTGGAGAGAGAGAGAGGGGGGGGGGGAATAAAAGGGGGACAGAAAGAGAGAGTAGAGGAGAATCGAAAGAGAGTAGAAGGCAGGAGAGTAAGTTGGCAAAGTGGGCTGCGCCGGGTACCATGGTGTGTGGCGCGCGGTTAAATATAAACCTGTGGCAGCCACCGCGAAGGAGGGCAGGAGGAGAGTGGAATGAACGGGGCAGCTCTCTTCTGGTGGAAGAGAGTCTCCCCCCCTCTCTCTCTCTCTCTCTTTCACGTGGAAGAGAGTTTGTTTCCCTTTCTCGCTCTCGCGCGTGGAAGTGCACGGGGCGGTTGCTCCGTACCGTTGAAATGTGACATGCGCTCATTAACATATAAATTAAACGTGACAACTGGGGGTCAGTTCTGGCTGGAATTGTTCCGACGACCGGAGCCGATCCATTTTCTTAGTTTCCAATTTTTACTCCTTTTTCCTCCTCCCTCGCTCGTGACTCTCCTTCCTGCTAACTTTCCTGCTTATTTCCACGGTTTGATTGATCGGTCGTGCGGCATCCCGCGCGAACCTGTTCGCCATTTTTCCGCCGCAACATTGTTGCGCCGACTGGTTTGTCACGGATACCTATTACTCGTCATATGTATAGCTTATTGTACACACTGGCGTTGCGGCGGTACTAATCGAGCAAAACGACCGAGAGCCGCGCGATTATTCACGCACCAGCGTCTATTCGCCTTAGGAAATGATCCCGCGCGAGTTTAGGGACCTTTCTTGTTTCGGTTGATGGAGGATGGAAGAGAATTGTCGAAGATGAAAGTTAGATAGGCAACTTTAGAGCCTAATAAACAGTTTCATTCTCTGCCTGTCTTTTTATGGACTTTTTTTGAGTCTTATCAAATTGGATGAAGCGGCGGGGCTAAGAAACAATTTTGATGTATTATATTATTATATAATATTATAGTCACTACTAAAAAACAGTTTCTTTCACGTGAAGAGAATTTTTTTTACAGCATAAACTACTACAGATTAAAAAATAATGTCTGCGGGTCGTTAAAAAATTCTTCTAAAAAAAAGAAGATATTTTAATATTTTATTTTAAGCCTAACGTGTGACTTTTGGCCTTTCCCCTTAAATGTAAGAAATAGACAACGAAACTGCAACGAGTAGAAATAACGACGCCAATTAGAAACACAGATATGATTGAACGCTTTTTTTTAGTACCAAAAGTACTTAATCTTATAAAGAAACAGAGTAAACAGAGCAAAACTCAAATGTTATGACCGTATTTTTTGTGCGAAATCTTAGTTATCTAGGGTTAACAAATACTTCTTGGAATTTAAATATTAATTGTCATATCATCGATACTCTAACAGACATAAATTTACTTAATACTATAGGAATTACTAGCAAACCTGCAGACACAACAATGTTACATGTGTTACAATGTGGCATCTGATCAGTTGAGTATTAACACTTTACCGACAGGAAGCCTACTCGCTTTTATAATGCCTGAGCTGAATGTAGCCGCAGTTCCATATAATTTTCTTATAAATAATAATTTCAAACGAAATTGTTTCAGTATACAATTTCCAAAAATTTGTTGAAGGTTCAATGAAATTCCTGTCGCTTTTGAACAATTTATTGAGACGTTCGCAACCGTTGATCTTCGATCTGAGAAAGACTATTACAGCATTGCCGGTATGTTAAGCGTTAAAATTTAAATATCAGTAAACGGATGTTTGTTCACTGTATATTAGAAATAACGGTTTCGCAGCAAAATTATAGCATTATGCAGCCAAGGGTGAAGCAAGCAACGACGTTTGATCTCTTTCGCAGCATTGTCAGCTGAGTTACGAACTGGAGCAACAAGGTAGAACCGTGTAATGCTGCGGATGCGGTTTCACTGGCGAAAAAAATCTCATCCGCCGATACACAGGAAGTTTCTACCCGTTAAATTATGTAACTTCTTCGTGTCGGCTACACTGTGTGCCTGCGGCGCACAATGCAGCGACGGAATTCGGATGCAACGCGTTGCATGAGAAATAGTTACAGGATATCGATTGTACCTGTCGAGGATATCGTATCGAGCAATGCACGGAGAGGCGAGCACGCCTTGAATAGAACCTGGGAGAATATGGGGTACACAACCGGGTATTATTGCTTTGTAAAATAAGAGTTGCGATGTGTAGCCAACAAACATATGGTATTACAATCGGATGGACATTACGACTGTGCGAAGTCAATTGCAGAGTAGAGAGATCGTAGTTTTTCATCCGGTGATGTATAAAAATCTTTGGTTGGAAAGTTTCACAGTTGTGTAAGTTTATTCGCTTTTATATAAGCTTCTAAAGAATCTATCACGGTAAGGACTGGAAAGGTAAACGTTTCGGAGTCTTTGCACAGTATTCTGACATTTCACTTGATTTTTATCGTATATCTTGAAGTGTAAATATTTAAAATGTCAACACTCGTTCTTCCCTTGTATCGATATAAATTTGTACAAATTGTTGAAGCTGCCGACAAGGTCTTTATTTTCTTTAACAAGTAATAATAGTAAAAATGTCTAACTAAGGTAAACTGTCTATGAAACAGCATATTTGCGTCAATATCGGTATCAGAACAGTACCAGTATCGTAATCTTGCTTTCTTAGGAGCCACATTATTTTTGATTGAGCTTTATTATTAGAGTGGAAGACTTGTTATACAAAAGTAACACAGCTTAGTGAAAAAAGAACTTTAATAAGAAATATTAAAATGACAAAACTCAGTAATACCAGGTATGTCCTGCCGAGATCGACTCTCTAGTCGAACTGCTGAAAAACAGCAGCCGTCAATACTTATAGAGAAGTAGTTGTTACCCTAATATCTTTGGATTTGAGTATTATTTCAACATTTTTCCAAGAAGAGGAACTCTTACTTTCTGATTTTGTAAGGTCCGATCGAGATTTCTAGCGTCAATAAAAGTTTTTGGTAACTTTGGCCTACATTCTCCCGTGGGAAGCTGGAGATGCAATTTTTAACCAAGAAAGAGAGAAAAAGAGAGGCCCACCGCTGGGTTGTTCTTTTTACGATCCTCCCACGATTCCAGGAAGCCGTGATAGTCAGCAATTTACCCACCTGTCCGCGACTGCTCCTTTTTTTCCGCGCTCAGCCCTGTCGCCGATCGTAAATTCGACCGGCTCTTTTTGCACGGGATTTCGAATGGAAACGGCCAAATTGGACGGGAGGCGGGCCCGGCAAAAAGGGGCCCGAACGGGTGCGCTTCTTTTCGATGGAATCCGAACAGCTTCGGAGACTGAAACCGGCGAGCAAGCAACGCGGAGCCAGCGCGAATAGGATTCGTCGAAAGGAAGTTGACTATGCGCGGTGATAGCGAGATTATTGTAATCGCCGCTTCAGAAAAATACGAAATTGATCCGGCCCGGCGGCGTCACCGGGAGGAAGTGGTCGGGGCCGCATCGGGAATGACAAAATGATTATTGTTCGCCGTGAATGCCAGCCGCGGATCGTCATGAAGGAAGCCGTAGCGCGGATGCCGCCATCAGGCCGATGATATCCACCGCCTCGACCTTGGAGAAATTAGGCGAACGCTCTGAATTCAATCCTCTTCAATTCAGTCCCCAATTCTGTAATCCCTCGAACGCCTCTATGGCCGGCAAGACCTCTTGTTAACCCTGCGTTAGACAAGCTTATTTTACTATTTAGTTGATTCGTATAGAATGTCCGATTCTTAACACGGAGCGAAGCACGTGACTTTCTACCGTAATTAGACTAAGCGGATCTTTACGCAAAATAATAATTGCATCCGTTGTCCTTGAAACAGGGGTCACTTAGGGATTTCTTTCTTCCTTTAATAATTTTAGCACGAAAATAATACATTGAAACCAGTGTCGCCAGATCGCTGAAATCGAGGGGAATACAATTTACCACCTCTCTGATGACCAGAGTAATATGTAACACGTTGCGCGGCACGTCACGTGACCAGTCTACGGTCTTAGTGGGGGACGTTGGAGTGTGCACAGGAGTGGAATGGGATAGTGGAAGAGGATAAGGAGGAGAGGAAAATCAATCCAGTTTTAGGTTGATCTGCCGACACTGATTGAAACTCTTCAATTCTTTCAATCTTTCTACTGTTTCAAATTAAAGCTACTCATCGTCGTCATATAAGCATCAAACTCGCAGTCTAATCATAATTAATCTCCAAGTAGTATAGACCGTTTCTGAACCGGCCAAATTTTCAATTCACTACAGCAATTTTGGTGTAGAGGATTATCATAAATAGATTATGGATCTTCATGCAAGATAAAAATTGTATGCAGCAATTACAATACACAGGACCTAACCAGATTTTTCTTCAAGATTTTATTCCAGATAATTAATCTCCCGTAAAAATGACAAATGTTTCAATTAATACATTCAATATCGTAACGGACGTTTTCGTTTTATGTGGCCTGCTTCTTTGAAAGCCGGTCCTTGCAAGTCAATGAAAGAAAAATGACTCGTGTACAAATTATTTCTTAGGTTAGGTACTACTTCCTCGTGCCTTGGTAGTTTAAAGATATTCGAGTATTCTGAAAGCTCTAACAAAGTTAATGGCAATTTCATTGTATTAGAGTTGCCATCATCCTCCGAAAAGAAATTTGTTGAAATAAATCTTTGATTGTCCATATCATTCGAAAGAGATTTCTACGATAATAATATGTCGTTTTTGGGTTAAATATCGGAAAGCAGCGGTACGTAACTAAGGCCCAAGAACCATGGAGCCGTGTCCCCGTGGTTTAGCATGAAACGGGCCCGGTGATCGATGATCCGGTAGATGAAACTGGTCTGGGTTTAGAAAACCAGCCCCCCCCCAGCCCCCTCTCCTGTTCTCGGTGGTGCCGGGCCCAACAAAGAGGACGCTTGATCGTATTGTTTTAAGGTCGGGCCGGGTTCGGGCCGGTGAGGAACGAGTCCTCCGGGGTCGGTAGACAAAACTGACCAACCTGGTTGGTTATCCTGAACGAGGTGGGCTTTGGTCATTGCCGGCTCGCGACGTGCTGTTATTCTGGGCTCCACTCGGCTATATTTAGACGAGACCACCTTGAGGGAGCTCGAGAGAGGCTCGAGTGCTCTCCGCGGCCTGCAACCGCAGCCTTTTCTCTATTGGCCGATTGTGTGTTAGTTGTGCAACGCGTTCGCGATCCTATAGAGAAGCGATCAAGGAATTCGCTTGCCTACGCCGATTTTTCCGCACCACTGTTTCTACGATTATTCTCGGCGCGATCTACACCCACGAAATTCAACCGACCGTATCGTAATCAGTGCTCGAGGAAATTTGCGAAAAACGTTTCTCGCAAATTTTAGATAAACCTTTTCTTAGTCTAATTTCTTTCTAATCTTGGATTGGACCTAACTTACAAATCATAGTCAATTAACACCGTTAACACATTATTTACAGGCGATTATTTCATAATTTTTGTATGTCTATTGTCCATGATAAAGGATTGTTTAATGGATCTTTTAAGAGTAATAGCAATTTTAATCGTGAACCAACAACTGACCTTCAGTAAACTATTTTGTTTGGGTTTATTATGTATATTATTATGTTTATTATGTATTGTAAAAGACGATTTTTAAGGTTCCTTTTAGTACAGCGCAACTACCGAAAAACCGATTAATAGGCTTCCGGTAGATAAAGTGTTAACTCTGCATATTTGTCGTTTTATACAAAATGCATGCAGTTAGTCGAAAGTGTCTTCATGCGCCCTTTAACACGGAGTAACTCTTGAAAAAGTGGACTAAACGACTTCAGCATCTTTCAAGACCTTAGAAGCATTAGCTGACTGCACGACGACTCCTTCGAAAATTTCAACAACAAGGACTATAGACGCAGAGTGACAAGAGGCTATAATTATAAATTGTCGTAGCTACATGCGGTACAGAGCCTTTAAAATATGTGGCTATTAGCTATACTCTGGACGAGTCCTACAATGTTTATGGCAGTTATGGTCAGTACGTATCCAGGTAGTTTCCCTTAAAACCCGGTTGCGCGTTAGTCCCTTCCCACGGAGGGTTTTGCGGCGGAACAAATGGTTAACACTAGGTTTACGGAGCACTAAAATTGATTATTTTACATTGCTTTATAAAAATAATAAAATTGTATTTACTTAGATCTTCAGCGAATTTTATTGTAACATGTACACAAAAAAATAAATCTATTTAAAAATTCCTCACGAATGCCTCCTTACAGTCTTAATAATCGTAAATTAAAAATTTTTGAATAGTTAGGAAGGTGTGAACCAAGTCCATTTGATAGCCACTAGGGTAAAATAATCAAATAATAATATAATACTAACATACCTATAATATACCTTCTTTAAAAAATGTTTCATTTCAACGTTGTTCAAATATTCCCATCAGTCGCGGAACATTAGCTAAACAGGTTGCAATGACAACCGGCCAATCCGTTTTGTAGCACAGCAAGCTACCCGGTTTACGGAATATTTAAATCAAGCGAAGTATCTGTGACTTCTTAACTGTTAACGAAGATCTCAGTCGGCGATAAGAGGCTCGACTGCGTGGAAACTTTAGGAACGAGATCGGTCCAGTGCAAGAGATACCGGGTCCGGAGCCCGAGCGGCGAATATTTTCGGTTCATTGTGCATTCACCGCGGCGAGTTTTCAAATTTATATGTTACTGCTTTATAATTGCCCGGCGCATCCATAATACATGAAGCCCGGATATTTCATGTTGCCGTTGCCGTCGCGTCGCGCGCCATTTCTCAAAATTATGCCTCTCTAAAATTCGTGAACGCGGCTCGCCCCGGCGCGCATCGACAATCGAGCCGCGTCCGTTGAATGACAATGGAGTAATCGCCGTTCGCATCTTGCGAGCCAGTTTAATCGCGTGAAACGATGGCGAACGGCCGAGAAACGTCGCGCTGAAATCACGAAGACGACGACGCTACTTCGCGCGACAGTGTCCTAAGGGATCTTCTTCCTGTTTGCGCGAGACGGAAGTCACACCCGAGGAGGAAGACTCGAAAGGAAGTTAAGAACTCGACGGAATATTAATTCTATGTTTGCTCTTTTACAACCAACTAGTGGAGAGAATCGCGAGAAACTAGCCAGTTTTTTTTCTTCGGTCGAACTTGAAATCAATGGAGAGATTGCGAATCTAAAAACATTCGCGTGTTCCGCCATCTTCGCTCACCTGTTCATAGAGTTGATAGAGCTCGCTATTCTCGGTTATAATTAGACTGCTATTTGATGCATTTATAGAAACAATGGAGTAGGTGCCGTTTAAAATAGTAAAAAGGTTAAAACGATTTAAGAATGCTTGTTAACACTAAACCTACCACGGTCAAATGACCGGTTCTTTATTTCACAATTATTGAAATTATAAAAACGCTTTCATAGGAAATGATTCAACTGTCTTCTTTGTTTAAACACAGATTATAATGAAAATCGTAACAAGTTAACACGTAGACTGCCGTGTCACCCATATATGAGTGACAGAATTATTTGTCCACACTTAAAAATGAATTATTATTCTAATATAATTATTGTACCAAATTTGGTTAATATCTGGGAAATGCAAGAAGGTTAAAGAACTACTCGGTGTCCTAAATTTTAATTTTCCAATAGTTTTTTCATTAAATAAATTACTTCGATTTTATGAAATGTTTGAGGCCATTGCTTTGGCAGTCAAAGTGTTAAAGTAAATTCAATCTTTTCACTTCTATAGGGCATTTTACTTTTATATGTTTTGAACTTGGTAGGTTTAGTGTTAAAATTATTAAAGTACTCCAGTCCCTTGCAATCGACGGCAGACAATTTTTATTTCTCCTAAAGAACCGCAGACTATTAATCGATGGAAGTTCAGGAACAAAAGTTCAACCATACTTGATTCCACAAGAACCCGAAGATTTCCAGCTTGTCCTTCAGTTCCCGAGTACTTTGAACCGCCAACTTTCACCCTTATCGGCCAAGTGCACTTCGAGAACGAAGTGTCGCGCACCACTCTCACAAAATCCGTCGAATTCATCGCTGGATCGGCGAATGAACGCGTTATTAGCTCGATCGCGGTTTATCGCGCGGAATCCCAGCGATTTGAGAAGCGGTGGAGGCCGGTTCGCACGATTCCTCGTATCGATAGCTTTTTTCCCCCGTGGGTAATACCGGAGCCTTGTCCCTCGTTGGAAGGTGACAAGCGGGCGAACGGTAACGTCTCGCCAGAAATACAACGTTGCTCTCCTCGAGTGCGCGAGACAACGCGTCGGCTACCACGGTGCAGAACGGAAAGATCGGTTCCCGGAATTGGCGAGCGTGTGAACGGATCACGTTCTGGCCCGTTAATGGTGGCTATTAGTGTTCTCGGGGGAGACCGTTTACGTGCACCAAGATCTTGCCAAACGACACGCTCCGTGTCGCAGATAAATTCGTTGTGTGCTCTCGGAGGTCTCGGCCGCCGCACCGCGCCAGTGCAACCGTGCTGGGTCTTTATCTTGAATATCAATCGATAATCCGGAGGACTCGTTAGCTCTGTCGCCTTTTCCCGGGCGCACGAGGGAGCGTGCCATCGTTGGCGCGAGGTAGCGGGTCGGTTAAGGACCGTCTCTCGCGTGCCAGCCAGGTGAAAAGTTCAATTTTCTTTCCTTGCCTTAGCGATCGGTGAAACGCGACCAGCTTGAACGATGCGATCCGACAACGGCAGTTCTCTTCCTCCCCGTGCGCGACACCAAAAAGGGACGCGCAGAGAAATTGTTCTGGAGAATTCCTTCTTTCCGGGGAATTAGAAAGCAGCACCAGACCGACAACCTGGACATTGATAATTGAGTAGCCGGGGAACTAGCGCGGCGCGGCGACACACCAATTAAACCAGGCTCTCCTTTGACGGTGATCCAAAGGGAGGACCACGGTTCTGGAACCCTGGGAACATTTGAGAGCTCGATCCCATCGGCATAACTTCTCAAATTATACCGTTAATGCGCGCTATTCTGGAGCCCGGACTGGTGATCATCGGAGATCAGCCCGCGAGATAAGGGTGCTCGTTAATGGGGAGGAACGTGGGACGAGGTACCTGGATATTTTCGAGCGACCGGCCCTTTCCACGGGGGACATCATTACGGTATATTAAGTGACATCTTCGGAGGAGGAGGAGCGGGCCAACGTTCGGGCCACCTCGCTTCCGCCAATTAAATCCCGGCAATAATTAAAGGGGAGCCGCGCGTCGGTGAACGTGACCGGGTCCCAACGAAGATACAACACCGTCGTTCCCTTACGCAATCGACGAAGTTTACCCGGGAGTGCAAGAAACTGGACGACCACAGTCGGGTGTTAATCAGTCGATAAGCTTGTGAAACGATGCGCACAGATGGTGCGTAAACTTGTTATGAGATTGTTTCATCCTCCAGAGCTATAACCGATCGCGTAGGGTGTTTCGATGGGGACGATCCGATCCTCGGGGCCAATGCGAGGCTCGTTTCGATTCGAGCCTGCCATTTGATACAGCGCTTAACCTTTCGGATAGCCGACCAGGCTTTGCTCTTGACGAGGATCCTAAGCGGTTCTTTGGGATTGTTTCTGGGAAAGCGGGACAAGACTTTGCAACTACTCCGTTGGTGTACTTTATTTTTTCACGCGGGCTTTAAGAGGATATTTTTGTCCCGTGAAAGCGACGAAACTTCTTGGACGAATATCTTAACGCTGGAACTACCGAGCCCCAAACGAGACAAATGTATATTCCTTTATAATAATATCGGGGTTGAATTTATTCCAATTTTATAGGATTTTTATTTTATGCTATTTTGTTGTTGTTAATGTACAACCATTGGAGAATCTACAGGCACGCAATATATACAGTGGTCCACGAAAGTCCGCCCTTTAACACGTTCATCGCCCACTGGACAATCATAAAAATTACACAAAATCGAAGGAATATATTTAACAAAACAAAAACTAAGAAGTTTAATTTTTGTGATATTAATTACTGTTTCAAATCTCTTCTATTCCTCAAATCGTAAGGAAATTTTGTACACTCGATCTACCAACGTAAAAATTAATTTTCAATTCTGTATAAATAATTCCGTCACCCAGATGTGGGTGACATGGCGATGAAAGTGATAAATTAAAATAATTTTCTTAAAATTTGACCAAACCACTTGACTTTTTTTGAGCAATTAGAAACATTGATTTAGTAAATCACGTGCAAAAAAGATTTTGAAAAAAATGCAATTAGTAGGAATTACATGAAGAGATAAAAATGGCACTTTTTGAAACTTCTCTATTTTATCCTATAATGAAAATTTAAAATATGGCTTTTGTAGATCTATATCAGTTATACATATGCTGAAAATTTCATCGAAATCGGATGACGTAGAAAAAAAAACGACGCGCATCGAAAGATGTAAGAAACTATGGATTTTAAGCAAAAATTTACCAAAAGTCGTGAAAAACCGCGATTATCACCACTTTCAACCGCTTGTAGCTCATGTGTTTATTAACTGATTTAGATGAAATTTTCAGCATATGTGTAAATAACATAGATCTACAAAACGCATATTTTGAATTTTCATCACGGACTGAAATAATAAAGTTTTAAAAGTGCCATTTTTTTATTTTCATGTAATTCCTACTAATTGTAATTTCTTCAAAATCTTTTTTGCACGGGATTTACTAAATCAATGTTTCTAATTGCTCAAAAAAAGTCAAGCGGTTTGGTCTAATTTTAAGAAAGTTATTCTGATTTAAAGGGCGTACGAACACTTTTGTGGGCCACTGCATAAATTAGCACAGGTAATTATATAGAAAAGGTCTGCGTACTCCGATTTTGATGAAATTTTAATATATTATAGATTTCGACATTTTGAACAACTTTTTCCTTTTCCAATATAGAGTGGTCGCTTTTAGTTTTCGAGATATTTGCAAAAAACTATCGGTAATGTTAATTTCATAACGGAAACCTTCTTTTTAGAAACGCTGGGTGCGTGTGAAACACTGGGTGGGTGTGTGTGGTATTATCGCTTCTCATCTCCACAACGTGTTTACAAACAAAAAATAAACAGATGCGGCCCGAAAATCCAGGAAATGTCTTTGAAAATTGAAAGCTCAGTCTATCTATGTATGATCAGAGTTATCTACAGGAGTTAATTCTGCTTGTATCTTCTGTTATTCCATTTCCTGGATTTTCGGGCCGCATCTGTTTATTTTTTGTTTGTAAACACGTTGTGGAGATGAGAAGCGACAATACCACACACACCCACCCAGTGTTTCACACGCACCCAGCGTTTCTAAAAAGAAGGTTTCCGTTATGAAATTAACATTACCGATAGTTTTTTGCAAATATCTCGAAAACTAAAAGCGACCCCCCTATATTGGAAAAGGAAAAAGTTGTTCAGAAAGTGTTGCTCCATAACATATTAAAATTTCATCAAAATCGGAGTACGCAGACCTTTTCTATATAATTACCAAATTGTCTTCTTCTAGAAAATGACGAACTACAAAGTTCTAATGACCAAAAAATGAATTCTAGTAAAATGGGTTAAAATGTCACCATTGGTGTTCCGTTTTAAAATCGGACACGAACTTTACAATCATCTAATTGACTTACACAGTGACTTAGCAAATTCTGAAACAAAACACAGGGCAGCGCAAAGAAGAGGACTGCGTGCCGAGAGTGAACAGGGTGAATCGCAGGTTTTCGCAAGAGCGCTCGATCGGTGGATCGTCGATCCCGCGGAGAGGTTACGATCGCGATCTCCCCCGGCTAACGATGCTCCGCCATCTACGGCCATTACCGTCCCATTGTTACGCAAATTGTGGCCCGATGGCCGGTGCCGATCCGATCTCTATGGAGCGGCGTTCCCGTGGCCGGAGACCGGGTTCAAGAGCTCGGCGTGTACCCCGGCTTACGAAATGATCGATCTCCGGGACCGGCCGGTCGGCGGTGTTCACGATACACCAGATATACATCGTAGCAGTTTTACAGCTTGGGATCAGAGGTGCCGTGCGATATTTAGATACCCGCGTATTTATATTTAGCCTCGCCTCGTGTCCACGAGCGAACTCTCGCGCGAGTACCTACTCGGGCGAGTAAACGAGTATGCGAGTAAGCGAGCGAGCGCGTTGCTCCGATATAAACATAATAGAGAGAGCGTGTATTTACTAACTCCGGGACACACGGTCGTCATTATACATTCTAATTCGGGGAATGGGAAACGGAGCGTTGTCGCCGTGGCCGGTTGCTTTTATGACGGACAACCAGAAGACCAAGGGCGTGCCACGTTCCCCCCGGGGACCGGTAATTTATGAACGTACAAGTGGAAGATTTCCGACAGACACATACTACAAAAGAGAAGAGCAGAAGGCAGAGAGGGGCGGGACCCGTTCACGAATCCAACGATCAATTCGAAAGTTCAACGGTTCGGAAATACGTGGCCGATACGAGCGACGCGGTTTCAAAACGCCCCGCGCGGCCCCTGACGATTTATCGACCGGGAAAGATATTCGAATTGTATAATGCGGCGACAAACGGTATATGTTCCCTTCTAAAAATACGTCTCTAAACCGGAGAATCATTGCGCGGCCCTGTTCCACGAGGAGGAACGCGAGTACCTCGCGGGGTGGGTGGGTGCAGAGGTGCGCGTGATTCTTTTACGCACGGGCGCATGCGTCCTGGCTAGTAGCACGCGCGGGCGCATGCGCGGACGCGAACGTCGGAGGAGCGGGGGAAGCCGCGTACATAGAAACAGGGCGGTGCTTTCATTTATTCATAAATCAACAGCGTCTATTTATAGCTGCGACGGACAAATAGCGATAGTTGTGCGCGAGAGCGTTCGCGCGCACGCCACGTTGTATCCTTGAATGGCGAGAAACAATCGCAGGAAAATCTGCCGAGCTTTTCAGATGGAAATTCGCGGGAACCATGGAGATGTATCTAAGAGGGACGGCATACTTAGCGGTCGAACGATTCCCAACGAGCACGTGGACCAAGTTTGCACCGCCGCGTCCGGGGCTACGTTCGGTCAGGGTCGTGGGCTCTCCCCGTCCACGATAATTAGCCGTCTCCTTAGCTCCACACGATGACTATTTCTGGAAAGTTTTTAATTGAATCGCTAGCGGTCGGCCCTGCTTAACGAGCTCTCCCGGATCAATTACTCCAATTGGTGATACTCCCTAAGACCGTTTGTACACACGCGGACGGACCGTTCCATGATTCTTCGTTGGTGATCCGAATGTTTAGAGACAATCGCAGCACCGATGAGTGCTGGGACTTTGTAATCTTTCTGATCTGCTGTATGCATCAAGAAACTTTTTGAACCAACCAAATTGGCAGACTAGAAAATTAACCGTTAGCACTCGAACGGCGATTCTGAGGCGCCACTACAAATTGCTCCACCATTATTCAGAATATTGTTTACGTATTTAAATTTGTTTATATGTAATAAATTACTAAACATTTAAATATTGTATGAGGTACTATATCAGTTTCATACGCATATAATGAAAAAAAACTTATGTACGATGGAAATATTTTAGGTTAGAAGAAATGTTTGGTTTTTTAGTTGAAATAGCTCCGAGTGCAAAGGGTTAATCGGCTCTAATGCCACCTTGTTTCCTTTTTCTGAAGCACAGCAAAACATCCAACAATCACATATTCGAGTTGGAAACTAATAATTCTCTTGAAAACCTACGGAATTCTAGATCGACTGAAGCGAGTCCTTGGATCGACGAATGGTTAAAAATCGACTGCGGAAAAACGCGTGGATCGCCGTCTTGGTAAACGGATCGTGGCGCAACGTCCAGGTTGGGATCCACGCAGATCGTTTCAGCGAGATCGGTGGGTGTTGCTGGCGGACACGACACGATAGAAAAGACACGAGACGACACGGTGCTCGCGAGAGACCGAGGGACGAGAAAGAGAGAGAGAGAGAGAGAGTCGAGCCGTTGCTCTCTCGGAGGACGACGTAGGCTCTCTTCGTATATGGGATACGAAGAGACACGGGATGGGAAGTTGTCTGTAACCCGTAACCGACTCGCCAGTGCTGGTTGCTGCCGTGTTCGTTGTAGCCGGCTCGTTCGGTCTGTCGCTCGAGCCAAGCAATAGCCCAGGCTAAATATAGCTCGGCGATAAACATAGGCAGTTAGTTGGTGCCGCGGTGTGGAGCGGTATCCTTGGATATACTCGAATGACGCCGGATACACGACTACTCTCTCGTAACGCCGTGGGATTTCGGGCTCTACCTGCGAGAGAGTCATTCAAGAATACCGGGGCCGTCGGCCACCGAACGGGCCCACGGGCCCACGACCGGCCCGAGCCGGGAACTGGACGCGGTCGACCCGTGTCCCGTGGTAATTAGCCCTTTCGACCGGTGTTTGCCGACGTTTACGCTCGTACTATGGTAATGGCCAATTAATATTGCGTGACGCGCCATCCGAGCTGTCGAACCGAGACTTTTAACGCCCGCTCCGCGAAACCGAACGGACACTGGAAAAATTGATGACTGGGCGGTTCGGTAAAATTCTATATCGGATGGCATAGATGCAATGTAATTAAACAACTTTTAAATCGTAGAAAACACGTATCGATTACAGTGACGCACGATTAACTCTTAAGTAGTTTAGACCGTTAGTCTGGCCGCTCTTAATTTTCATTCGTCGCTGTTACAACTTTCACAACAGTCGATCATAATAAATCATACGTTATCCAATCAATTTATCATTAATATATAGAGGAAGAATGATTGAATTTGAGCTTTGCTAGGTAGTTTATCGATGGTCTACTTTTCGAAGTTTCTTACATTTTTCTGCCAAAGTATTTCATTGACGTTTAAATTTTTGCATTTAAATTGAATTTCGTAAATTACGTTTGGGCTTAATACCATTGAATGACACACATTGAGAGAATTTTTTAAAAATGAATATACACCATTTTATCGATTTTTTCTACCTGTAAAATTGTGGATTTAATCGATTTGGAAAATGAACAGCTCATATGTAGATATAATAGATCGCTATTGAATTAGCACCGATTCGGCTGGTGTGTTTGTTCATGGCGTACCCATTCTACTTCTTGGTAATACTAGGCAGCGCGAAACTTACAATTTTCTATACTCTGTTCTCTACATACTATGTAAACCATGTACTGTGTTTATTATTCCAATTTCCAGTGGTTTAAAAAGTGCTGGTATTTCTTATAAAAAAGTCGCACTTCTAGTAGCCAGATGAGTGAAAAGTAGTTGAGAACTATGAAAATTATTAAAACGAACAGTCATATTGTTTGTCATCACAAGAAGTACAGTCAAAGAGTACAAAAAGTTAGTCTATAACCTAACAGAATGAAAATTCATCAAGATATCGGTCTGCTTGTCAAGCAAACTCATAGTCTCTTATTCTCAAACTGACAAAACGTTCAAAATCAATCGAACAGAAATGAAATCTTTAAACTTTGCCATATTGTTTGTCATCACAAGAAGTACAGTCAAAAAGTACAAAAAGTTAGTCTATAACCTAACGGAATGAAAATTCATCAAGATATCGGTCTGCTTGTCAAGCAAACTCATAGTCTCTTATTCTCAAACTGACAAAACGTTCAAAACCAAACGAACGGAAACTAAACAATTAAATCTCTAAATTTTAAGAGTGAAATACGATTGTTAGCATCGTTCGGAATTATCGGTCCGCAGAACGGCGTCGCTTTCTCAGAACCAGCGAAAAATGTGTCAAACATTGCGAGGAACGAGGATTACCACGTATCTCCGGGAGATTTTATTTCTGCGAGTTGCCGCAACGCTGTCTATATATATACCCCGTATTTACAAATATATAAATAAAATCGTAACGGCTCTGTTTATCGTACATCCGGACAGACAGTGGCTCCCCGCGGATCCGCGGTTTTCTCCGCGCGAAAGTCTGCGAAGCCGAGTCCGCTCGACGAGAGCTTCGCGCGCGCGCGCGTTCTCTCCTTCTTCGATTCGATTCGCGTTTCTCGACAAAGCGGTGGTCGGTCTAAATATAGTCAGGCCTGATAAACACAGTCGCGTTCGGACACATGCTCGTCGGATAACGGGAGAGTCGTTGTAACACAGTTGCTGTAATATCGTTCACAACCGCCGTAATACTAGATGATTTACGCGTTGTTTTCGCCGCGCAGATTACCGGCAAATATTGACGGACTGGAGACTCGCGCGAATTTCAATGGGCTCCGCGGAGAAAGAAACAGACGGAGGAAGATAAGGGCGCGTTTGTGCGAGACGTTTCTGCGTATCCCGGCATTCCGTGGCCGTTTTAAAGGGGACTTTCGTCGCAATGCGATCCAACGCGTGGAACGATAACGCGGACGCGCTGGATTCGAACCGATCCAGAACAATTGCCAATCGGAGACCGAGCTTTGCGATCCCCGATCGCAAATCCCCGGGGGATCAAGTATTGCAACGTTACGCGCCGTGGTCGTTTCGTTCGCATGATAGAAACCGTAGAAACACGACGATGTAAAAAACGAAGTACGAGCAGGTGCGAAATGAGCAAGAACAACAACGCAATAAAACGACGAATGCAAATCCTGTATTTATTAGAACGGAATAATAAAGTCCTCTGCCTAATGCAATTAGCACGATTCCACCATTTGACAGCTTTCGATAAGATCTTTTATGATATCCGGGGCACTTATAGATCATTATTGGTTCTTTTAGTCTTTAGTACGTTCTTTAAAAGAATAACTCTTTTAAAATTGCGCCAAATTAATTGACTTTTTTTAAAGCAATTAGAAGCATTGATTTACTAAATGACGTGCAAAAAGAAAAAAAAATACAAAAATAAAAACAAGGCACATGTTAAAACTTTTTCAGTTGGACTTCTAATGAAAATTTGAAATATGTGTTTTGAAAGTCTATGTTAGTTACACACATGTTGAAATTTCATCGAAATCGGTTGACGCAAAAAAAGAAACGTGACGCATCGAAAGATATAAGAATCTGTGGATTTTAAGCAGAAATTGATCAAAAGTGGTGAAAAACTGCGATTCTCACTACTTGTAGCTTGTGTGTACGTTAATCAATTCCAATTAAATTTTCAGCATGCGTATAAGTAACATAGGTCTACAAGACGCGTATCATAAATTATTGTTAACTAATTGCTAAAGAAAAGTCAAGTTGTTTGCTCAAGTTTTAAAAAAGTTATTCCGATTTAATGAGCGTTCGAATACTTTCGTGAGCCACTTACGTCGCGTCGGTTTCTTTCAGTATAACGAATATTAAATGTGTGATGGTTTCGGCGCACAGGTTCGATCAGTAATAAAATATTGTGTGTTCTACATCTCAAAAGAAATAATTTCTTGTTACTTATCTCCGCAATAGATGTATTTGTGTATGATTAGTCCTAGAGCATTTTGACCGTTTCTACGCCGTAGTTTCTTGACATTGACGCATAGAAACTTTCTTTGTGTGTAGATATTTCGCCTTCCATGATATAAATTTGATGTTTTTCGATAGAAATTTTAAAATAAATGAGTGATGGCTTCGGCGCGCAGGTTCGATCAGTAATGTGCGCCGAAACCATCACACATTTATTCTAAAACTTCGATCAAAAAACATATCAAATTTATAACGAATATTGTATGACGTTAGTGATGTTACCGTAACCTGTTGGTGATTTAGACTTTCTAATATTTTCTATAATTATATTCCTATTCTAGAAAGTAAATAATAAAGAACGATAATGTATCGTGTGTGATAATTTTACCGCGTGAGATCAACTTTTAAATGCTCGTTGGAGTCAGTATGGTGTACTAACGTCGTTCCCGAAGTATTAACAGAGATCGAAAGATTGATCAATGAAAACAGGGAAATCTGGACGTGGAGACGTGAAATTTCGCACTTCTAAAGGGACGCAAAACGTTCCGCGAATTATCGGCTCGCCGCCACCGAGGAAATTATATTTGGTGTGCGGCGTTAGGCTTAACGGGGCGATAGAACGAGCTTAGCCGACGACAAATTAAGGCGATTGCGACGGAGCCGTCGCGGCTCGTTAAATCGCACGCACTTCGCGTATCGCGCTCGAGGGACAGACTTTTGAAAGCGTAGCCTTGCATCGAGACGGAATGTGGACGCGTTTTGTCGGAATCTCTGCTGCTGAAGCCTCATTTTTTAAAGAATCTACTCGTCGGTCAGAGACGATCTTAACACCCCTTCCACTACGAGTCAGACACGTGACGAAGATTTCGAACAGAATTTTCTAAATACGTATGTCATTAATTTTCTTCAAATCGAAATAAAATTCTATTTAGTTGTTGCTAACGTACAGTCATTGGAGAATATCTACGCACACGAAATTATGGACGACACGGAAGATCTAATTCTTCCGTGTTTCCTTTATGTTTTGCACGAAAAACCGTAAAAAATATACTTTAATATTTGAATATAAACATGAACGCTTCATACGAGAGTTTATGGTAACTATTGGGTTGGCAACTAAGTGATTGTGGATTTTAAATGAAAAGGAAAATTAAAAATTTTTACTTGAAAATATAACTTTCTTAAATATAATATATTATATATATATATATATATATATATATATATATATATAACTTTAAAAGATATAACAAAGCCTAGGCGGCCATTTTTGCAAAGGAAAAAGTTACTTTAAATAACCTCAGGAATCGCCCATTTCAAGGATTTTCAAGGATTTACAACATTTTTGGGACACCCTGTATATTACTGCATATGTAAACTACAGTCTAGATGTAGTTAGAAAATTTTAGCTAGGAAAATGTATTGAGTTGGCAACTAAGTGATTGCGGATTTTAAATAGAAAGGAAAATTCAAAATTTTTACTTGAAAATATAACTTTATTAAATTAGGTATTATCCGTTTTTGTCGATGACCTTTTGCCATCTTTCAGGCAGTGTCATAATTTCATGTTCATAAAACTAAAAAAAAAAAAAATTTGGCAAACCAATTTTGACGCTCGCTTTCTTTCAAGGCTTCATCCCCATATACGGCACATAACTTTTGTATGGTTGCGATGCGTTCCTGCCTTTTCGAAAATAATAATAAAATATGTCTGAAATACGCGTTTTTTCTTCCATTTTTAAATTGGGATAAAAATGAAACTAAATAACTAATCGGTACAATTTTCGTACTAATTAAAGGTGGAAGTCCAAACAACAAGAAAACAATATAGGTTAGGTGCTTTGAAGACGTTGACAAAACAAAAGAATGTGCTAGAACATCTATCGACAAAATCCGCAATCATTTAGTTGTCATCCTAATATTAATCGGTGCAGAGCTGGTCATTATAGTCTCAATATTTTCAAAATTTCTTTTTGGCTCACGTAGTAAACTAATTGTTCTGACTTCTCAAAAAATCCTAGTCGTACGGTCCAATATTAAGAAAGTTATCGTTATTTTAGAAGTGTCTGAATATGAATAGGAGTGACTGTAGTTTGAATTGTATTTTCTTCGATTTACAGCAACCTAAGGTCATCTATCAACTGCGTAAAATTAAACTTTAATTACCTGTTGTTAGTGTGTAGTTGTTCAACCCAACATTAATGCTTCTTTTTTAAATATTTATTTCTTAAAAAAATTGCGTACTACAAATTTAATTTGATTCAATGTAAGCTAATGTGTGTATGTAATATATTGACTTTATCTTAGTTAATAAATTCTAATCTTATTAAATAAATAAAAAAAATTCTGAACATCAGCTAGCAGTTCGTGTTATTTTTCGGACAATAATGAATTACTACGTTGCAAGCCAACCTGGATACCACATAACTTGCGTTGGAAGAATATGTTTTAACTCGTGGCCCATAGGTACTAAAATGGCCCCAGTACGTCGGAACGTATTTATTTAGAACTGATCCTTTTTAGATCTATTCTAGCCTACAATTCGAACCGTTCCGTGTTCAAGACAGTACAGAATGAACAGCAAAGAACACATTACACTTGACCATAGTACGACAGTATAGAACCCTAAGAGCGTGTCCCGATCAGACCCTACTTTCCTGGTATTGGAGCGCTGTCAGCTGGACGCTTGGCCGCGGTAATAGTCGTCGAAGACGTTCGCTGTTAACGCGATCGTTTTATCGAGCCAGGGCCGCGTTTTTTCAAGTTTCCCGAGAGTATTGACTTTAGAATGGAAACGTTCCTCGTCGGGGAACCGCAACCGCGGGGCGAACCACTCGAAAGAACAATGACACGTTCGAGAAAGAGGTTACCGTCGAGAGCGAGAAAAGGGGGTGGATCGACAGCCGAAGGAAAGACGTTCGATCGTTTCACCGTGGCTAAACGGGACGATTCACCACGAAATTTGAAGCTGCGTCGATTGGGCGCGTTAGCCGCGACGCGAGATTGGCTTAACTCGTTCGCTGGAATCGTTTTAACTGAATCGCTCGTGGAGGCGTGAAGGTTCATCTCAGTATTATCTAAAAGAACCACGGCCAATGCGGTTCGGCGGGGAAAAAAAATTGTTAGATAAATAGGGAAGCAAGTTCGAGGTCCGTCACGTGACCGGCATTTGCAAAACGTGGCGATCACGTGCTCGAATCTCTGGATAAGCTGCCCCGGGTGGTGACGAGACGGGAGAAATTCGTTTATCTGCGCGGTTACGGAGCAGCCTACGAGCGACGTCGTCGTAAAACGAGGGAAGAACAACGCCGGACCGACCATACATTCTTGTTGACCGAATGAATACGCGTCGGTACGCTGGGCCCATAATTGGTGCCGGCCAATTAAGGGTTAATTGAGTGTATTTTAGCCTGAAACCAGCCGCGTCGTCGTTACTTAAGGCGGCACCCACATTAAACCGAAGCTCCACGTCGTCGGAGCGATGCTCGTCTGCTTCGCCGTTCTCCCCCGAGGGGCTATTATTCTAGTGCAACAGCTCCAAAAAGTTGATTTCTTTTTTTCATGTATCGAAAGTGCAATATTTTAAGTGCGCGTTCCTTAAGTTTTATAATAACACTCGAGAAAATAACGAAATTATAGCTTGTTCAGCTTGACACGTCCGAGAATAGCGATAGAGAGAATTTAAACTTTAAACGCGTTCTTGGAAATGATTGCCAAAATATCTGAGAAACTACTCTACCCATCGAACTCAAATTTTGCACACGTCTTCAGCACACTTGTGACTATTGTCGCCAATACGTGTATGCCAAAATGTATTTTTTTTTCTAATTTTTACAGCCACTTCAATGTAAAGGAAAATCGTTAAAATCGGAACTTTTTATTCTATTTTATTTTATTACAATTTTCAATATTTCCCTAGAAAACTACAGTCGGCATTCACTGGAATACATATTCTAACAAAAATCGCGTAAAATCTGAGCAAATGCGGACTTACTGTTCATGCACACAAAGCAATGCCTAGTCACTTTCAGTTTTCAGAAGCCAAAAGTGATCGTTCCTGTGTTAAAAATATCATTGTTTCGTAACCTCCAGCTCAGGTGTTCAAACAACGAACGAGTTCAACGTAAAACCTTCAGTCTCGTTTGCACAGTTTGATAGCCCCACGATGTTCATCGAACAGCTCGCTCAAGTGCCTCGGAAGAAGGCTCGTAGACGAGCTCTTCGATAAACAGAAGCCAGAGCCCGATAAAAAGATGAATCCACTTTTCGTTCCGGTCGAAAATATAAAGAGAGAGAGAGAGAGAGCGAGAGAGCGAGAGAGAGAGAGAGAGAGAGAGAGAGAGAGAGTCGTTCCAAACTTAACCGTGGTTTCTATAGTCGGTCCAGGGAGGGCTAAGTTTAGCGGTCGAACGACAGTTTCGGCGTCATGGTTCGTCGAAGCAGTTCCTGCGGCAGGCTGCTGACAAGGTGGCTAATTTCAGAGGCGATCCTCGAGAGCGCAGGCAGCAAAAGTCGGCGAGCCAAGGTCAAAAAACACGTCAGTCATGTTCGATCGAAGCGCGCCGATCATGAATCATGTTGGTACACAATCGCGAAAACTAGAATGTCTGCGGCAGCAATTGCGTGGCGGGAAAAATGCGTAAACCTTTTCCGATGTATCCTTCTCCTACGAGGATCGAGCGAGAAGGGAAGTAAATGAATTTGTTGGAGAAAGCGATACAGGATGAAGTACTTTCAGCCATTTTCAATCAGAAAATTGGGGAAACCAGAACATTGTGTCTCTTAATCGATGAGAACTCGATTTGGAAGCTACAGCAAGACGTTTAAGAGTAGTGGAGGCTGTTGTAGGTACACCCTCATTGGTTGATAGCTCCCCGCTGACTCGTTATTGGATGCGTTACATACTGGTGGGCGGTGGGGCGCTAATGCCAATCCTAACACGTGACGCTACAGAGAAGAATCTCTCTGGCGCACTTAAATTCTTCCTCTTTGATGAAGAAGGTCAATCTACCGGCTTACGATTCATTAAATAATGTAATGCCTAGTTCAAGCCAGTATCTATATCGATTGTCGCTACCTCACGAATGGATTTCTCATAGAAATTAAATAATATTGTCATAAACTGGAGCATTGTGTCCCTTAGACAATGGAAGAACGATTCGGAGGCACAGCAAAACATTCAACAGCAGTACAAGCTATTGTGTCCACAATAGCTCGCTGCTGCCTCGTTATTCGTTGTGTTATGTGCTGGTGGGGTTAGGGGCGGTGCTGTGCCACCCCCAAAGCGCGACACTTTGGAGAAGACTCCTCTGTTCTACTTAATTCCTCCGATTGATACTCATTCCTTTCCTGTCGACGAGAATCGAATTTTCGGAGGAGTACGAAGAAAAATGGTGAAACGCTGAAGAAGATCAAGCAATCGGCTGGAGACACATTAAAGAACACCCGTATCGTGCCAGTTTTTACGCCGCTTGGCGCTACCTCTTGAACGGATTTCCCATAAATATTAATTAATCCTGTTTGTGCAATATTACGTTACAAGAGCGCCACGCTCTCTCCTACTCCCGCGCGTGTTCCGAGCGGACACGAGCCGACGATGACGGGGCAAACGGGTCGGTCGGCATCCTGGCCGGCTGCGAAACCAGTATTCTCACACTCTATTCACTCTTTTATTCCCCGCCTCTAAAAATAGCGTTTTACTCCAGTAAAAACGTCCGCGTTGGGTTCCTACCGGCCGCGCCGTGATGAATGGAGAATCCCCGGCCCTCGGGTTGGCTCTTCAACCACCGACGATTATATTTCGATGGTTGCCGCTCGATTTCTGCCGTCTATTTCGCCGTCGCGTCGTCAAGCCAGAGAAAAAAAGAGAAACGAGAAGAACTAGTTGACCCAGTTACCGGGAAATTGCACTTTTAGGCGGAATCGTTATTGGCTCATCGGACGGCCGTTCCGTAGACCCGGCAACATCATTTCCGTCGTTTTTATCGAATCGGAATGGACGTCGTCCGGATAGCTTCCTTCGTTTCCTATAAACATCTTGCGGGGTTTCTTTGCGCGACGATACTAATTCGGGAAAGAATTCCCGACTTTTTCTAGAAATACCGAACGTGCTTCTTTCGGGAGGATTAGAGACACATGTGCCGCAACCAACACGATTCATTCTTACGATGATCTGGAACTGTTCAGAGAAACCTCGAGTAGGTCAATTTGCATACAAATTTTTAGGAAGTTGCAGAGATTTAATATTTTTCTTTACCTGATAAGATAGTCTACATAAATTTGAATTATCGATCCCCTAAAGCAGTGGTTCTTAACCTTTTTAGTGATCGGAACCCCCTTGAAAAATGTGCTTGTATTTCTTTTTTTTTTTTAGGAAATTACATATATAGTCAGTTAATGTATTTATTGAAAAATAAACGAATACATTTACATATACATACTTCTCTCGCAACCGTAAAAATGCTTTCTCACATCCTCAGGTTAAGAACCACTGTTCGAAAGCTTAAATTTCCAGGAAGATCCTAAGATCCTGCCGTGAAGATTAGGTATAACAATCGTTGTTTGAGATTGTGTTCTTCATTTCCGTTTGTGGATTATAGAATTTTTCTGGATTGTACATTTTAGCAATTATTTATCGCTTGCACTTGTTCTGTCTTGCACGCTTCTGACCAGTATTTATTTGCTCGATCCATTTGTCGTTGCGAGGCAAGTTATTCGTACAATGGTGTAGATTTGATAGTGCAAACAGGTTCTGTACGAATGCAAATAAGCTAGACAAGTCTATGTATTCACTTAACGCTAAAGTCACAGAGCAATAAGAGCTGGCGCATAGAGTGGTGCATAATATCTTATAAAGGTGATAAGTGTCCGTTCATCAAGATTTCGCGCGACTCTGGTTGCCATATGTGTACGAGTAAATAAGTCTCCAGCAATAGTAAAGTGAAAAATATCCAATGGAACTCTTTAAACATTACAGCTAACATTTGAAGATTGTCGTATAACCACCCATCTTCTGACAATGATCTATGTAGTCTAGAACTAAAGGGTGTCCCAAAAATGTTGTGAATCCTTGAAATGGGCGATTCCTGAGGTTATTTAAAGTAACTTTTTCCTTTGCAAAAATGGTCGCCTCGACTTTGTTAAGAAGTTGTTAATGAAAAGCACGGACCAATCACAACACCGTTACAGCGGACGGGATCCGGCTCGGCCAATGATAACGTCGCGCTCAACGGGATCTGTCACCGAGCCGGAGCCCATTCGCTGTAACGGTGTTGTGATTGGTCCATGTTTTTCATTAATAACTCCTTAACAGAGCCTAGGCGGCCATTTTTGCAAAGGAAAAAGTTACTTTAAATAACCTCAGGAATCGCCCATTTCAAGGATTTTCAAGGATTTACAACATTTTTGGGACACCCTGTATATTACTGCATATGTAAACTACAGTCTAGATGTAGTTAGAAAATTTTAGCTAGGAAAATGTATTGAGTTGGCAACTAAGTGATTGCGGATTTTAAATAGAAAGGAAAATTCAAAATTTTTACTTGAAAATATAACTTTATTAAATTAGGTATTATCCGTTTTTGTTGATGACCTTTTGCCATCTTCCAGGCAGTGTCATAATTTCATGTTCATAAAACTAAAAAAAAAAAAAAATTTGGCAAACCAATTTTGACACTGCGTTTCTTTCAAGGCACCATCCCCATATGCGGCACATAACTTCTTGTATGCTTGCGATGCGTCCCTGCCTTTTCGGAAATAATAATAAAATATGTCTGAAATGCGCGTTTTGTTCTTTCATTTTTAAATTGGGATAAAAACGAAACTAAATAACTAATCGATACAACTTTCGTACTAATTAAAGGTGGAAGTCCAAACAACAAGAAAACAATATAGGTTAGGTGCTTTGAAGACGTTGACAAAACAAAAGAATGTGCTAGAACATCTATCGACAAAATCCGCAATCATTTAGTTGCCAACCCAATAGTTAGAAAATTTTAGCTAGGAAAGAGAACCAACAGGTCTAGAAGAAACAAATGTGCAGCAATAATAAAATGAAGAATCTACAACGGATTTCCTTGATCATTTTCATAGTTTTAACTAGACTGCAGATTTCATACAACAAAAATGAGTATGTGCAATTTAAAACGGGAGAATATAAAAATATTGTTATATTATTTTCAACCTATCAAGCATACGAAGAAAAAAGATAAATTTCTATGTCTTTCCAGTTTGTTCCAATTCAGGCAAAAATGATTACTTTGCATAAAGATCCGCTGTCCAGTTATAACGTAACCAGGTCTATTTATAAGGAGCGTTTGAAGATCATTATTACACTACGTATTTTATGCATTTGCGGAAAAAACGAGTACAATTTAAAAACAGTCGAGAGAATAAAATAATTTAAGGGTGTCAACAGATTATTTTCGGCTTTAAACAATTTTTAAAGAAAAGAAGAGACTAGTATTTAGCTACTGTGACTTACAATTTACGAAGAAAATTTTTTCCGCAGTCTAATCATTATTCAATCATCCATCTTCCGACAATTAATGCAATCTATAAATGTTCAACTATAAAAAAAAGGTAATTGAAATAAGAAGAACAACAAGTTGACAAGAAACAATTACAAAAAACGAATCGAAGAAACGAATAAAATACTTCCGAATGCATCTAAATTCTAAACGCAGCTCTATGTGCAGTGGTCAGAAGCTCAGTGTCATGGTTTACGTAGTCGATACTGCATTTAATTTTCTTGGTATGCGTCACTCCTTGCTTGCCGTGCTCATTTGCACACGCGAGTTCGACGCCTGTTTACAAATAAATAAATAAGATCTTACAGAGAATTCGAGCCAGAATTCTCGACAGTATCATGCTCTTTCACAAACGTCTCTCCGAGACTTTAGGCTACTCTGAAGACCACCGACAGGCGAGTGAAGCGAAGACGAAGAAGAGGAAGACACGTATAGTTCTCGTGCTCCGAAACGATACCCACGTTGCTCGATAGATTACGATTATCGATGAGTTTCTCGGCATTATGTCATCCGTGTTGGTATTACGCAACCGGGGCGCTAATCGACGCGCGTGTACATTCCCCTTGATACACAAAAAGAAAAATGGCAGACGCCAGGAAAGATGGAGAGAGGGAGAAAAAGGTTCGAGCGGGGAGGGAGAGGGGGTAAAAAAAGCGAGGGCGAAAAATGAAGAAATGATTGCACACGGGCGTTTGCTCCAGGTTAATTTTACGTAATATTACGGAGTTGCACGGGATCGGTCGGGCCGGGCTCGGCCAATGGCGCGTCCAGCTGCTCGTAAATTCCTCACGCTATCGCGATATATTTAACCCGGCGATAACGTAGCAAACAAATCGTATCGTTTCACCCGAGAAACCGGTATTCTCACGCTGCACGCTCGATCGTCCGCGGGTTCTCCGGGCTAAAGATAGCATATTTCGCGGGGTATCGTGCGCAACCTGCGTGCAACGATTTCGCGAGCATCGCGAGAAAATCACCGTAATTCCTGGAGAAGGACGATAGCCGCCGAGGGAACGGAACGGAAGCAGAGGGACAAGAGAACGCGATCCTGAGCGCGCCGCTGTGATCGAAATGCACGATCCAGGGGACGATCATCCTAAGAAATTGTCTGGGTACGATCCATTGACACAGTGCCGGATTAAGACCTTTAGAGGCCCTAAATACTTAAAAGATTTTGAGGACCCCTTGTGCGGGATAACCTGAACGCAATGTAGGGTGGATCTGTACAATCACTTACTTGACTTGAAAGTGTTTTTGACTTAGTGTTTTTCTCGCTCGATACTGATTTTCATCTTTCCAGTATTCTTTCGTATTTTCCACTCGCACATGCACACGAATACTTAACAATATTATTATTGTTGCAAAAACAACAATTCTGAATTGTTGGAGTAACGTTGGATGATGCAAAGTACAAATTTTACAGGAGATCTAATAGATCTTAAGGAAATCTCACATCCAACGTTGCTCCAGCTACCAATTCAATTGTGCTATTTTTTTTTTTTAATCTGAAATCTCATATGAGATTAATTACACCGTAACATATATTACAAGTTATTGCAATGCATATTTAGAAACGAGAACATCAATAACAGTACGAATATAAAGAAACATCCTTAGGTACGTAGATTACATATATTTAAAAAAGCTATCATAGATACGCATGCCCCAATATTAGGTTCAGTTATTAAGCAATCTATGTCCAACGGCAAATGATATCCTGCTCTAAAGAGCCTATGGATAAATTTTTTCCTATGTTCGTCATAAAGATTGCACTGCCATAGAACATGGTTAAGCGTCTCCTGCTCTTGGTTACATTTACATTTGGGGTTATCGATGATGCCAATGCGAGCGAGTGAAGCAGCTAGATGATAATGATCCGCCCTGCATCGATTAATTGAAACAATACATTGCCGAGTTAACTTTTTATGCCTAAACTAAGGTGCGCAAACATCCTTGTAAAATCGTTGAAAATAAGCTTTACCCTTATATAGCCCTCGATCTTTTATTACTTTAACTGTACTTAAAATCGCCAATTGTGCTCTACTAAAAGGATGTTTAAAAATCTTCTTTGACACAATAATCCCAAACAAAATAATTAAATTACGTTATTAGGGGTGAGCTGTTCAGGGATCTATTATAAAATCATTAGCTATATGGGCCGTAGACTTAAAAAAATTATGGAATAAGTGAAGTGTCAAGTGACATTTAGTTTGACATTTTATATGCGAATACAAATTTTCTCAAACGAAAAATGTCATGATAATGATTAGCAGCGATTTCACGTCCTCTCAAAAGGACATCCACTTTACTGACTAGCTTCGCGTCCTTCAGAGGGGATGTTCGTGCGCGAAGGGATAATAAAGGACTTGTTAGCGGAATAGAACAGATCCAGTTGACAGTAAATCGCGCGGCTGATCGTTTGTTCGCCGCGCTAAAGATAGTCGGCCGGCCGATTACTTCATCGTGGAAATCACGCAACGTCACTCGAAACAGAGAGATATAATGTGGGTCGGTGTTGAGGAGATGAGGAAATGGCAGCGTGGAACGATCGTTCCCGTAGCGGTGTCCCGTCGACGTGTTCCAACGAGTATGTAAACGCCGATCGAACCGTGTAAACGGTCCTCTAATAGCTGCGCGAGACCCGAGCAGACACCGCACCGCCAATCGTCACAGGAAAGCTTTTTTACCGACGCCACCGCTGCCGTGTATACACGTATAAATAATGCATACGCGTCGCCAAACAAGTGTACCATCCGCTATTACCCGACCAATAGCTACCTCAGAAGCGCTATTATTACGCTGTTATTGCTCAAGATGAAAGTATCCAGACGCTAAGCGCACGCCCACGCGCCGGGAGGACTCGCGCCGAGGATCTGCAGGATCGTTGATCCCGAAACGATCTACGCCATTTCTCTTGCTCAGCCGGAAGAACTCGAGGAACATTTGCTTTAGATTAGGAGAGAATTATGTGACATGAGATCTGCATTGAGTCTGATTCTTTTTGTTGCTCACTTTCCGAGTACTGATTACGTCCTGGCTTTCAGATGCTATTTATTTTGGAAGACTACAGTGGATGAGGAACGGTTACGATTCGATTGGGACTTTTGATCCTTGTTTATCGAAAGCATTTTTAGATGCTATTAACACACATTAACTCGTTGCACTCGAATGGTGACTCTGAGTCACCAGTAAAAATTGTCATACCATTATTTAAAATAGTTTTCATGTTATTCAAATCGTCTCCAGTTTATAAATTGCTAAAAGTTTAACTGTCGTATGAGAAAACAGGTTTAATTTCAGGTGCACAATGTAAAAAAGATAGATAGAATAAAAATGCTCTAGGTTGAAAGAAATATCTTGATTTTGGAATTGGAATTGCTTCGAGTGCAGAGGGTTAATTACGACTTGGATGATGATTTCTAGATAAAATTCGACATTATAGGAAATATATGTTAAAGAGATGAATAATTCAAGTTAGATATTAATTAGAATAAGTTAAAAAAATAATATGTATAAGAAACGAATGTCAAGTCTACTAACCTCACCATGTATGTCAACTGACCCCAGGGGTTCGTTGACTTATTGCACTCATCAAGACAAATGTGACAAAAACTTCAAACTATACTTGATTCAAGCGATTTTCAAAATTAAGCCTGCATGCTTAGGTAAATTTGACTACTTTTGGTGTTCAACAACTCAACCAAATAACAGTAGTTTATTTATAAAAATTAGCCAACTAGTCCCGGTCTTCTCTATTCAACTGAAAAGTCTTGGTCGCCAGATATGCATCCGAGCAGATAGAAACGAATTTGTTACGATGAAATAATGAGGAATCCTCGTTCAGGTTCGGATACGGGAAAACTGATCGATGAATTGCTCCGCTAGTCAGGGTCCGGATAACGCGTTAATTCCGAAGTTAGAGGGGAGCACACCGTGTGTCAGGACAACGACGGACTGACACCAAGCCGGACCAGGTAAGCGTCCGTTCCAGGTGCGTGGGGCATCAACAGGCTCTCGGCTATAAATAGACCGCGAAGGTCAGGGGAATCAGCAGTTTTCATGCAAATGCGCCATCGATGGAATAATATTGCTCCTTTCGCGGAGAGCCGATCCAGCTCCGGTTACTCGGGTTTCCAGTTGCGGAATCGTCACGATTTAATCCGTTTTCATTCGAAGACACGGATTAACGAGCGAGCCTGGTCTTCTTCTTTTTCTCGTCCACACACGCGACCCGCCACACCCCCCTCCCCTCAGCCGCACGCTTCCCTCCTCCCTCGATGAACGCGAGAAACCGCTGGAATTTATATATCGGTAATTGATGCTGTTTACTCGATGTTTCTCCCGATTCGTTTCGCGTCATTCGTGATTTCGAGAATAGCGATCGTGTATAAGGAGAGCGAGCTGCGTCGCTGCCTCTGGAGATCGATGCACTTCGATCGGTTTCCATGGTTACTAGACTGAAGATCTTAACATATGATCTACCAGCGATTATTCCATCATTCTCTAAAGTCCATAATCCATGACTGAGGATTTTTTAATAGAAACTTCAATCACAAACCAAAAACTCACCCTCAATAACGTAATCTATAATAATTTTGTTTGGGATTATTGGGTGAATGAAGATTTTTAAGCTTCTCTTTCTCGATAGATAAAGTGTTACACAAAAATTGTTTGTATTCGTTGCAGGACACTGGGAGCAAAATTGATTTTTCTTTCTAACAGTTTGATGCACTTTGATCGGAGTTCACAGTTCCATAGTTACCAGACTTCAGATTTTGAATAAAAATTGTTTGTATTCGTTGCAGGACACTGGGAGCAAAATTGAGTTTTCTTTCTAATAGTGTGATGCACTTAGAACGGAGTTCACAATTCCATAATTACTTGACTATATAGATCTTAAATAAATATTGTTTATATTGGTTTCAGGATACCGGAACCAAAATTTATTTCTCCTTTTCAAAGATTTATTAAGTTGTAAGTAAAGTTTTATCTTTTTAACACGTTTGCTGCCATGTCACCCATATATGGATGACGGACTTACTTGTAGAAAAGTAAAAATTAATTTTTCCACTAATGTATTCACTGTATCAAAGTTGATTGGCGTGTACAAAATTTAAGGAAGTTGAAAGAGCACTAAGTATTATACGTCTTTATTTTCCATTTTGTATTTCAATAAATTAATTACTTTCATTTTCTAGAATTTATGAGATTGCTGGGTTGGCGGTTAAAGTGTTAAATACTATTAATCTTTCTAGTTGAAATTAGATCCATCCATTTTTCCCACAAACGCATAAAATCTGCAGTCTAACGGTTGCAGTGTAATTTCACGACGACGACAAACGTTCCTTCGTATCAGACCGCGAAGTGCCTGTGCTCTTTAAAAAGTTATTTATTATTTCAATTAAAAATAGCACAGCATGTACGACATAACGCTATTTATTAGCACTGTAACGGAGTTTTATTATACGAAAACTATTGTTTCTCTGCTTAGTTCCGGAAATATTTTCAATGCATTGGATGATGAAAATTGTAGCCAGGATAACGAATGCAATATTTTATTGTTTTATCAATGACTAATTTGCTTTGGAAGTACAGTTTTGGCCATCGTTTTTGCGGAATTCGCCACTGTGTAACGTTCTCCGGTTTGAACGCGCCTCTCGTCGCTGCATGAACAGTTCAAATCGAGTTATGTAAGGTCTCGAAGGGTAATTCGACGTGGAGCCGTTAACGCGGACCCTCGGAATATCGCACGCGAAATTGCAAGCAATCTTGCCGCGGATTCTGAGGCGAACTCGTGCTCATATTACTCCACTATGTTCTCGTTGCCATATTCTACCGGCCTAGTATGTTTCAACTTGTCGGACTTTGGGAAAGCTGAATCGCTGCATTGTATTTCTTTCGTTTCTCTGCGCGGGCTTCTCGGTTTCAATTTATACCGACAAGCGAACGTATTGAACTGCCAATCAACGATCTTAATGATACCTTGCTGGAATGTAGCTTTCACAAAAATATTTGACACGTTCTGTTTTAGTGGTGAATATTCTTGCCGACGGGGGTGAAAGCATCCCTCAAATTTACGAGTTAACAGGGCAACTTGTTTGATGAATATCTTGAAAACTCATGGAGATAGAGGAATTGTTTAAAGAGACGAATTCGGTGTTTTTGAACAACAAATTTCACTGTGTTAAAAAGAAATTTATTTGTCAGAAGAAATTTGTTTTGTCTAAACCAGCTGTGATCTTTGGTCAAGCTGTATGAAGATGCAGAAATACCTAAGTATATTTTAGTAACAATTTTTGTACGCTTGTCTCAAAAGATAAAACCTTCTTTGACAAAGTAAAGAGGCCACGAGGCAAAATCATGTACAATCAATTTTCTGGAACTCGTTTAGTACGAAAACGAAACAGTTAGACAATGTATACTCACATTCTCTACGCCATAAAATCGCATAAAATTATTTTTTTAAAAATCAGTATGTGCTATAATTCTGTTTTCTTGGTAGACGGTGACTCCGTTCAAAGCGTCACACCAATTCTTCCGAACGCAATTCGAAAATCATAAAATCACAGTTTGTTGCATCATTTAGACCAAAAAAGAAACCTTAAAAATTGTGTAAGATGTACTGACATTTTCTACATCATAAAATCGTATAAAATTATTTTTAAAATCCCAGTATGTAGTTCCTATAATTCCGTTTTCTTGTTCCCATAGACGGCGACTTCGTTAAAAAGCGTCCAACCAATTCTTCCGAACGCAATTCGAAAATCATAAAATCACAGTTTGTTGCATCATTTAGTCCAAAAAAAGAAACCTTAAAAATTGTGTTATATGTACTGACATTTTCTACATCATAAAATCGTATAAAATTATTTTTACAATCCCAGTAGTTGCTATAATTCTGTTTTTTTGTTCCGATATTCGGCGACTCCGTTAAAAATTGTCACCCAATTCTTCCGAACGCAATTCGGAAACCATAAAAACACAGTTTGGTGTATACAGGTTCAATCTCTCGGAGCACCGGTGTGCTGGCGTAATTCCACGATGCAGTCCAATAGTTTTCCGCTCTGCGGGGACGTCATCGACTCGGCTGGCGTGGCGCGGTGCGGTGCAATCAACAGGTGGTTGCACCAACCACTGCGGTGCAGTGTGATCGGCGTGAGAGTGCGTGGTCGCGTGTGTGTGGAGAACTCGAGATATCGAGAAAGAGAAAGAGAAAGAGAAAGAGAAAGAGAAAGAGAGAGAGAGAGAGAGAGAGAGAGAGAGAGAGAGAGAGAGAGAGAGAGCTTGTGCACCGAAGTCTCGAGAGGAGCGATTCACTTATCGAAAGTTCCCACTGGTGCCGGGTACGCGCTCGTTACCTGAGAGCTTCGCATAGGTGGGCACTCGCGCTCCTTGTCCACCTACAAGCATGTACCTAAATGGACACCGGTGGCCGCGGTGTGTACAGGGTGGTCCACGGGTTCTGGCCAGCGCGTGTCCACCTCTCGAATCTCGGTTCCCGAGCCTTGGATCGCCCGTGATTTGCATTTTCCCCGTTAGGCATCCGTTACTTTGTACGGTGACCCGTTGGACGGCCGTCCACCTCTGCGATTCCACGGCGAATCGTGCGAAATCCACCATGTATACCGATCGCTCGCATTTTTTTCTCTCTGCTCCACCATGATCTATTTCGCGATTCCTTCGATCATATGGCTAAACAGTCTACATAATCGCTTCGTACAGACGTTGATACGATAAGACGAGGATCACATTCTTTCTATCTGAAAATCTCTATTTTCAGTGTCTTTCATTCCTTGTTTTCGTCCTCACGTGTAGCAATTGCATACCGCATCACTCATGCACTATACCCATTTAGCACTATAATCGAGAACGAAAAATGATACCTTGTCACCATTTTTGTTCCTATTACGATTAAAATGAATAATTTCAAATGGTAAAAAGAAACTTCATGTTTCAGTTATTTTTATATACTCGTTGCATATTACTTGTACGTTGTTATGTATAATATCGTATGTTCTTACAGTTTGTTATCTACAATAATTACGAGTATTATTATTCTGGCGATAGTAACCGGGAAAATAGTATATCATCATTACGCTAATAATGCAAATGGGTTAAGACTGAAGCCTGACGTAAATCGTCGATAGTAAACGAATTGTTGGAGATTTATTGCAACCAATGGGTTGAAGCAATCGTCTTGAAATTTCAAGGCTATTTTACTAAACTACTGAAGTAACTAAGAATATTTTTCTTAGTCAAACAGAGCTATCCATGAAGAAGTTATGACTTCTGCGCAGTCCGTTGTCAAAGAAGATATTTCGTACCATGTAACGCACCCAATTCGCTGTGGTCATCCTATTCTCAAAAACAAAATATATTCTTTCACCTTGTGAGTAGACTGTGGATTTTACGCATTTATGACAAAAAATGGATGAAACACAAAATAATAAAAACGTATGTAGAATTTAAAAATACTTCTCCATTATTTCCAACAAATTAAAACGATTAGAAGAGGAAGTAAATGTCTACGTAGCTTCTGCATCTTACATTTAATACATACAATTTTTATTTTGCATAAAAGTTGTACTTGTGAATATACCTTCAGCGTGAACTTATTTTGTAAAGGTTAGCTTCGTGTTGAGCAGTAGACATTAACGATTATGTATGGTAAAATTATAATCAATTGGTTGAATATTTTCCTTACACCTGCGCCAGGCGCTCAGTAACAATAAATTGCAAAACAGTTCTGATTCGTCCGAATTTCATTCAACGCTTTCAACCGAATATTTCGAACGGATTACGCCATTGATTCGTGTAGAAAAAGGATCTTGGAGTTTTCGTGTTATTTACGAATTACGGTCTTAATTAAGTCTGTAGTACCAGAATCGGTACGTCTGTCGCGAAAATAGCAGGTTGGGGTTGATAGATCGTGCAAGCGGTAAGCAGAAAATAATCCGACGGAAGCGGGAATACGGGCTGCGCAAACATCCGGCGTGTTTGTAAGAAAAAGACCGAGTCTCGACGAAATTCAACGACGCGTGCACGCTAAAGGCGAGAAACGGGCCCCGCTCGCATCTGCTAACGAGTGAAACTAGGTGAAAGTAAGAAGCGGCGGGCCTCTCCTGCTTCTGGCGGCGGAAGAAGTCCCTCGGCAACGGGAGAAGGGCCGCCGATTTACGTTTCTGATCGCGAACGAGTCGCGAGACCGCCTCTGGAGCGGATTCGCGCACCGTGCACATCGCAGCGCGCAACGCAACGCAACGAGCGCAGCGCAGCGCCTTTTATCCCTTCTCGTTTTCCTCGGCGAAACGATTCGCGTTCTCGCGTGTCCGTTTCATTCTCTTACGACCTCCAATTAACATAAATTAGTCTGGAGGCCTTTTTACGTCCGCGTACCACTTTCTCATATTCGAATCGCCGCGCCGGGAATCGAGCGAGAGTCCTCGAGAGAGACCGTGCGACCTTACGACTTCCATCGAGGAAACGTTCTCTTTTTTCCTTAGTCTCTCTCTCTCTCTCTCTCTCTCTCTTTTTCTGTTTCATTTTCTCTTCTTCGCCGTCTGCCCGTTAATTCCTTTCGGAGCGGAGCGATCGGGAACCGGCTGCGCTAACAAGGGAAGTCGGCTGGACGATGCGCGCCGATTTGCGTGCGGTTTTGGGGTGATACAGTGCTTGAAAAAGCATTCGACACGTCCTCTTTCGTGGCTGTATTTGTTCGTTTTGCTGGAATGAAAATGGCTTTTGAAGTTGAGAGTGCTTCGGACAAACATGCTCCACTGATACCGCGGAAATTATTAACTGTAAGGCATAATAAGATATACACGTTATAAGACGTTACGTCGAGAGAACCGCGGATTCATAAGCGTTCCATAAATTATACGGATAACAGCTACTAAGCGAACGATATGTGCAAATTTTACGCGGTATACATATACAGTGGCTCACGAAAGTATTCTTTTCGAGCAATTAGAGACTTTTTTCGAGCAATTAGAAACATTGATTTTCTAAATGACATGCAAAAAGGACTTTGAAAAAATGTTGCAATTGGTAGGAATTATATGAGAAAATAAAAATGGCACTTTTTAAAGCTTTTTGAAGTGAAACTTCTTTAGGCGCGTTAGACGCAAAACCGATCTGGCGATGAAACGATGAAACGAAATTCTATTCTATTAGCATATACGGTTGAGGGTTCGGCATTGCTTAGTAAAGATTATGATAAAATTCCGATGATGTTAAGTGGTGATTTCAACGTGAAATGTGCATCCGAACAATCAAAATTATTAATAGAATTTTTTAGAAGTAAATTAAGATTGAAAATGGTAAATAATCCTAATGAAGCGACAACAAGATCAGGAACAACTCTCGATGCAGTATTTGCAAGACATTTAGACAAAATTGATTCAAGAATATTTAGATCAAGAATCATAGAAAATTAAATGCCATAAAATGTTAATAAAAATTCGAAAAAAATTAAAGAAAGAAGTTTCACTTTAGCCATGTGGTCTAAGCGCACACCAATTTTTTCTTTTCAGTCCGTAATGAAAATTTAAAATATGCGCCTTGTAGACCGATGTTAATTATACGCGTGCTGAAAATTCATAGAAATCAATTATGACGGTGGAAATTCTTACAATATCGAATAACTACTTTTCAAGAGATTTGACTCAATACATGTGTTTCATCCTTAGCTCTAGCGGCGTTTCCACCCCTTCAAGCTGAACAACCACCAAACTCGAAAGACAGGGCATTGAATATTTCCCAAAGCATCGCATCGCATTAAAATGCTTCAGGTCGCTATGTGACTTGCCAGACTTCCCTCATAAGTTTCAACAGCCCGTTGTAGCGTGTTCCATCGCAACGAGCGAAACTTTCCAACGAGCGATGAACGACCGGCGCGTAACGCAACTTTTCCGCGAGTGGAACCATTAACACCGTGGACACTTTCACGAAAACTCTACCATGAAGTTTGCCGACCTATCTCGCGGCCATCTAACAATTTTCAGCTGCTCACAGATGAGATCGTCGAGAAAGTAACAGTTGCGCTCGGCAATCGATTAGATTGAATTAGAGTACACTAGACAAATTACAATACAATCATGCATTGGGACCGGCTTTCGCTGTATTTGGAATCAAGCATACATCAGGATACAGAACATGTAGAATAAGGGAGAGAGGAGTCGTAGTGGCAAACTATTGTTGTATACCGGTGATGGGCACGGAGGGGGCGTTCAAACGTCTGCTTCTCCCACCAATCTCTCTTTCATGCGCGAGGCACGGATGCTGGTGGGGGGCAGTGGGCGCTATGCTGGGGACGGTCTTGTCTCAATTGAGACAAAAATGCCCATCTCTGTTGTATACCAACGTCATTTCATTCTACATATGTACCGTTCGTCCATCAGGAGATGGCAGTGATTTTTTACAGTGGGATGCAGGGGAACCGCGAGACCCCACTCTAGACATCAGGCTGCGAACCCCACTCTTACGCTTACGTTTTGGCGGGAACGGTCGACATAGGCGATCAGCGTCACCATATCTCTCTGTTCCAGTCACACTAATAAGCGCGTTTCAGTCTTTGTCGCGCGATTCGGCCAATAGTGGTAGACGTGTAGCGCGTAGAAGGAAGATCACGTGGTACCTACAAGTTTCTCACTGCCATCTCCTGAGGGACGGACAGTATCTACCCGACTTCCTGTTTTCTATCCAAAATACTACACAAACTCGCGATTTCATCCTTGACTCATCCTCAAACTCTGCCTTATCCTTGACCTCTGTCCTTGCCGCATCATATTCGAACCTTCGCCTGGCTACGTCACCTTGAAAACTCTGACCTTATCATTCTAGCCCTTAAAATTCCTAAAACCCCCACCATCCAGGTTAGAATTCATATATATATATATATATATATATATATATATATATATATATATATATATATACCCGGTTTTTCCTCAACAGAGCAAATTCTCAGATTCTCTGTTCTTCAGAGCACACACTCATTTCGTTCGATTGTCTTAGTCTACTGTATATTCCGCCAGCCTACAATATATTGTCAACGTGTTTCCGATTAAATACTATCCTTCTTTGGAAAAGGATAGAATATTACATACATTCTTGTTCTGGCACTAAGCGGTGTCGAGGGAACAGCGTCAAAAAAAGAAAAGGGACAACAATGTCCTTACTTCGAAACAAACACCGTCCCCTTTATCGCGGCTAGCAATCAGGGACAGTTTATAACTGTCGTGTTATGCCGGTCAACATTTGGCACACAGACGTACGGGCCGCCCAGCAGTTAGTTCTAAAGGTTTCAGGAACTAATTTGAAGAAGAGCGGGTTTTCCACACTCCCACCCTTCACACAGATAATGGCACGAGGGAAAGGGAAGCGTGCACAAGGCGACATCAGAGCAGTATCGCCAGATCGCTGAAATCGAGGGGAATACAATTTACCACCTCTCCGATGACCAGCGTAATATGTAACGCGTTGCGCGGCACGTCACGTGACCAGACTGCAGTCTTAGTGGGGGACGTTGGAGTGTGCTCAGGAGTGGAATGGGATAGTGGAAGGGGAAAAGGAGAAGGGGAAAATCAACCCAGTTCTGGGTTGATCTGGCGACAGTGCATCGGAGCCTCTGCGAGAGATGAGTGACAGAACGTTTGAAACTTCTCATAGGAGACCATCGGAGTTCTCCTCAGAACACTTCCAACTTCTAACACGAGACCATCGGGGTCCCAGTCAGAACATTTTGAGTTTCAAACGAAACCAATGGGGTCTCACCAAGTGTTGTGTCGTGTCAGTGCTCAAACTGCGATTAGTGAGACGCTGAGATACACGCCTCAAAGAGAGGTAACAAATAAATAAAGAGAATAATCGGGTTTCCGGATAACTGAACAACTTTAATAAAATGGGTGTGAAGAACGCTATAAAACAGAATATAAAGTAGATGTTGACTACGTATATAAAATTTGACTAGTTCCGACTTCTACTCTGCTTCGCGACTGACCTTACAACGAAGGCATAAGAATCAAGACGCCTCGTGGGGTTGAAACTTTCCTCCACAAAAAACAAGTGGGGGCCCCAGCCAATGATGTAATATTTGGGAGGCTACAAATGAGCTCCAAAACAAGGACAACGCCCATAGACGAAATAAGTCGACGCTAGGAGTATTACCAAATAGACGACACTCGGTTCCTAGCATTTTCTCCGGAAGCAATAATTCAGGCCTAGGGCCACAGGCCCCCTGGCGCTATGTATGGGCCTACGCTACGCCAAGTGCCATTGAGAACCGGTACGGCTAGGCTGATCTTCCCAAGAGTCAGCTGATACTATCCAGCCGTCCCGAGTCATAAAACAATAAATTCGTTAAAGACCCTTCGAAAATGGTACTGTCTAAAATCGACCTTAGCGTAGACCCAAACCGAAATTCGAGCCGGCTATACAATAAGCACATCTCCACACCAAGTCACGGGACTTGTTTAGTTGATCAGATCAAACATGGACAGTAGCTGTTTAATAAAGGTGTTGGGTTGATCAATCACATTAAGTTCATTTCCCACATCATTGTGGGTGGTCGTTCGAGAGAAACGGTCGGCGCACATCACGTGCTATACGCAGCGACAGTCATTCCGAACGGTCGCGACGTACTCCGCAACACTCCGCGACTTGTCCTTATTTCGGACAAGATTAGCAACATCTCCTCGAAATCGCTATTTCCAAAGTTAGATTCCCGACTTTGCGCGAACAAAATGCAACGAGCAATGATCGAGAGCGTACTGTCTTCCTTGCGAATCTATGGAATTCGACTGCTCGGATCTTCCCAACGAAGAATGACGGACAAGTGGTCCCGATCAAGCGGGTTAAAAATAGTCTCGAAATGGCTGCACGCGTTTTACAGATTGCCGTGTCTAACCGCTCGGCTCATTTCAACCGGACCGCTTCCCGATAATTTCTTCCATAAATAACCTTCGATCCCAAAGTTTCCGTTCGACCCTGGGGCTAAAAATATCGGCACGATAACGTCATTGTGCGTCCGGTGACGTCACACGGCACTCCAACCTTTTTTTCGAATCTCCTTTTCGCCGGAGCTTCGCGATAAATCGCACAATGCTTGTCCCCCTTAAGACGCGCCATTTCGCATCCTCGCGAGTCCCACGTAACAGGACGAACATGATCGCGTTGGCAACTTTACCGTTAACAGTTTCCGCGAGGTTCGCCGGAACATCTTTCACATTCAACGAAAATCTGCAACAACGTCGTTCCGAGAAGCTGAATGGCTCTGATGGCAAACAGTGCAACATTGTGCGCTCTACGCGCTCGGAAATGGTTATTTGTGGCGGGCTAGGCGATTCCTACAAAAGGGACAGTCTATGGGAGTTAGCTCGGCCATTTGTCATAGGCGGAGGTATCCTAATTGGAAGCAACAGGCTAATCTTAGCGTAGACGGAGTCTAGAATAGCTCGGACCCAAGGTGATTTAAGCTGACGCGACGGTCCGTCTGCGGTCTAGCTTTAATAGAGACAGTTCGGATTAGGAATGCGTGTTCGAACGGATCCGAAGCCGAATAAGCGTCGCACATACTTTGTTCGAGCGGAACCGGTTCGATTCGGTTCGCGCTGCAATGAACACGTTTCTAGATCCTGCTTAGGCGACTGCGTCACGAGCTTCGGACCTAGGATAATCTACGGCTTTAGATACGCTAGACCAGCGATAATTCACGGTCGCAACCGAGATAGCAAGACCTAACCTAGGGCTAAAGAGACCTTAGGCTCCCCCGTAAATATTTTTCAAATCTAGGGTCGGCATAGGCGTGACCCGAGGATGGAAACTTAGGGAATGAAGATGAAGCACCGAGATCCTACACTCTACACCATCTGGCCACATTTCGTATCCGGATTCAAAAATTTCCAGTCCAGCATGTCAGATAAACGTATGAACTTTAGGGTTAGGTAGGGGGAAATGTTTGAGATGGTTTGTTGAGAGTCGTACCTCGTTAGTCAATATAGATTCTTTATTACATCAACCATAGATTTTATACTATCTCTTACAGATTTTACCATTAGAAGAAATTTTCTCTATCTCTGGCAACGTTTAGTGTCTGGATTAGAAAATGTTCACTCTAGCAAGCTCAATAAACTATTCAATTTTACCATTAGGTATTGGGAAATGTTTGAGAAGGTTTGTTGAGAACCACACTTCGTCATTCAATATTGATTCTCCATTACATTAACCATAGATTTTATATGATCTCTTACAGATTTTACCATTAGAAGAAATGTTCTCTATCTCTGGCAACATATTGTGTCTGGATTAGAAAATGTTCACTCTAGCAAGCTCAATAAACTATTCAATTTTACCATTAGGTATAGGGAAATATTTGAGATGGTTTGTTGAGAGTCGTACCTCATTAGTCAATATTGATTCTTCATTACATCAACCATAGATTTTATATGATCTCTTACAGATTTTACCATTAGAAGAAATTTTCTCTATCTCTGGCAACGTTTTGTGTCTGGATTTGACAATGTTCACTCTAGCAAGCTCAATAAACTATTCAATTTTACCAGTAGGTATAGGGCAATGTTTGAGAAGGTTTGTTGAGAGCCGTACCTCATTAGTCAATATTGATTCTTCATTACGAAGGTTCGTTGAGAGCCATACATCATTTACAATTTTATACGATCTCCTATACACTGAACGTTAGAAAACATCGATTGTTACATACAGTGTCTAGATTAAAAAATTGTCATTCTAGTAAGTCAGATAAGCCATTAAACTTTTCGATCAGGTATATGGAAATGTTTAATAATATTAAAAAATGTTAATAGAGCTACCTACGGGGATATAAACGAACTACATTATTTTGTAGCAAGCTCTAAAGTAAAAGAAAGAGCAACGGACACGTTGGACCGCAAAGGGTAAATATTGTGGAGGAGCTTTGTCTGCACGGGATCGGTCTAGACTAAAATTGAATTAGAACCGCGGAGCAGATCGGCGCATTCTCGGACCGGAACAAAGAGCTTGCGCGGAGGGTCGAACCTGAGGAGAGTATGCTAATTTCTCGTGGGCCCGAAGCGCGGTGATCGCGTGTTCCTGACGTCGCGCGCTCGAAAGTTCCGAACCAGCCCGTAATTATATTGTCACGCCGCGGGTGTTCAATTTGTCGGCACACATCCACCTCCCCCGCGTTCGCCAACCAGCCCCGGCTGCGCTCCACCTTCGACAACTTCAACAACTTCAACGCTCCGCCTTCGTCACCGTACAACCCCGCTGTTCTCACGCGGGATGAAACCCTGCAGCGACCAGTGGAGAACAACGCCGAGGAACAGGTTCGCGAACGTGATTTTCTTGCGATTCGAGATTCTCGTCGCCGTACAGTGCGTTGACAATGAACAACAATCAAAAACTCAACTTTCGTGTTGGTATTTAATACTTTATCTACCGGAAGCCTATTAATCCGCTTTTTAACACGTTCCATGCCAGTTTTGTTTTGTTTCTGACGTATGTCTTACAATGATGAAAATAGTGCAAAATTGTAATTATCAAGGACAGGGTGCACAGCTTAAGATGCATAACACAACAAAGCAATAGTATTAAGATGCCCATAATTGACTGCATAATAAATTTTCAAGAAATTCTTCATTGTACAATGACAATACTCAATGGCTTGAACGGAAAGTTCAGCGTGGGGCGTATACGCCCCACGCGGCAGGGGACGTGTTAATGACCGAGTTAAATGTAAGAGAAGTTCCATCATTTTCTTTAAAAGAACAATTTTAGAAGAAATTGTTACACTATGTAAATTCCAAAAATTTGTTGAATGAAAATTCCTGTCGCTTTTGAACAATTTATTGAGACGTTCGCAACCGTTGATCTTTGATTTAAAAAAGCCTATTTGAAAATTGAGTTTGTATTTTCTTGTTAACCAAAATGAATCTCAGGGAAGATTCAAGATGCTAAATAAAGGAAAAAGAAGAAAACGGGCTTTTCAATCTACTGTAGGTTATCCTGACAGATCCTCTATGTGTTTCTCGATGATTTCGAAGCTCGAGTGTACTTTGAATGTACATGTCTTGCTAATGGACTTAGACTTAGCTGAAAGGTATTCGAATGGAAACATCTTTGCTGGAAGAATCAATTCTCAGAGTCGATGTAAAGATACGAAGAAGTTAACTGTCTTTGGAGACTGTGAATTGCACTTGTGTAATTTTTTTTTTGACCCATCCCCGAGTAAAAGCCTAACCGTGAAAGCCTAAAAGGCAGAAAAGAGGGATAAGCGGATCGCGACACGCAATCCAGTTTTGCAGGAGGATTGCAGTGTAAGCGTTGTATTAACTATCGTTCAAAGTACTTACATAACTAATCATGGGTATGTTGCGAGACTGAGCGACTATGGCTTCGACGTAGCACGAGCCTTCTGGTCCAAAGAAGGCAGCAACCCCGTCGCAGATCATATCGATCATTGCCTTGGTAGCTTCCACGGTCTCTCCCCTCGTGTCGTTCCATCGCATCACCAGCCTTACGTTTGGTAGTATATTCGGATCATTGTTGATCTGCAACGAAAACATCAAACCAAATTCAGCATCAAAACATCAAATCAAACATCGCAAACTGAATTCGTTCAAAAGAGGAGTCAAGAGGAGATCATTATTTTAAAGGATCAATCGATCCAATCTTTTCCAAATTGTGAGAATATTTGGTAAATGTTACGTTTACCAAACCAGATTACCAAACCTAACACAGACCAACATGCTTACATACGTCTAATTGAGTTATAACTGCTATAAGTTATAATATTTTATCTCAATAATGGACCCGATTTCCTCCATTGGTGTGCTTTCTACTAATTTTTTCGCTTGAAATAAGTAGTGACCTGTATACAGGGTGTTAATTTTAACTCGAACACCTAAATTATTTCCGCTACTATTAAAAGTAAGAAAAAATAACTAAATAGGATGTAAATGGCCGTCCGCAACAAGACACGTCTGTACACGAGAAGTGAATGGATGAATGGCATTTCTTATGGCATTTCCGCGATTCATGGTGCATTTCTTCTCTTCCCGTATACAGACGTGTCTTGATGCGGACGGCCACCATTTTGAGCGACTAATAAAATAAGTTGATGTTACCCTTTTCGTTTTATTACTTTTATATTCTTCAAACTGAAACTGATTTTTTCGCCTTCAAGGTCACTTCAAGGTTATGGTGTCTAGGTCGTTGAACTCAACTTGACGCCAACTACCACATTGCATTATGAAAAATACATGTTAATATGCGAAAAAAGAATACGGTGACCTTGAAAAAACCGTTAATGTGACCTTCAAAGGATTTTTTTTATCAGCATCTGATGCACGCCTTAAAATCATGCACATCCTATGTAGTTATTTTTTCTTAGTTTTAATGGTAGCGGAAATCATTTAGGTGTTCGAGTTAAAATTAACACCCTGTATATTTCGAACACGTACAACTAAAATTCTGTATTTTAACACACATTTTTCTTCATGCTTCTATTTCATCATGGGCTAAATTTGTTTATGGAATTTGTATCTGGCGGTAGGGATAACCAAATTACCACTACAACTACCGGACCAGTCAAAATGACTGGTTTCTAATTTGTTCTGTTACACATATTCATATTATAAATATGTTTACGAGAGTAATTTTTTAGTCAACTTCTCTGTTGAAGTACATATTTAAACAAAAATGGTACGAAATCTGATTAAATGCAATCTCGTCGTTATTATAAGTCGCGGTTAGTGCTAGTAGTTCTAGTGTTAATCACAACGCTACGTTCTCCATCGTACAAGTCATTATTCTTTTACAAAATCCATTTGCTTCCAGTTTTGTTAATCCAGTGTTGGAGCGTATTGACATTTGAAATGTACTTTCGAATCACATTACATTTTTCGCAAATAATTCTCTCCAAAATTTTTGGAGAGATACAGCCATCCCGATCTTATGGGATAGACTTGTAAATCTCTCAATTTCTCCCGATCGGGAAAACAAATTCGGTGCCACGCGATTGTTAAACGTTGCGCAACGCATTATGCGAGGCATGGATTTCGTCATATCAAATTACAATAATTGGCCGACGGATCCTCGCACGCGAGTCGCAGGACTCTTGCGCACTTGTTTGCTCCCCTCGATTGTTTCCCAGCACGCGTCCCCCTGTTTTAATGGGACTAATTGTGTTACCATAATTCCTAATCATGAATATTCATCGGTGTCCTAACGATGACGGACAATGTAAATGCTTTCCGTGCGATCAGTGCACGCATCTGTTTGCGTGCGCGTGCAAATCATCAGGAGCTACGTAGGATGTCGAAGCGATGAGGTAACAATTACCGAGTAATTGGAACAATGGCTTGTCGATCGGCGGAGATCGTTTTAACTGTAGCCGATGATACGAGATGCAATAAAAAAAGAAACCAGACTCTATCGGTTTCCTTGCGAAGTTACACGATGAAGTTTCATGGCATTATTCATTACTTCTCGGTACCCTTGTGTATCAGTTTGTGGCGGCTACTTCCTATGTTCTCCAATAGATGGACAATGCGACAACACCTCTCTCGCTACTACCTGAATCTTCCTGTGTTTTTGTATATTCGGTATTATGTATAATTGCCGGTTATTATATATAATCACCACTAAGTTTGATCTAGGTTAGGTCTGGGTTAGGTCCTAAATATTCCAGAATTCATCACATTTACCAATTCTTGACCTAACCCGGACCAAACTTAAGACCAAAAATTATGCATAATCTCCGATTCATTACATTAACACATAACAATTACATATAATAACCGGTAATTATACATAATCACCGGATTAATCACATTTACCGTAACATATATACTAAGCTGTCCTTACGACATCCCGCGCAGTGTCGCCAGATCAACCCATAACTTGATTTTCCTCTCCTCCTTTTCCCCTTCCACCATCCCATTCCACTACATGAGCACACTGCAACGTCCCCCACTAAGACCGTAGACTGGTCACGTGATGTGCCGCGCAACGTGTTACATATTACCCTGGCCATAAGACGGGTGGTAAATTCTATTCCCCTCGATTTCAGCGATCTGGCGACACTGATCCCGCGTCTAAGGCACGGGTCTGCTAGATAGCCTTACTGATGAGTCGTCTTTCGCGCCTAGGACGAGACGCTTCTTTCTACCTTTTCTTTTCCATCTTTTCATAATTCGAAAACGTGCCGCTTCAAGTTTGTCAAATACCATCGAGCTGTGATTGTGGCAATATGTATTGCAACAAATTTAGTAGAGCCGTGCTCGTGTCACTCTGCAATTTGTCGTTCGGGTTGGAGAAACAATGGATGGACGTGGAATTTGTTGTCGAATTGCAACTTCTCCTTGTCTCCAAACGTGAAATCAAAGTTCAAAGGACGACGCGTTGACACTGTTGTTAATGATGAAAATTGACAGACTGATGCACAAAGGCATAGGCGTCAAATATGATTTGCTACTGTCGAAACTGACAGAGTCCGGGTTCATTTCGATCGCACGATCTCGTAAATTCACGTGATTCGCGGTGACTTTTAGCGGCATTTCTTCGCCATCTCGAACACGATCCTCGCTCGCAGGAACGCCGATTAAAGTTCAATTCATAATGTTACCCGTCCTATTCGCCGTCTCGCGGACCGTTTCTACGACTCTCACGTTTGTATCCGACTCGCGAGACCGCCACGCTCGGTTATTATGCAAATCCAAATTCCAAGGAACAATGCTTACCCCTTCCCCTGATCGCTGGAGTAGCACAACTTCGACAATTTACGTGCTCGGCAATTCTGTGCTGAAAGTGTAACCGCGCCGTGCCCGATAAATCCTTTTACAAACGCGTGTTTGTTTTAGGCAACGTGTGACTACTAGTAGGGACGTTGTAGAACGCGACCTGAAGGAGGGAAGTGGTAGCTTAAGGAGCTTTCTTCTTATATCAGGAGAAAAATCAACGAAGAAAACTCATAGTCTTCAGACCAGAAACTGGGGTGTATTATGTGGATGCTGTAACACGTTAAACGGGGAGCAATATTGTCTCGCTTTCCATTTCACTTTTTATTTAAGTTGAAATACAAAAATAAGAATATATGAATTGGATCCCATGGAAATCACCGACACAAAATTTCCGCGACAACGATTTTGATCGGCAATGACTTTAGTCGACGAAATTTTGACTACACACATTGTTACTATCGGATAATACCGTCGCCGACTAAAGTCACTACCGGTCAAATTCGTTGTCGGTCAGAATTGGTTTCGGCTAAAGGCGTCGGCCAGAGTTATTGTCGGTCAAATCTGGAGTCGGTGAAATGTTGTCGGTGTAAATTTATGTCGGTGATTTCCATGGGACCCAAACGAATTATACAGGGTGGGGTAATAACTTTGTCCACCTTGAATATTTCCGTTATTTGTAATAATATGAGAATGTGATATATACGTAAATTGCACGGTATAGAGGAGGGAATATTGTGATGTTAACATGTTTTATATACGTAACGACATTTCGTAGGTTTCAAGGTCAACTTGATTTCTCTAAATAGGAAGACCTACTAGTTGTATCATGAATCGATCGAATATCAAATTCTGCGTAAAAATGTATTTGACCTCTATATGTCCTAATGTAATACTTAACGAGATATTATCGAAATAATCTTTCATATGTTCTCACCATATTCAAATTTAGGGACATCAGTTCGATAAGCATCCAGGCACATAATGGGTATGTATTGGAAATTATTTCGATAATATCTCGTTTACTATTACATTAGAACATATAGAGGTCAAACACATTTTTACGCAGATAGAATAATTTAAATAAAATTTAGAGAAAATTCAATATTAATCTAATTTTTCAGTTATTTAGTATGAAGTAGAATAATTTAAATAAAATTTAGAGAAGATTCAATATTTATTTAATTTTTCATTTATTTCTCGGATCTATCGGTCATGATACAAAGGTAGGTTTTTTCATTTAAAGAAATTAAGGGCACCTCGAAATCTCCGAAATGTCACATAAAAAATGTTTACATCAAAATATTTCCCCCTCTATACCGTGCAACTTTTGTATATATCATTTTCTCATATTATTACAAGTAACGGAAATATTCAAGGTGGACAAAGTTATTGCCCCACCTTGTATATTACATACTGTTTTGCAAATTCGATACACAGAGACTGACATAGCGTTTAAGGTGTTAATCGATATGGCTTGGTTGGCTGGTTAATTGTAATAATACAAGATGGCTGTAATATTACAAGATGGCTGAATAAAGGGAGCGGGACCCACCGTAATAAACAGTAGGTCCCGCTGAAAAGTAGGCTAAATAGGCTGAAAAATTAGACGATAGTGGAGAGTGGACAAAGTGGAAGAAGGGAGAGAATGGTAAAATGGATTTGAAACCCTTAGGGGACCAAATATCAGTGCCTGTCCTACAAGATGGCTGAATAGAGCGTCGAAATTTAACCCTTTGCACTTGAATGGTAACTCTGAGGCGCCAGTAAGAATTGCCATACAATTATTCGAAATAGTTTTCATATTCTTAAATTCGCCTGTATTCTATAAACTACTAAAAATCCAAGTGTTGTATGAGAAAACAGGTTCCATTTCATGTGCACAACGTAAAAACGATTACATGAAATGAAATCTTTTAGGTCGAAAGAATCATGTCTTGATATTAGAATTAAAATTGCTTCGAGTCCAAAGGGTTAAGACCTGACCTAAATCCTCTTGCATGTCCCTTCCTAAGCTCTCATACAATAATCTTGGCTAAACGGGGATGATCTAATCTTTGAGCTTGAACGACTATGCATACTTAGAGGTCTAATAAAAAGAAAAGTCTTATAGTGTCACAGTGAAGAGCTCCATCGTAGATTATCTTTTCGCACAAGCATTTTCGAGGATCCCTCGAGGGTCAAGCAAGGAACGCGTCGTTTCCTGTTCGTAGAACACCTCTGCCCGCCGCTGGAAGGCAATTAGAGGCATTGCATCGCCTTACGAACATAAATCCTCCGGCTGCCGGTTCTACAAATAGTCGCGCGGTTACGTTACACGGAATGTATCAGTTTTCCCCGAGATTTCTAGATCGGATCGGCCGCGAGCGACGGAAAACACCGGCCCGATGGCTTAATTATGCCCCACGCATTGTTCCCGGAATGAATTACACACGCGATGTAATCAATTGCATCGGGGGAGGGCGGGGCGGGCTTATGCAACAGAGCCATCGCGTTATTGCAACATCAGAAAAATCAAGACTCGAACATGACATTTTTTTGGTGATCTCGAAGGTTCTCAAAATTGGTTCTCTGGCTGGAGAAAACTTTCAAATTTGAAAGGCTTAAAGTGCTTAAAATCGTTCGAAACAGTAAACGAGAGGTAGAGGCAAGGATATGCTAGCTATTTGTCTGGGTTTCCCCAGATTTGTCCTAATTTTTAATGCATAACCGACTTGAACTATTTCTCTGCTCATCCATTTCTTATATTTTCTAATAAACTGTGATTTAATTTTTCTTTAATGTTCATAGATTATTTTAATTCGCTTTGACGCAACTCATAGCAGTTGAAGCCCAAGCTGTTGTTCGGCAATGTTCACTATTAGATAATGATAAAAATACGGAAAGTGGTACTTCATTCACCCTAGGACAGCGGTACCTAAAATTTAATTACTCATTTTCTGGCGAATCAATTAAATGGATAGCTGTTACATAAAAAAAGAAGGACTAACGTGCCTACAAAAATAGCATCAAAAATAGTCATAAACATCATCGATTATGTAGTTGTAAGAACGGTTCACTGTCCGAGGGTTAACTGAAATAATAATAATAATAATAATAATAATAATAATAATAATAATACTATATTTAATTCAGCCACACGGCTGAGAATCGAACTTGGCTTTACATAAAGTTTAACTTAATCTAATTACATTCTCTCACTCATTCCCATTTACTTCCTCTTCTTCTTACTATCTACCCTGTCTATCCTATCTACTATTGCACCCTTTACTATATTACTCTTTGGATTTCCTATTCCCCTGTCCCTTCCTTACTTTGCACCTCTCCCATTTTTCTTTTTCTTCCTTTCTCCAGATAGGTTAACTGAAATATATGTACTTAAATAACATATATAAATGTTTTAGGTAATGATTGATTGGACTTGGGTCGCCTGTTGAGCAAGACAAAAATAATTACAACAAAATGATGTCGTGTTCAACTATTACGATCACTAAGAGTTAAAGAGAATAGAGTCATTTGCTTGCTGCAAGACACAAATGGCTGACACGACTAATATTAACACGTTCAGCGCCATGTCACCCATATCTGGGTGACGGAATTATTTATACAGAATTGAAAATTAATTTTTACGTTGGTAGATTGAGTGTACAAAATTTCCTTACGATCTGAGGAATAGAATAGGTTTGAAACAGTAATTAATATCACAAAACTAATCTTCTTAGTTTTTGTTTTATTAAATATATTGCTTTGATTTTGTGTAATTTTTATGATTGTGGAGTGGGCGCTGAACGTGTTAAGAAGCTTATGCGTACTCGAAGTATTCTATTAGTTTCACAGATGAAGAAACATGATTTTCTCCAACTAGTAAAAGCGTTTCGGTTACTGTGCAGGACCAGGGGAACCGTTAAGACGGTTTCGGTGGAACGCTATAAAAAATCATTGCGCTTCCCGTTGGATGTCTCGCATTCCTGATCCTGCACCTGCCTTCCTCCTCGACCACCAAATTCACTCGCCACGGAATGCGAATAATAACACACGTCTGCCGGCCGAGGAAGTTGCTCTACACTCTACTTGACCGCGTGTTTCGGATCAGTCGACGACCAACCCGATAAATGAATGGTTTCATGCGACATTACGATTCCGCCGAGTTTCTTCTAATCGTTGAGATCACACTGACAGAATTCCTGGTTGTGTCATCGAGCGGACATTCAACTCTTTCTGGATCATTTCTTAAAAGAAGATTTTTAACGCTAAACCTACGACGGTCGAATGACCGGTATTACATTTCACAATTATTGAAATCATAAAAATTCATTTATGGAAAATAATGGACCTTATCGATGCATCTATTATATTGAAAAATACGGACAATCTCAATAAATTTAGTATTGCCAGTTTTATTGTATACGGCGATACTCGAAAGATACTTTTAATGCTTGGTAGGTTTAATGTTGAATTCTTGTTTGCCAAAATATATTAATAAGTAGACAGTGGATCTTCGTGCAAAATAAAAATGGCTCCAGATTTTTATAGTCCGCGGACAATCATCCGTCAGTCTGGGCAGGGATTTATGCATCAACAACTTCACGCCGAGAAATATTGTTCAAGTTGTTATTATCGCCTTCTTGCTTCATGCATGTAATCAGAACAAGTGACTGAAGATACGCTTGCGGGTTTGTCGGAGTTCTACTGTAATTTGGTACGATTCTGAACCCGATCAAACAGTTTCGTCCACCTGTTTGCTATAAATAATACTTTAGCGCGGCGTCGTCACCGTCGTTTTTACGACGGTCCACGCACCTAGGCATCCCGCGTCGTTAATATTCCTTTTTCCGCGGAATGCCTAAGTACCTGTTTCCGTCATAAAATTGCAGGATCCGCGAATAGATCCAGCGAGGAGCCATTACCGTCGATTTTTATTACATTGTTGCAACGCCGCGCCGTCGTGCCGTGGCGGGAGCGCTTAATGACGGCGTAAACCGCGTTACCGGGCGTTTCGCGAGCGGCCCACAGAAAAAAAGAAACCTAAACGAGCGAATGGTAATTGCGGTTCGAGTTCTTTACGAGCCGAAATACGTATCAATGGCACAGCCACGGGGGGCGTTCGACCACGATCCTTTGACCCAGAAAATCGACGCGTTCGAACGCATCGTGTGTAATTTTCGACGCGGCACAGTGCGTAGTCATGGGACAAAAATCGACAAACACATGGAAAATGTAAACTGTTATGGGTAAATGTAAAAATTTATGCATGATTTACCTACCGCTACCTACCCCGAATTTTCAACTTTTTTTTTTAGTGCGTAGTCATGGGACAAGTATCGAAAACACATTCAAAATGTAAAAAATGTAAATATTATGCGTAAATGTAAAAATTTATGCATGATTTAGATACCCTCACCTACCCCGAATTTTCAACTATTTTTTTTAATGTGCAGTCATGGGACAAATATGGAAAACACATTCAAAATGTAAAAAAGTAAATATTATGCGTAAATGTAAAAATTTATGCATGATTTAGATACCCCTACCTACCCCGATTTTTTAACTATTTTTTTTTAGTGCATGGTCATGGAACAAAAATCGAAAACACATGCAAAATGTAAAAAATGTAAATATTATGCGTAAATGTAAAAATTGATGCATGATTTAGCTATCCCTACCTACCCCGATCATTTAACTATTTTTTTTTAGTGCGTAGTCATGGGACAAAAATGTAAAACACATGCAAAATGTAAAAAATGTAAAATGTTATGGGTAAATGTAAACTATTATGCAAGATTTAGGTTGCCCAACCTGCCCGTTAATTTGAACCATTACGATTATAAAAAAAAAGAATTTGTCTTATTTTCTTAACTCGCTAGACACGAAGAACGGTCAAGAAAATCGGTATTCAAAATACAAAGTACCCCCATTTTGTAAATTTTCACTATGTATTTTTCATTATAGTTCACACCATAATCACAATCATACTAATCAAGAATCCTTTTGATTTTTCCATTTCAGATAAGTAGAATGATCGAAATCGTCTCAGCCAGTGGGACACTTTTTTAAAAGAACCTTGTTCAACGACATATCATTCAGTCAGTTTTAATTATTCTAACTTGAACAAAATTTTGAACATTCAACAACAGAAACATAAATAGACATGTATGCAAACTGTCGGCATTATGAAACTTGTATTTTTTTCTGAAAAAAATCTCTGAAAAGAAAATGTTATTGTAGGCTAGAATACCCCCTTAAAAAAAAAAAAAAGGAAAATTGCAAACTGGACTCCCGGCATTGTTCCGAATTGACAAAACAGGCAAACTCGAATCTCACGTTCGTTCATTCAGTCCCGTCTGAAAAATACGAAAGACAAGCTGATTTCTCCGGAGAGCTGTCCCTCGAGAAAGAGAGACAACGTTACAGAACAGCTACTTGCGCTGTTGCCACTAGCAAGGTTTCACCGATCAGCTTATTTTCGAGTAATTGAAGGGCGTCCGGTCATGGAAGGCTGTGCGCTACCGAATGGCAACCTTCAGGGACGATCAGAATCACACCGGTCGTATGCAACGAGAAATCGGTCCCTGATGATAATCAAGGATCCGGGACTCGGCTGATCGTAGAAATCGTCTGGGTAACAAGTATCGTTTGAATTTTCCGCCACTTGAATCGTCGCGTTTCTTATTGTCTGGGAATTGAAGACGCGGTTGTATCTCGTTACGCGGGCTGAGTCACCCTTGTTTGCTACCTTACATTACTTGGGAATTGTTTGTTGTATGAAAATAGTTTTTAAATGCAAATTACAGAACACCAATTGCTTTCCTGTATTTTTGTTCTGTACGAAATACTGAGATTCAATTAGTGTTTTATATAGATTGTGACGCTAGACTATATGACTTTGTAAAGTCGTGATTCGCTTCGGAAAAGATGTTAATCGTAGATAGTCACTAGAAGTAAAGAAGATGTGAAAAGTATTCGTATACCTTTAAAAGTCGAATAACTTTTTTAAAATTGGATCAAACGACTAAAAATTGCTATTGATCGGATTTGCGAAAGTAAAGATCACAATTTTCAACTTTTTTATCTGTGTCTGTAATGAAAATTTAAAAGACGCTCTTACTTTCATTTTCAGGGAGTAGCGTCCGAAAATAATTGTTTCTAAAAATTGCTATTGGTCGGATTTGCGAAAGTAAAGATCACAATTTTTAACTTTCTTATCTGTGTCTGTAATGAAAATTTAAAAGACGCTCTTAGTTTCATTTTCATGGAATAGCGTACGAAAATAATTTTTTCTAAAAATTGCTATTGGTCGGATTTGCGAAAGTAAAGATCACAATTTTCAACTTTCTTATTTGTGTCTGTAATGAAAATTTAAAAGACGCTCTTACTTTCATTTTCAGGGAGTAGCGTCCGAAAATAATTGTTTCTAAAAATTGCAATTGATCGAATTTGCGAAAGTAAAGATCACAATTTTTAACTTTTTTATCTGTGTCTGTAATGAAAATTTAAAAGACGCTCTTAGCTTCATTTTCATGGAGCAGCGTACGAAAATAATTTTTTCTAAAAATTGCTACTGATCGGATTTGCGAAAGTAAAGATCACAATTTTCAACTTTCTTATCTGTGTCTGTAATGAAAATTTAAAAGACGCTCTTACTTTCATTTTCAGGGAGTAGCGTCCGAAAATAATTGTTTCTAAAAATTGCTATTGATCGAATTTGCGAAAGTAAAGATCACAATTTTTAACTTTTTTATCTGTGTCTGTAATGAAAATTTAAAAGACGCTCTTAGTTTCATTTTCATGGAATAGCGTACGAAAATAATTTTTTCTAAAAATTGCTATTGGTCGGATTTGCGAAAGTAAAGATCACAATTTTCAACTTTCTTATCTGTGTCTGTAATGAAAATTTAAAAGACGCTCTTACTTTCATTTTCAGGGAGTAGCGTCCGAAAATAATTGTTTCTAAAAATTGCTATTGATCGAATTTGCGAAAGTAAAGATCACAATTTTTAACTTTTTTATCTGTGTCTGTAATGAAAATTTAAAGGACGCTCTTAGTTTCATTTTCATGGAATAGCGTACGAAAATAATTTTTTCTAAAAATTGCTATTGGTCGGATTTGCGAAAGTAAAGATCACAATTTTCAACTTTCTTATCTGTATCTGTAATGAAAATTTAAAAGACGCTCTTAGCTTCATTTTCATGGAGCAGCGTATGAAAATAATTTTTTCTAAAAATTGCTACTGATCGGATTTGCGAAAGTAAAGATCATAATTTTTAACTTTCTTATCTGTGTCTGTAATGAAAATTTAAAAGACGCTCTCAGTTTCATTTTCATGGAGTAGCCTCCGAAAATGGGAATTGGCATAAAGAACCGTAGTCCGGAATCCTATCAGTTTTTGTTACGAGGGTCTTTCATCGATTCAACGGTAAAGGATTGCGGCTAATTGGCGGAGATCAACGTTGTCACTTTGTCCGATTAACGAATATCACCTCGGAACTAGTTTACGTCGTGGGAGTGCGTCATAGCGAATTCCATGGGTGAATTTTTCTTTCTCGTCGGTCGCAAATATGTCCGGCAACGAGCCGGGTAAGGTGCACCTGCGGTATTGAATCGAGCGGACAGGTACGCATTAGAGCCCGATCCACGTGTCCCATGTGCTTAGACAAGCCGGCATGCGACTGATACCGCCCGTTGTTTAAAAAAAAACACTCCTCGATGGAAATTAATGGAACTGTTCCCCGTCGAATACTTCGGAATGCGAAAGCTAATTTGTTTCTGGGCAGCCGGGGTCCGTGAGCGTCGCGGGAAAGCGAACCGCGCAGGAAAGAGAGGAATGCTGTGTTAATGTTCGAGGCAATTAGAGGATTCTGCGGGGATGCTCCGAATATCAGCGTTAAAAGTAATATCGTGCGCACGATGGAACTTACAATGACGCGTGATTCATTCGAGCCGCGTTCGGCATTCTCCTTCGCCGCAATTCCTGTTTCGTTCGGTTTTATCAGAGGACAATTAATTAATCCTTCGCTAACGAAGAGCTTTAAAAATACTGATAAATAGTTCCCTTGGAAGATTAGATCGTACGATCGTTATGTATTCGTGTTGCATTAATAATCACGTAATTCATTTCAGGTCAGAAAAACATGGCAATTTCGTAATCTTGTGGCCGAACAATTAGTTAATCTCAATTAATAAATATTTGACTTAGATAACTAGACCATACAACCATCGAAAGATATGTATTTCTTTCTGTTGCATTAATATGTATTGGGTTGACAACTAAATGATTGCGGATTTTGTCGATAGATGGTTCTAGCACGTTCTTTTGTTTTGTCAACGTGTTCAAAGCACCTAACCTATATTGTTTCCTTGTTATTTGGACTTCCATCTTTAATTAGTAAGAAAATTGTATCGATTTTATTAGTTTAGTTTCGTTTTTATCCCAATTTAAAAATGGAAAAACAAAACGCGCATTTCAGACAATCTTTAATTATTATTTCCGAAAAGGCAGGAACGCATCGCAAGCATACAAGAAGTTATGTGCCGTCTATGGGGATGAAGTCTTGAAAGAAAGCAGTGTCAAAATTGGCTTGTCAATTTTTTTTTCTTTTTTAGTTTTATGGAAAGATGGAAAAAAGGTTATCGACAAAAACGGACAATACCTAATAAAGTTACATTTTCAAGTAAAAAATTTTTATTTTTCTTCTTATTAAAAATCCGCAATCACTTAGTTACCAACCCAATAGTTAAATCATTCATTTGAGGCTATATACATGAACAACTTCTATATACTTCGTACTGTTTAATGACTGAATAATGATTAGTCCTTCGCGAATGAAGATTTTTTAAAACATTGTAAAATGTTTCCCTTAAGAAACTAGATCAATTTTTATTGAAAAAATAGTGAAGATTACTTGTTTCGAATTTAAGAGATTAGAAACATTTATCCTAAAAGGGTTAACAGCTAAACTGGGGATCTTTATTCATAATAAGGTCTCATCAAACAAATAGATGAGGTTCTTATTTACTCGACGACAGTGTTCGCTAAAATAGGAGGCGGTCATTTATATGGATTAGGGTACCTCGTCGAGTTCAATGACCTCGAAATGTATTATAAAGGTCAGTGTCCTAAGTGGTTTTGCTTCTAGTCGCCACAGAGCTCGGCTTTCGTCCAAAAGTTAGTCACAAATCTATTTCTAATAGTATGTATCGTATTATTTCAAGGCTCCTGCAATTTACAAATTTATTAATGTGTATTTTGTAGGTGGTGTACTTGTTGTTCACCGGTTAGTCGTCAATAAATTGAACAGACGTGGAGGTCCATAGTATTAACAGGAAAGAATTTTTCACTGAATATAAAAAGTACTAAACTTTATTAGCCGTAAATCTAATAGTTAACGAATAATTTCACTTCGTTTCTAGAAAAAAATGTAGTTTCAGTGCTGAACTAATAACAAATCATTGTTGAGTTGTACAACAGATCGTGTGATGTACATGGATTGTTCCGGACTGAATTACTTCCATGTAAAACAGATTTAGACAATAACAAACTCGGACATCTAAAATTCAGATAATCGAGGTTCTACAGAAATTCTACGCCCGTCTTCCGACCAATTTAACACTAGGTTTTAGGAGATGCGTCAAGATGGCGCACTGTAATAAATTTGTTGAATAATTTCTTATTGATTGCATCTTTACAAACTCGATAATAGTAAATTAAAAATATTACGGTGCGCCATTCTTTGGTTATATATTATCAAGAAGGATGACTAAAAGGTTGGGATGACACATACTTGCTATTTTTACAAAGTAATGTAAAGCGGTCACTTTTAGTGCTCCATAAACCTAGCGTTGAACCGCACGATTTCCTCGCATCGACACGACAATTGTGCTCGGCCGTTCGCATTCGCGAGTGATGCAACAAATGTCTCCGGTAACGTAATAATTGCTCGCGGCATACAGTATAACGAGTGCATAGGTAAAAAAATCAATTTTCCATTAAAATGGTCATATCTTAATATTATTAGTATCTTAATCATATCTCAATCAATAGCCATATTTTAATATTATTGATATCTCAATCATATTTATATTATATATATTTTATATTAGGAGAAAATAAATAAAATATATAAATTTTGCGATATATTCAAACATAAATAAATAACAAGAAAACAAAACAATTAGTAACAAATAATATTCAAATAAATTACTTTAAATTTACTTTACATTTAAAAAATAAATTCATCGGTTATTTGTGTTGCTAAATCATGTGGTTGTCATATTGGAATAGTGTTTACTACCTATTCCATGAATACAAATATGAAATTTTAGAAATCGTTTTTTTTTTCTATTTTCGAACGCGAACCGTCACACTGTGCGGTAGCCAGCGATTCAGCTAATTACCTTGAGCGCGACGACGCTATTCAAATATTAAAGAACAGCGTAACTAGAAGCACGCACAAGGATCTCTCGAATCGCTCTCGATCGCTCTCGAGAGCCGAATACATTAGACGCGGCCCGGTCCCTCGGCTTCCCGATCATGGAAAAACTTTCACCGGCGTGCTAAAAATACAGGCCGCATTATTTCTTCGTGATAAGTCGGCCACTCGGAGAACAGATACGAAATAAAAAGTGTCGCTTGTGTGGTGGGAACGCGCGAAAATAGCCGCAGACGGTGGTTCGGTTTCCGTTCGATGTAAAAATACGGTCCTGTGTAGCGATTCGCGCGAATCGCTCGCGGGCCTGTGCACGTGAACCGAGCTTTATCGCGGATGCGAGAACGCGAAAAGGAAAAAGAAAGAGAGAGAGAGAGAGAGAGAGAGAGAGAGAGAGAGAGAGAGAGAGAGAGAGAGAGAGAGAGAGAGAGAGAGAGAGAGAGAGAGGGACAGAAAGATGGTACGGGGAAGCCAACGTAGCGATCGCGATGCTTACTCTTGCGTGGCATATCAAAGTACATAAATAAACAGGCGTAAAGCTCGTTTCCTGCACCTTCTGACTCGCAGAAACATCGGGACGAACGTCTGGAATGGGTCGTTAGGCGATCTATTCCTGTGGACGGGTAGTACAGTGATGTCTCCGAACCTTGGTGGTAGGATATAGTTCGATAGGAAGTCAGAAATATTCTTAGTTTGTCGAGGATGTAAATGGAGATCTCGAAGGGGAACAAGCTTTGAAATTGAAAAATGCTTTATTTATACGAAGCTTGTCGAGTATATACGGGGGTTGATCTACAGTGGCTCACAAAATTATTCGCTCGCCCCTTAAATCAGAATGACTTTCTTAAAATTTAACCAAACCACGTGGCTTTTTTTGAACAATTAGAAACATTGATTTAGTAGATCACATACAAAAAAGATTTTGAAGAAATTGCAATTAGTAGGAATTACTTAAAAAAATAAAAATGGCACTTTTTAAAATTATTATTTCAGCCCGTAATGAAAATTCAAAATTTGCGTTTTGTAGATCTATGTTATTTGCACATATGCTGAAAATTTCATCGAAATCAGTTAACGAACATATGAGCTACAAGCGGTTGAAAGTGGTGATAACCGCAGTTTTTCACGACTTTTGGTCAGTTTCTGCTTAAAATCCATAGTTTCTTACATCTTTCGATGCGCGTCGTTTTTTTCTGCATCAACCGATTTCGATGAAATTTTCTGCATATATATAACTAACGTATATCTACAAAAGGCATATTTTAAATTTTCATTATGGGCTAAATTAAAGAAGTTTTAGAAAGTGCCATTTTTATCTCTTCATGTAATTCCTACTAATTGTAATTTTTTCAAAATCTTTTTTGCACGTGATTTACTAAATCAATGCTTCTAATTGCTCAAAAAAGTCAAGTGGTTTGGTCAAATTTTAAGAAAGTTATTCTGATTTAAAAAAGACATAGTTTTGAGAAACACGCGTATTATACACTAAATAATAAGACGAATTGAACTAAAAAAAAATTTTTTTTTATTGTACTTCAATATTATCTGTTCACATCCCAATAAGGCGTAGTCCCATATATCCAATAGTTATTCAGGAAAATAGTTCTTAAAAAGCACTTGTTTTCGCTGCTGTTACACGAGAAGGCCCCTTAGTATGTTAAAAGGGGAGTAATTTTGTTTCGTTTCGTTGCATTCAAATGGTGACTCTAAGTGACCAGTAAAAATTGCCGTAACAAAATTCAAAACAGTTTTCATATTATTAAATTCGTCTCTTCTAGAAATTGCTATAAAGTCAACTGTAGTTTTAGAAAACATGTTTAATTTCAGATGCATAATGCAAAAAAGATACATAGAATAAAAGTGCTCTAGGTTGAAAGAATCATCTTGGTTTTGGAATTAAAATTGCTTCGAGTGTAAAAGGTTAAATGCAAAAATACGACTGTTCATTACGAAAATACTTGCTCACCCCATTACTGTTTAATCTTTTACGAATCTATTAAAGCGGTATGAACATTTCTTAAAATTACAAGAATTATTATATTATATATTATGTCGTAAGTCAATACCGTCAGTACCCAACGACTGACATAGCGTTTAGAGCCTGTCCAGACGAGGCGATTTACGCGCAATTCGAGTAGCGCGTTTCAGATCGCGCGATTGTGAGACATTCCGTATATTCCGTCCATATGCACTTGCGCGATTTGCTGTCGCGCGTAAATCGCCTTCCATACGCCGAAACGTCGACTCGCAGCGTTTTGCGCGCCTTTCAAGGTATGCGCTAGGAACGCCATTTTATTCATTGATTGAATCCTGCCTCGCAAACTCGCGCGAACAACACCTCTTGTGGGCACAACAAAAAAAAAACGCGCTACACGAATCGCCTCATCTGGACATAGCCTTAAGCATCTTTCTCGTTTCTTCCTCTTTCCCAGTCAGGCAGCAGATAGGTATTTGTCTACGCGCGAGTCGTTTCCCGTCGAACGCTCAGCTGATCGTTCTATGACGTGGAAATTAGAAGCGACGACAGCGCGTCATAGAAACATAGACGCAGAGACGCTATCGCAAGTCGTTCTTTTACAAGTTAACCCTTCTGTGCACGGACGGTTCACGGCGATCCTTGCGAGGAAAGGTACTCGCTACACCCTGTAGGTGTTTAGAGCGAGACCTCCTTGCGGGCTGAAGAAGAACCAGATCGATTTAGCGAAAGGGACGCAAAAAGAAGGTGGAAAGGTCCCGGGGGAGGATTCGGCCGGTGCAGGACGCGATCGGCCGGCAGAGATATCGGCAACCCCGAATAATTATCGGCGTAACCGCAATCCATCTTTGACGTAACTTGTTATTTCCAAGTAGAACCGGATACGCGGGGCGCGATACGATCGGGCCCGGTTATTTCGACGATTCCCAGAGGTTTCTCGGGCCCGGGGACCACGCGGCGGGCCCTTTCCCTGTACGCGCTTACGGATGCAGGTTGCAAAAGAGTGCGGAGGCAGGTTTGGGATAAAAAGGGAGAAGAAACTGTGGGGGCAGAGGAGTAGGAGGTAGGAAGAGGAGGAAGATGAAGAAGAAGAAGAAGAGAGGAGACAGAGGAGAAAAGAAAAGAGAAGGACGACGAGGTTGGAGGGCTGTCGGTGCGAGCTCGGGGGCGGAGAGGGGGGGCTCGAGAGGGAGGGGAAGGTTTCTCGATCGCGAGCGAATTCTTCTCACGGTTGCGAGAGCGCAGTTTCGTCGGCGGACGCGTGGGCGGACCGGCGAATAATGCCGGTCTTGTATTTTTAAACCCTCGCACGAATCGGCATCTCTGGGGAGATGCCGGGTCACTCTGCACGTTGCAGCTCCCGCTGCAGCGGCGCGCACCTTTCTCTTTTTCTTCCTGTTATTCGGGCCGAAGAGAGGCCTCGCCACGCCGCGCCGCGCCAAGCTCCGGACCGCTCCGCACCGGTCCGGGCCGCGCCGCGCCGCGCCGCTCCGCTCTCGGTGCCGCGCCACAGCGAAAACGATCTCACGGTCCCCGCGGCCGCGTTAGGCCCGATCCTCGAATGAATTATCGAGCCTTCCAGAGCGTGGAACGCCGCGCCGGTGACCGCCCGGAGGAAAAAACCCGAGACAGGGGTCCCGCGATATTACCGGCGTTACTTTTCGGTAAGCCGGGGATACGCCGTGGGAACCGGGGACCTGCTACCGCAATTAGGACCCCGGGACCCTCTCTCCGAGGCCAGTGCTCCTCTCTGAAACCGATTTCCTCTCTCCTACCTCTCTCTCTCTCTCTCTGTTTCTCGCTCGCTCTTCCGTTGCTCTTTTAGCCGAGGCGACGCGGCCGTATACCCTGTCGCGTTCCCGAATATTTGCTACATCCGTGTCGTCTTCTACCCCCCAGCTCTACCTCTCCTCTCATCTCTTTCCTCCTGTCCTCTCCTCTCGCCCTCTGTCTGTTTCGCTCGATTCGCTTATCGGTGATACTCGCTTATTTACGTTCCCCCGGGAACCTGGTGGACGTTCATACAGTGGACACCGGTGTACCGAGCGCTCAGCAACAGGTGGGAGAGAATTTAACCCTTCCGAGAGACGATAAAGCGAGAGAGCACAGAAAATATGTCTACCTTTATACATTGATGTACTTGGACTTACAAGTAAATTTATTCGTAGCTCGTTTCTTAGATATTCATCGTTCGGTTGCAAAAAAGGAATAGCTCAGAAATGGCTCTTGCTTCTAATTCGATTGCTATTGTAATATTTACGTTCCCCGGGAAACGTAGTGGATCGTCAAACAGTGGACACCGGTGAACCGAGCGCTCGGCAACAGGTGGGAGAGAATTTAACCTTTCGTGACTCGATGTAATGTGAGAGTGTAGAAAATGTGTTTGCCTCTAGTATATACTGAATTACGATGTACTTGGACTTGCGAGTAAATTCGTCCATAGCTCTTTTCTTGGATGTTTGTTGTTTAGTTTCGAAAACGAGTTATAAGCGTAGCGTTCTGTAAGAGGATTGTCGCAAATTTGCTCCGTGTTTTCTGAGTAGGTATTCATGGGAAGGTTGAGTGCATCTTTTCAGGGTTGAAAGTATTCCTCTTCTTTCAAAAGTAATGATTCCTATTATTAGGTTGTCCAGTTAAACAACAAGAGTAAGCAGAAACAAAGCAGTCAGCCTTTAATCAATGTTTCATGATTTCCTAAATTTTCACTTATACAATCGTGCCATTTGCTTACTTGAGAACCTATTGTGAATTGCATTGTGCTCATTGGTCAAGAATGAAACAAACTTTTGAAATATCCTAATATTTTGACTAAAATCTGTCCTCTGTTGCGTTGCCAAAGATATACAGGGTGGGGCACTATAAACAGGTCACCTGAATAACTCGCTTACTTTTGAAGATAGAAGAAAATGCGTCAGACCAAACATACTTGATATCGAGGCGCTCGTAATCTGGTGTCATTATCTTTTTTATAGGTGGAGACATCAAGGAGATATGAAGGTCAACACTGTTTTTTTAAATGGAACGGTATGGTTTTTCATTTACATTCTGATAGAGTGTTTCAAGACGAATACAATGGCCTATTATGAAGGTCATTCAAGGTCACGCAAGGTGAACTGCAATAGAAAATAAAATGTCTCAAAGTACTCTTCGAACACTACGACGATTTACATGTAACATGTTATTTACGTATTCACTGCTACTTCAAGTGTTCAAAATAACGACCTTGAATACGGAGACATAATCTAAAACGTTGCAATACTGATGATACTGCCTGACAAATTTCAGTTGTATCTATTACAGAGTAAGCTCTTTTTATACGTTCTTGCATATCAACTGTGGTTGTTGGTTTTGCGCGGCACACTTGTTCCTCCAATTTTCTCCACATATAAAAATCTAGTGGTGTCAGGTCTGGAGAACGTGCTGGCCATTTATTACTTCCTGATCGACCAATCCAACGACCTTCAAATGTCCTGTTCAGTAATTCTGTAACGTTTCGTGCTCAATGAGCAGGACATCCGTCTTGTTGGAACCACATGGACTGTCGCATGTTCAGTGAAATGTCCTCTAACAATTCTGGAAAATCGTCTTTTAAGATTCTCTCGTATTTATGACTATTTAGCGTGCCATCAATGAAATATGGACCAATTTCAAGTTCAAGGTCGTCATTTTGAACACTTGAAGTAGCAGTGAATACGTAGATAACATGTTACGTGTAAATCGTCGTAGTGTTCGAAGAGTGCTTTAAGACACTTTATTTTTTATTGCAGTTGACCTTGCGTGACCTTGAATGACCTTCATAATAGGTCATTGTATTCATCTTGAAACACTATCAGAATGTAAATAAAAAACCATACCGTTCCATTTAAAAAAACGGTGTTGACCTTCATATCTCCTTGATGTCTCCATCTATAAAAAAGATAATGACACCAGATTACGAGCGCCTCAATATCAAGTATGTTTGGTCTGATGCATTTTTTTCTATCTTCAAAAACAAGCGAGTTATTCAGGTGACCTGTTTATAGTACCCCACCCTGTATAACGATTATCTGAAGGCTCCATAAAGTGGCTGAAAAGAAGACATACAGGACGGCACAGGGTCAAAAGCGGATCCTACCTGTTCATAATTTGATTCTTTAACAATATCACTTGGACCAATAGTAATATATGTACATAATCACCAGACTGCGGATTTTATGCATTCATGGTAAAAATCTATAGACTAGATACACAACTGTGAATACGTTGAATGAATTGAAGAATGTTCTTGCATAGGTGGAAACTTATGAAAATTATCAAAAGAAGGAATACATTTTAATTTAGCGTCTGTTCCCGGCGGTTGACTTGCAGTAGACCTAAATCAGACCCAGATTCTTTCGAATTGCCCTCTTTACAGCCCGAAACAATACGCTCACACTGAGAAACTCACCTCGTCAAGGGCCATTGAGAGGGCGCCGGAGATGGCGAGACCCTGGCGGTCCTTGAGGCCGCCCTTGATCGCCGTGAGGTATCCAATGGTGAGGTTCTGCAGTTTCCTTGGCTGGGTGGCCGGCTGCCACTCGGCCCCGGGTAACCCTGGCGGCTCGGCCAGGCCCAGGACCAGAGGGCTGCTGGCCAGCAGCAGCAACACCAGCAGGGCCCGCGAGCAGCTGCCGTAAGGCCGCGGATGCACCGATTGCTGTTGATGATCTTGCCGGTACCGTCGATTGCGTTCCTGATCGAGTTCCTGGCGACGGGGAGGCCTGCGGCGGCTCGGCTGTACTGGCGGGCCGGGGCGCATGGCCGCCGCCGCCACCGGTCAGCACCGCCTCCCTCCCGTTCACCTGAAATTCACACCTTTTTCATCCACTTGCACAAACCACGGAAATCCCTCGATTCACGCAACAGAGATCCGCACCACATCCGCGCATCTTTTCGTCTTTTTCATTTTTTCACAACGAGAGTTTGCAAATGAAAAATCGGAAAAAATTTTCGAATGTGTGGTTGGATATGTTAAATGTGTCAGATTTTTTTTCTAGAATTTTCGGACGTAATTAAATTGGAAAAATAGAGCGAAAACTGGTTTTTCGTTTGTTCCGCCTAACTACCATTACAGGCGAGGTATTGGGCTGAAACTTTACAGAAAGGGCTCTTTCATGAATGTTATCGAACGAACGATTTCCGGTCAAAAATGACTAAAGGGCATTTTTAACCCCCTCAGCCGCATAGGCCCTGTGTCCCTGTTATCGCGAGGTGTACCCCTTAAGAAACCCAGATGCTTTTTTGAGTGGAAAGTTAAAGGTTCGCGCTACCCCCCAATTCCAACGAAATACGACGTCGTTCCGAGCTTCGAGCGTGCCGATCGAAACTTGATACGTGCCGGATATTGGTATCTCCTTCCTTCAATTGAATTCGCAGAAGCCATCTTCTTCACTTAAACGTCCGCATTCGGTCCCGACTGTGGACGCTTAAGTGCACGCTATTGCTTATGATCAGAAACTCAGCTTGTTTCTAATTATTTTTTAACGAAGTTCTCAGCAATGTGTTGGCGACTCTATCGCGATTGATGAAAATATAGAAAATATCGATAACCCAAACGAAGATGAAAAGAAAAGCTTTCCGAAGAAAGAATCGAGATAACCCGGTCAGATGGGAGCCTATTTAACAACGCGCTTCATCCTATCTAAAGCTTATGTACTCACTCGATTACCGAGTTAATGCTATCCGGTTTTTATTCGCACGTTAACTTCATCGCGCTCGGGACACGCACGGTTCACGTATTTTTAGCGACTTATCTTTCCGCATTTTTTCTGATTCTGGAGAGCCATCGCGGAGATACAAAAGTGCTCGACTTACTCAGAAGTGCCATTTCAACGCTATCTTACTGGCTGAGCGCACTTATCATCAGGCGGCACTTACTCGCCTGAGTCATCGTGTGTGCCATCTGCGCGAGGCTAATAATAACTGATACACCTAAAACGATAGAACGCTCGTCAACCGCTCGCGTCTGACGGCTCTTCCCGTCGCTCCAGATTTTCCTGCAACGAAACAACCGCCGCAGCGCCGAAAGGTCGACGTCGACGTCCCTCAACGTTCGATCTCTCCTATCGATCGCGTTTATCGCGATCTAATCGCGACCTTGCTCCCGCGTGAAAACTGAGTCAAGCTCGCGAAAGAATCCTTCGCGTGTTCCAGTCATTATCTCCTCGATCGGGTATCGATGATGTCCAGGAAATCTTGCGTCAGACTATAGTCATCCGCGGGAAAAACTAAGAATAAAACCTGGCGATCACTTCCAATGATTACGCTGATCTAATTTATTTACTCAGTTTTATTTGCGTCAAGCGAGAACACCTCTGTGCACGCGGAATCGCGAAGAAAACCTTCGCGAGGAAACAATGCTGAGGAAGTCTGCGCTACTGTAAATCATGATCGAACGATCGCCCGGTAGCGGACGTTTCTGGAAGCGAAACGATGTGGAAATATTGTGCAATCGGTTGTACACGCGACGGTGTCTAGGAATTCCCTGATTTTAGTTTCTTTGATGAACGAAGTATTAACGTTGTGGACGCGTGAAATTGGTTTAGTGTCGGTTATTAATTGTTTTGCATCATCTCGCACAATTGTATTGCCATAAAATGATCGATTCGTGTGAAGTTGAAGATGAAACATGAATGCACATTAAAACGGCGTTTGTACTTTTTATACAATCTTTCACAAGGATACAAGCTTTGGTAGAATTTCATTGATTGGTCTTATTTCTTCTTTATTAGAAATATTAGTAAATATAAGGGAATTTCATTCAATTCCAATATGATCTAATTACTTTATGAATGTATACATTCAGATAGACTATCATAATTCGTACAACATTGAAATATATAATACTTTATGAAATACAAACAAATTTAACACTAAACCTACCAAGCACAAAACGTATAAAAGTGAAACGCCTTATAAAAGTGAGAAGATTGAATTTATTCAAACTTTATACAGCTTTAATTATAATGTGTGCTTACATAAAGAAGCCAATTCAGTCATTTCCTATGAAACTGTTTTTATAATTTTCAATAATTGCAAGATGGATAATCGGTCATTTGACCGTGGTAGGTTTAGTGTTAACAATGTGAAAAATATTTTGGATAATCTACAGCAATTTTTAATGTCACCACTCGAGTGCAAAGAGTTAACACAGCTTTAAATTGTACGTACGCATTTTTGTGAAAATTGCATATAAAATAATCTATTTATAACACAGACCTAACCGCAATGCCGAATTAAGATCTTTAGAGGCTCTAAGAACTTAAAAGATTTCGAGGATTTTTATAGTGTGGATTTGTACAAGTTGTGTGGATTTGTACAAAATTAACATTTTGCTAAAAGATGGATTTAACAAAAATTAGAGTTTTGCTCGCTCGTTAATGATTTTTATCTTTCCACTATTCTTTCGTTTTTCTACTCGCACACAGACGTGATATTATTGCTATGTAAAAGATGTAAAATTTAGAACGTTTCTGTGGTCCCCATTGGTTAATTAAACACTGCCTAACCAGCTGACGCGAGGGTAAATAAAGGACAAGGAACCCTGTGTCTGGCGGTTTGAGAACCGCTGGACCATAAAACACGACGAGATTGTCGCGTTATTAATACGCGGGTAGAGGCGGCGCGAGACAGACCAACAATGCCCGATGAAATTTCGCAACGCGGCCGATCCCGGGAAAAATAACGCAGTCGTCTCACGACGCGGAACGATTCCGCGTTCAGGCCTCGAGAAACGCTGCGGCAACACGTGGGGCCGGGGACACACCTGTTGCCGATTACGTAACCGAGACCTGCGGAGCTCCGTAGGCGACTCCACGAGCGCTAGCTTATAACGACCCGACAACAATAAAGACGTCTTCCCCGCTTGATGCATGGTGTCATTCACCACAGCCGAGTCGCGGAACTTTCGACGAGTCCCCCCTCCCCTCTCTCTCTCTCCTTTGAGACTCTGCACCGATGCGATTTAATTATGGATGTCGGTGAAAGTCACGCGGATTTGGTCGACAGGAGAACGTCCTCGGAAGAGACGTAGCGATGCACCGGAAGGTGCAGCGCTCGTTACACGTGTGCAACATATCTGTTGTTCTGTTTAATCTTTTTGTATAGATACAGAGACTTCCATTAATATTCGGACACTCTTCAAAGCACGATCATTTTTCTTTAACACGTTGGCCGCCGTGTCACCCATATACGGGAGACGGAATTATTTATTCACATTACAAAATAAATTTTTACATTAATATATTCATTGTACGCAATTTGATTAATATCCAGAAAATGCAATACGATTGAAGGACTACTCGGTGTCCTACATTTAACCTTCTCAATTTTTATTTTATTAAATAAATTGTGTTAATATTAAACCACACGATTTTTTTAGAAGTTGGAACAATTAGTTTACCACATGACGCGAAAATGTTTTTTTTTTTTTAATTTCAATTGGTCGGAATTGGAGAGGAAATGTTAAAAGTTGTTTTTCGCAACTTTTGGGGCCTACATCGGAAATTTAAAATATACGTTTTGTAGATCTGTGTCATTTATACATATTCTGGAAGTTTTATCTTCAAAATCTTTAAAATAGAAATGTTTAAGTACCTCCTTCACTTTTCAGCTGGTTGGAGATAAAAAGATGAAAGTGATATTTTTCAGAAAGAGCACAGGTTGAGAAATATTGACTTCTAATTTCGCAATCAAAAGAACTATATTTTGTAATATAAAAGAAAGAAATTGAACATCTGATAGTTTTTAGAATAACATAGGTAAATTTTTATTCGCGCGTTCATGCGAATTTCTAATAGTGATTACTTGCATGTCAGAAATTAAATCAGGTGTAATCTTACTTCCTACACTACGAGATGTGTTTTAGCAATGATATGTATAGCGTTACTATCGACTAATTTGCATTTATTCATGCTAATGGCAGGTTATGAGAGGCACGTGTGTATAAACATCCTCTGTCTATTAATAGTTAAATAGAAGAAAGAAGACTGAAGTTTTTTGCTACTGTATGATTACTCCGACGGCTACCATCACAAGTAGAAAAGTCAAGGTCATTAGTGTTTAATGTCTTGTAAAAGTTGCGAAAGCAAGTCCACCGAGATTCGAACTTCAATATGATACACGAATTTATGCAATAATCTCATACAAAAGTATGGTATTAGTATTATTACTTATTTATTGCTTTCAACCATATAAGGTTTATATGTATAGCATATACATTACAAATTATACAATATATGGTTATGTTACAATATGGCTCAGAAGTATGGTATTATTATGATTATTACTTATTTATGGCTTTAAACCATATAAGGTTTATATGTATAGGATATACATTACAAATTATACAATATATGGTTATGTTACAATATGGCTCAGAAGTATGGTATTATTATGATTATTACTTATTTATGGCTTTAAACCATATCAGGTTTATATGTATAGCATATACATTACAAATTATACAATATATGGCTATGCTACAATATGGCTCAGAAGTATGGTATCAACAATTACGAAATAAAGAATTTCATATGCATGATCTTGATTTATCTGACAGTTCTATTGTTGTAAAAGATTGCCGAATGCTCAAAGCAATATAAAAATTGTACCACGACCCGTGTTTGATATCAGGAAAATGATACTCGACATAGAAAAATCTCTCGACAAACCGAGTAGAGTAAAGTTGCCTAATAAGAAACCCCAGATTATCTTTGTTACAACATTTTTGAACGTTGTAGTAGCAATGAAGTTTTCTTTCGCAACTAACTGTGTGTTAATCGTTTTTTCCTCGTACATTTGTGCCGAAATAGATACAATAAATTCTATTTAAAAAAAAAAACAGATCTTTTCTACTTTTATATTATTAATATTCAAGTAAAAAGATGGAATGTTAAAAATATCGTTCTCTCAAAAAAGAACGCTGATGGCAAATTTCGCGAATTCCATCAATAATGTAGTAAAGTAACTTGCAGTGTGGAGGCGTCTTAACGTGGAGGCAAAGAGTAGTTGAATATGGCAAGAAAGAAAACACTGGCGTTGTTGAAAACGTGGTAAATGTTAATTTTATACATATTATAATAAATGTATATAGGGTGACACCAGTCCAATGAATGAACACATAAACTGCATGTCTATTGAAATTAGTATTCGCAAAACTGTTATTTCATTTCCTGATTGCTAATTCTATAAGAAGGCTGTGTCATTGTTAAGTTCTTACGTTACAGAACATAATTCTAACATTATTTGATGATTGTAGTTTGCATTCAAAAACTGAAATATGATTCAATAAAAAATGGGCCAAACGATCAGTGAATGAACATCAATTTCTAACAAATGAACAGCAGTGAACCTCAGTGAACGATAATTATTCAAAGAAATCTATCATAGGACCATTGAACTAACTCAAAATACAAATTGCTAACCTCACGATAACAATACTTACATTGAATACGTGGAATGTCGTTCGAACAACTGTTGAATTAATTAATGTAGTGCCGAGTAGGTTATTAAAAAAATTAGATCTCTTTAGCGAGACATCTATGAACTTACGATACAACTACTGCATAAATTTCAACATGAAGAGGGCATCACAAATGTTATTATTACCACATTTTTATTAACTCACTTTCTTGTCTGTTTGTCTGTTCGGTACAAATTTTGCAATTGATTTTAAACTACCTTCCCGATGAGCTAAACACTTGAAACTTTAAACATAGCTCAGAACTGGATGACAATGCAAATTATTTAAATAAAACAAAATGTTTGATATTCCACGTTTTTAAGACGGATGAAAAAGTATAAAATAATTTTTTCTAGTCCCATACAGATTTTCGGTTCTCTGCCGGGACTTAGACAGCCCCACGTTTTTCGTTTTAAATCTCACAAGTATTTTCATAGCTATTAAAAATTCACAATCACAAATTTTCTGGACTATCTGTATGGGGCTAGGAAAAATTATTTTATACTTTTTAGTCCGTCTTAAAAACGTAGTATATTAAAAATTTTTTGTCGTTTAATACGAGTTATTTTCATTCACTGGACAGGTCACCCTACTCAGTAATGGTGTCCACACTTATTAAACTCTCAACTACGTTGCTTCCAACCACAATCACAAATTTTCAGGACTATCTGCATGTGGCTAGGAAAAATTATTTTATACTTTTTAGTCCGTCTTAAAAACGTGGTATATTAAAAATTTTTTGTCGTTTAATACGAGTTATGTCCATTCACTAGACAGGTGACCCTATTCAGCAATGTTGTTCATATTTATTTAACTCTCACTACGTTGGTTCATCCACAATACGCCGCGATCAGTCAACAAATAATAATACATCGATATTTTTAAATTCCTTTAATTTTTCTGTACTTTCGAATCTCACCTATTCGTTTTTGTGATAAATGCATACAAATCCGCAATATACTCGTAGCCGACTCGTCCAGTAAGTTCTCGCCGGATTTCATTCGAGGTTCCCGTGATTTATATAGACGCTGGATCGGAGGCGTTAACGATGTTTACCCGGGGAATTTTAGGCTTCAGGGTCTTCCTTTCGAGCCGTAGATCTTGCGAACGCGTGCTGACGGCAATTTCTTTCGTCAGTGTTCGAAACATTCGCCAGCTAGTTCTGCCTCTTGAACAAACTTTCTTTCAACGACACCTCTGTGGACAAGATCCTCGGGCCACACAAAAAAATGGAAAAAAAAGGAAGCAACAACTGCCCTAGTGTGAACAAATTTGCGAACCAATCTCGACCGATCACAGAGCAACAAAACCCCGCGCAAAAAACGAGTCTTTCGGCGATTTTTACGACGATTTCGATTCGAGCGACTGTTGAAGGATCCAATTCACGCGTTCGACGCGAGGGAAGAGCATTCCCGAGTCACGTGCCAAGAGCATGCTCGCATCGGAGCAATAAAAACTCCGAATTTCTAATAAGACCCGGCGGAGTCGGTCGTCCGATTGATGTTAATTAACCAAGAATTTCTGTCGCTTCCAAGACATATCCTCGCTGGCACACATTTCGAGATTCTGTCCACTATTCTTTATTCGTCGTTCTCCCGATACCGAACCAGTGGAAAAATTGTATCAACACTGCGCGCGCAGGAAGTGCTCGAGACCTATCGTTGACTGTTGTCTAACGGAGGAACACGGTTTTGTAAATGTCGCGCCCATATTTGCCGACGAAGATCGTATTTCTCGAATCGGGCACTGGAAATGTCGGAAACGGGCCGCCTAGACGGCAAACTACGTTGACACAGGGGGATATTTGAAGTTAACCCTCCAGTGCACGGGTCAAGAGAGTCTAGTTTTTCGTTGATACTTATTCTAGAAACTCGGAGCTTTTCTTACGTAATGCTGTTGTTGTATCGCGTAAAATTAGAGGTCCGAAATAATCGAAAGAAAATGAAAGCAGCGCAATTCATGGATTTTACAAACAATTCATGGATTTACAGAGAAAGTGTACACAATTCGGAACGATAAAAAATTATAAACTACAAATTTAATTTGATTTAATTTAAGGTAACCCATTCGCATCATAAGGAAGAACGAAGAATCTTGTGACCAATTTTTTAATTATATTTAAAAAGAGCAATTTCAAACAGTAAAATGATATTTCATTATATTTTAGTAATTTATGTATATTTGTTATACATACTCTTAAGTACGAAATTGCGCGTATATACAGTGTTAAAAAAACCATTCAATAATCATATGGTGTATAGAATACACTGTGCTGAGTAAAAAAGTCTCAGTAAACGAAGGTCAAAAGGTCAACCGTTTCTGAGACATAAACATTTTTGTTTCATTAGAGTAATACGCTGACATTTTCAGTACGATACTTAATTAATGTGTAATACTAATAAGATTCACAATCGCCGATCCACAACTGACTGATTTCCCATGAAATCTACTGTCTGCACTTGAATGAGGACATTCAGAACGTAGTTTATAAACACTGAAGTAAACATCGCAAGCGATGGAAGCAAGTAAGTCAATCATGATGCTATAGCAAGCAGGAATGTTCATATCTCAGAAACGGTTCACATTTTGAACTATGTTTACTAAGGCTTTTTTGCTCAGTACAGTATATTCTATACACGGTATAGTGAAAATCCTTCATATGGGCTCTTCACTATAAATACATGGTATAGTGAAAATAGTGAAAATCCTTTAAATGGGAGGTTCTTGAAGCTATTTAAAGTAATATTTTCCTATGCACAAATGGTCGCCTTGGCTTTGTTAAGGAGTTATTAACAAAAAAACACGGACCAATCAGAGCGCGGCTACAACAGACAGCTACTGGTTCGACCAATGGCAACGCCATGCTCAGCGGAACCAAGCTCGAATACGTTCGCTATAGCCGCGCTTTGATTGGTCCGTACTTTTCTTTAATAACCCTTAACAAAGCCGAGGTGGAAAATTTCTGGTAACGAAAAAGTTACTTTAAATAACCTCAGGAACCGTCCATTTAAAAGATTTTCACTATTTTTGGAGCACCCTGTATACCGTTGAATGGTTTTTTTTTAAACACCGTCTATATAAGCTAAATATGCGAATGGTTTAATGTGTGCATGTAATACATGTGTATATGTACATGGTATTGTACTTTATCTTAGAGCAAAAGAAATGAATCTCATTTGGGATTTAAAATGCTTAATAAAAAAAAATTGGAGCGATCGATCGTTCGATTTCGAGACTCGATCATCTGTTCGCGAATGACCGAAAAACTTTCTATGGCTCTCAATCAGTTTTGAATTTCTTTTCGCATTTTGGAGAGCGAGGTTTCTACGAGCAGAATAAAAGCAAACAGGACCCGTTCTACATGCGAGTGATACGTAAAGCAAATTCGAAACGATAATGCGCTAAGAATAGCGATGTTTATCGAGCCCGCGCGCGTCATTTGCTGATGCGGTTACCTTTGATCAAGTCAGATAAATCATCTGTCGCCGATAAGTTCGTGGAACCTTGCGGACCTCTCACAGACTCTTAAATAATTCATTTTGATAGAACTTTCGTAATCGTAGTTTGCGATTTTATCCTTGGTACGTTCCTTGAATTCTAGGATCATTTTTCAAGTGTTTAATCAATTGCCATATTATTCACTCCATGGTTACAATCGTTAGATTATTTATCCTTAATAATTATCTAATATAAAAAGGCAAACTATATTTATTGTATGTCTAGATTACTTCACCGTTTCGATATTGAAAATAAAATAATCAAAATGTATTTCGATTTAACTCATAACTAGTACACTGCGGATCATTATGCACTTATGGCTCGCGAAAATGTTTAAAAAATGTTGGAACACAAAATTTGATAGAACTTAGAACGATTTTTATTTATTTTTGGATTTACAAAAGCTATTACCACTGAAAATAAGATTGCATTCGATCTTACTTTCTTAAAATTTGTCTACAATAATTAAAAATTGCATAAACATCCGATGTCTGATAATGAGACACACGAACATGTTTTTGAAACACAATCTGTAGCGTATCAGAAGTACAATGAGACAGCTAATCTTTCTGATCCTATTACTTCATCAAAACATGAAAGTCATTTTGAGGTTTCGAAATGGAGTCTACAAAGCAATCTTCTAATGACGTCGTTCTTTTACTACGTAATAGCTTCATATAATGAACGGTTCATTATAATTTAATTCTACTACAGATTCACATAAGATTTACTGTCTAAATGAAATTCTGCAAGCCGATAGACTGTCCAAAAGCGATCGGGAATGATTCAAGACAACACGAATGTCAGAAAATGATCGAGGAGATAGTTGACACGTTTCAGTCAACGGTCCGGCGCGGAGTGTGATGCCAAATATAACGGAGAAGGTTCATCGGAAAGCGCAGTTTGAATTGCACCAGCTTCCCGCGACACATGAATGACTTCGCAATGGAACTGGTCTCATTTTCAGCGCGTTTCCACTGGAATTTTCGCGTAATTATTCGCGAGAGCAGGCCGGAATCTCGCAGCAGGAAGTCGAATCGACGAATGGCCGATGGCATGCGTCAGGCATGCGTTTACGCAATCCAGGGTCAATACTCGCCGGTGCATATCGTTTAGATAAACAGTGATAACTGTGTTCACCGGCTGGAATTCGCTGTCCGCCGATCTATTGATCTCTCGTCTTGCGATCGACGTTAATTCGATATCTGTCGCGGTACCGATTGACGCGAGCCTAAGCCTAACGCTTGATTCCCTTGCCACTAACACATTATCTACCGGCGATGATTTCATAATTTTTTGAAGTTTATGGTCCAAGGCTGAAGACTTATTAATTGATTCTGCGACAACAATTGTAACTCCAGTCGTAAACCAACGAGTTGTCCCCAGTAACTTAATCTAATCATTTCTTTCGGTATTGTTATATGAAAAGGGATTTTTAAGCTTCCTATTAGTACGGCACAATTATTCAAAAGCCTATTAATAGGCTTCCGGTAGATAAAGTGTTATTATATCTTCGTTGTAAACGAACTCTTTCCACTCGGAGTTACTTGAACTCCAACACAAAACATTTCTTCCGACCTAGAATATGTTCATTCTATATAATCTTTTGTCATTGTATGGATATGAAACTGATATAACACCTCATACACCGCTTAAATGTTTAATAATTTATTAAATACAAACTTTAATAATGTCAACAATATCTCGAGAAATGGTATAGCAATTTTTAGTGGTGCCTCAGAGTACTAAGGCCTAAATAGAAAATCATTTCATCTTTGTACAGATTAAAAATAAAAATGAAATAAAAATGTACATCTGCTTCTAATAATTTTAATATGTCGAAGATGATGTATAAATGTCATAAATGAATTTTCTACTGTACACGTTCCAGGTTTCGTTTTCGAGAAAATTGAACTTGAAGAATCATCATGTACGCATGCTATCGAACACGAATTTTCTTTTCCTGGGTGCGTCTGATCGCAATTGGCTGGATCTTCTTGTAAGTACTAATACACAGTGTCGCCAGAAACACGACAGAAATACTCCAGAAATCCACTGCGTGGATTTTCTTTTCCTTCTCTTTCCCTTCCACTAACCCATTCCACTACCATGAGCACACTTCAACGTCCCCCACTAAGACCGTAGACTGGTCACGTGACGTCACGTGACGTCCCGCGCAACGTTTTACATATTACTCTGGTCATCAGAGAGGTGGTAAACTGTATTCCCCTCGATTTAACCGATCCGACAACACTGCTAATGCATCAGAATCTGACGAATTTTCTTTTAACACCAGATCAATGATTTTACAGATGATAGACTTAGAACATGATCCAGATCGATCGACGACAGACCAAACGATTGGATCCATAGAATTCATTTTGGTTCCCGTTGTATTTATAAATTAATTTACAAGCAAAGTGTTGGGTTGTTATCGAGAATAGTAAACTGAATATATCGACCAGTTCAAAAATGACTCGACGCTCTACGAAACCTCATGCTAAATGAGGATAGGAAGGACTGCAAGATGTATCAGTGGTGGGTCTTCTAGGGAAAATAAATAAATATATAATACTAATTAAACGGTTCCTGGAATTAAGTAGCTCCAGTGGTTCTTTTGGGCGTCCTAGCCAGTCCTTTGTAGAGATCCATACAGTAAAAACATTCTTTCCAAGCCGACGAATAAAGGCTATCTTTAATATATTCAATATGGATCTCAATATAAAAAATATGCCATGTTATGCGGTCCTCCCGTCGTTCTGTACCTTTCATATATCCTTACCGACTCAATGACTGTATTCTCTCCTCAATAAGAGAAGTTATGGGCTTAGGAATTCATTTCTCCTCTTCCTTGGACTTTTCCAACCATATTTATTACATTGTTAATTCTGCTTCAAGAACACTCGGTTTCATTCTACATTTTTCCACTGATTTTCATTCAATCCACACACTAAGCATACACACTTAAAATATGCTTCAATTATATGCAGTGATGGCAGATCGGTTAAATCGAGGGGAATACAGTTTACCACCTCTCTTATGACCAGGGTAATATGTAACACGTTGCGCGGCACGTCACGTGACCAGTCTACGGTCTTAGTGGGGGACGTTGGAGTGTGCTCAGATAGTGGAATGGGATAGTGGAAGGGGAAAAGGAGGAGAGGAAAAAACAAGCAGTTCTGGTTGTTTCACATTTCACTGATTATATGGTCTCCGAAAAGCTCTAATTACGAAATCAATCTCGAGAGAGTGCAGCATAAATTTCTCAGGTTTTGTTCATACAAGCTAAATAATCCAATGTCAATCTTTGATCATGATTACTCCACAATATTAAACACAGTCAACCTGAAAACATTGTCTGTTCGAAGAAGAATATCCGACCATAGCTTTATTTTTAATTTAATTAATAATCATATTGATTATCTCTCTCTCTCTCTCCTTATGCAAATCAATTTCTACGTACCTGAACGTGTATTGAGATCTAGAGCAGGATTTCAAACACTTAAATAGAGATCTACATATGGATTAATTAATCCAATAAATCGCATTATTGCAGACTCTAGCACTCTCTATAATCGTGTTGATTGTTTTAGTGGGTCTTTACACACTTTTAAAAGACAATTACGTAGGATTATCGGATAATACCATACCCTTTGTACCATGAGTTTTTATGCATGACCCATCTTTGTTATTTTATGTAAAGTCTTTTTTCTATTTTGTAAACATTTACATAAGAGGGCTTCGGTCCGTTTATAAATAATAAGATATATTCAAAAGACAGTTGATTCAATGATCCCATGTTCCAATAGAGACTGACAAGACGAAGACGCGGTCATGGTGTCTCAGATTTTCTCGAAAATTTGCATATTGGTAGATTTCGTTCTCCTGTTTATGAAAATGTAGCATTATAGGCGTCGATATTCAACAACTTTTGAGATACGTTAAGATTGATGAAGTTAGTGTTTCTTTCATGTTATGTACCTTTTCAATAAAATTTCTATATTTCGGTTCCCATAGATTTATGAGTGTATTTTTCATGTGCAAAATACAATTAATTAAAGTAAATAAACTGAACAGAAAAAAAAGAAAAACATGAAAAAAAGGAAAAAGGGATTTGAAGACTGACCTTCCCGGTAATGAATCTAGTACGTTACCATCACGCTGTTTGTCACTTGTCAAAAACTTCAACCAAAACTGTACTTAACGGCTTAACGGGTATAATGAAATTTAAATTGTAAATATCTCAAAAATTATTGAGTATCGACGCCTATAATGCTATATTTTCATAAACAGGAGAACGAAATTTCCCAGTATGCAAAGTTTCGACAAAATCTAAGACCCGATGACCGTGTCTTCTCCTTGCGAGTTTGGATGATAACGTGATTGAAGGGAAAGCGTGTTTAAGGGATTGATTAGAGAGAGGACCCATTCGTATCGTTTCACACGGTATATCTGTTTGTTTTCCGCACATGATACGTGTAATACGGGTACTAACGCGCCTCGTCTCTACAGTGTATCGTGTTACACGGGGTAATTGAAGAACGATACGCGTATATATGTAGTACAAGATGTGCGCGCGTGGGCATTGTCATTATCGCAGCTACACAGTACATTAGAGTGTTTCGTCCCGATATAATATATCACATTACTACTGTAAACGTTCAGGGGTGTGGCTCCGTTGGTCACCACAGGATACCTCGATATACGTGCTCGTGTGTATGGATCATTTACAATTCACCGACCGCCGTGCGCCAATTTCAAGTTACACCCCTCGGTTTTGCGCGGTCGGAGATTATATCTTGCTACGCTATTTATTAAACATATTCGTTTGTCGTGTACATGCCCGCGAAACGAATGTTCTCGCTTTAGGCCGCTGTGGGTGTGAATTCGATTCAGTGTCGTTAAGTAAACGTATCAATTCTTTTTTCTTGGATCCACTCAACCCTCGGAAGTAGTTCTACAAAAGATTCTTCGAACGATATTTCAACTATAATGGCGAATTTATAATTTATAAATTACAATTTCTGTTATTAGGAGAATCGACGAAATTTTCGCTGGACGTGCGTATAACAAACAATGAAATATTGTGCAATATTAATCGAATACTGCATTGACAAAATCTCCTTTGAACATTGCTGAATGCTTTTCATAAATACATCTACCACAATTGCGATTTTTACACTGTACTTTGGCTGTTTTCATAATATTCTACTGAATAAATCCAAAAAGCGGAATACTATATCTTCACTGAAGACTTATCACAAACCCCGAAGAACATAATTTGATAAACACGCAACTTCTAATTAATTTAAAATTCAAGATTACAAAACTTTCAAGATGACACGCAAAGCGCTCATGATCTTTATCGTACATTTTGCAAGCTGTCAGATTGCAACTTTCCAAAACGAAAAAAAAACTCGTCACGAGAAGCAAACAAAACGTTCAGCAAAATCACGTGGTTCTCCAAAAGGAACCCCCCGCCCCCTTGCCCACTTATCTTCCTCGTACTCCTCTAAACAAATTGCGTCAATATTAAATCATTTTTCTGTTTCCCTCCTCGCCGAGTATCTTATCTCTGTCACCAAACGCGTTTTAATTTCACCCGATTTATCGTACTACCGACAACGAACAATTCTATTACGTTGTCAATTTCTTACGGTGTCTTTGCCCGCTACACTTTTATTACTAATTACATCGCGCAGTGTTTGCGCAATCAAGACGTACCAGCATGCGAACAGGCGAGCGGCCGTCACCTCGCCCTTGCCTGTTCATCTATTACGCCCAAGGTGGCAGGTGTAAATTGCAGGAATCCCGCGATTTCTGTTGCGCCGCTCGTCAGTTTAATTAGTGCTCCGTGGCGGCATGAATATTAATACGCTCGCGTTAGCCACTTTTCATCGCCCGGCGTTAATCGACGACTTTTCACCGCGAGTTCGTTTGTCTCGTTCCAGTCAAGTCCCTCGCAAACAATATTGAACCAACATTTCGCCTAGTACTAATTCATAGAGGCATTTTGTAGGGGTGTGAGGAATCCCGAAATTTCGGATTGGGTCGAACTGGATATTTTTTAGGAGAATTTCAAGACCCGAAAATCAATTAGGAACCGAGACTCGTTCAGGACCCGATATTTAATTCGGAACATAATTTTTCAAACTTCAACCTTTTCATTTGAAAGCATTTTATTTTCGTACCGCTCATTTGTTACAATAATGAATTAAATTGCAATCATGAGTCATTATTGAAACAAATGAGCGGTATGAAAATAAAATGCATCTAAATTAAAAGATCAGTTTGAGAAATTATGTTCCAAAGCAAATATCGGGTTCCGAAATGCTCGGCTACCCGAACATACTTATGAGTCGGACAAACTTTCGGGATCCCGCACGCTCCTAACATTTTCTGCAGCAACATAATCTCGGAAATATTAAACTTTTTTTTTCACCGAAGTAAGGACAAGCGATTTTCGACTCCACGTTCTAAAATATTTCCAGTAACTGCTGACATACAGGAATATTTAGTCTACACCTGGGTTGCTATCTGCGCGTCCCGCCAGGCCCCTTATTCCCCTTCCGCCCCCGCCTAGCTGCACTGCTGAGCCAGCCTTCGCTTCCCCCACTCTGTCCGTGTAGAGTAGTCCGCTTGTGTGTAGCGCGAGCGCGATACAAGCAAAGTAGGGGAAGACGGTACGTCAGAGTGGTGGTAGTATTTTCGCCCAGCGCCCACGGAGTTCCCATTACTGGGTTGGGGTGAAGTTGGGACACGTCGTTAGCGTGCTCCACGTGGTACGCATGAGCGTTCGTGGGAAGAGTGGGGTAAGCGAAGGCCGGCTTAGCATAGGCGAGGAGCGGAAAGGTAAAGGAGCCCGAACATGGCAACCCTGGTCTACACACTTGAATTAATTTTTAATATATGTATATTTATGTATCGTGCAACAGAATTTACAGGCTGGAGGAACATTTGTTTTTGTTGTTCCAGTATCTTACTTATTTTCCCTTGATGTTTACCGTTCTAAATGCAAACAGGCAACAATCAGCGATTTTTTCAAGAAGCGCGTAAATTCATGGTTTCTGTACTTTTCAATTAAATGTTAATATGAACATTTTAATGTGTTCGTGTATCGGACGAAGAAGTGTAAAAACAGGAAGATCATGTGTTCCATTGTTCCAGGATATTTCTTATTTTTTCTTTAATTTTTACCGTTCCGAATGGAAACAGGCAATGAGCAGCGTTTTTTTCAAGAAGCGTGTAAATTCGTGTTGTCCGCACTCTTCAATTAACTTTTAATATGTGTATAATTTATTTGCATAGTATCTATATGTAGAGTATAATACCCTATATGTGTATAGTTTAATATGTTGTTCGTGTGTCAGACAACAAAGTGTACAAACTGGATGATTATTTTTTCCATTGTTCTAGCATATTTCTTATTTTTCCTGATCTTTATCGTTCCAAACGAAAGTAGGCAAAAAGCAGTGAACTTTTCTTAAGGAACACGACAGATCGACAAGAAGTCACTTGTCGTCGGTTGGAACGAAGACAGAGCACCACCATCGGGACTGAAAACAAAAAAATCGTCTCATCTGCAATCGTTGTATCCTCGGTTTAGTCTGGTAGCAACCGAGTCCCGGGTCCGATACTCATGTGGATAAGCTGAAGACACACGTCCGCCGGATTAGATAGGAATATTAATGTAGCGTAGAAATCGGAACACGGATCGTCGATGCTCGTGTAAGAGAGCTGACGGTAACAGGCGGGCTCCGGAGTGCAATAAGAAGACCGTCAATTACTAAGTCTCTCCGCAGTCTGTTGAATTACCTACTCTCCCAATTAATTATGCAACTGCGCGAACGATCGAGACATCGAAGGGGGAACAAAGATAGACGAACTACGAGAGACAGATGCGACGGATTACGCGGTGATCGCGACGAAAAATTAATCGTCCGTGCGTGTCGGCGAGGCGTGCGCACACCGCAGTCGCATGATCAAAAAGCGCATCACGCTCTCGGTGCGTTGTCGCGTGATCTCAGGCCCGTATCGAGCCCATTTTCTCACTACCGAGATCCTAAACCACCGGAAACGTACACTACTATCGCGGTAAAAGCTACAAGACTGTACGCGATATGTGCAATACAATTACCCCCACCACTAAGGGCTAAGCCCTCGAGAGGCCGGAAAGCACGACCGCTTGACTAGGCCGAGAAGTGTAACGTGATAAGGGATCACGGTGTATGGGTTAGTCAATACTTTTCATGGCACTTTCGTAAACAAATTTGTGACATTTTTATGATTAAAATAGTACCAAACACAACATAATTTGGATCATATTTACATGTTTAATGATTCTCACTAGCTATTGACACGACTAATCGCGAGCAGAAGAGTAGAATTGATAGCAAATAATAGCGCAGGTAAAGTATTACGTAACTAAGACAGTTCAAGTCGTTTTTTAATCAATACCGATAAATGTTGGAGCGGATCGAACAATATCTTATTATACATACATTACAAGGGAAACGCTCTGTGTCCAATATTAACAAGTTTTATAAAAATTAGAAAACTAAACTTATTTAGATTTCTCACAATTTTTATAGTAATATGTGCTCGAATGAAGAAATTTATTGAATAATTTCTAATGAAAGCACCTTCAGAATTCCAATAAGAAAAAATTAAAAAATGGTCATTTGACTGGTCGTGGTACGGTTAGTGTTAATATAACTTGATATGAACGACTATTATGTTAACGAAGATGAAAAGAGATGCAAAGATCGTCAAATGCTACGTTAGGGAAGGACGCTGGAAGCCCAGCGAGTTTGTGACACATTTCCAGTGGGAAATCACATCGGAAACAGCACGTGGAAAGACAATCGTCAATCGCTTTCGTAATAAAACGAAATTGCGTACTCGATCGCGTGCAAACGAATGATCCGCCGATCAATTTTCTCGAGAACCATGACTAACAAGGCAATAACAATGCGCCGAAGAGTTACGTGGGATTTGGTGCCGCCACGTGCGCGCTTCTTTTTTCAATCGAATTAATAACGAGCCAGGCTATATATAACCAGTGTTATTTTTACAAGCAAGGTGACTTCGCGAAAAACGTCGCGTCGTCGCGAACGCGCGATATCGCGGCCGAGTCGACACGAGCTGCTTAAAAGTCCGCTTTTTAAGTAACCAGAAACGACTCGATAAGGAAAGTCCGTTCAGAGACGTAGTTTTTCCTTGTAGCGTTGCACTTTTTTCAAGTAACAAAAACTCTGATCCATTATTCGATTGTGCATCCGATAGCACTCTTCATTTTTGATCACGCAGTGTCCAAACTGTATATAAATTATAGAAAAAAAGGAGAATGCGTTTTGTAAACTGCAAAATTTTTAATGTGACTGGATTGTCCACAGACTCTTAAATAACTTATTTTAATTTAACTCTGCACCGTCCGAATACTTCGTAGCATTACTCTTTTGCAGTTGTTAGCAATATTTAATCTATTTTCTATTATGTGTTCAACAGCAATTTTCATTTTTAACTAGATAGTGTCACCGGTTAGTAGGAGATAAGACAAATAGAAGAAACTTGCGTTTCCTTGACTGTGAAATTTTTAATCTCGGCGGGAGATCCCTCAAATACACTTCAACAACTACTATTTAATTAAATAACTCTGCACAGTCTCAGTTCTTCATAGCATCACACTCTTTTGCACTTGTTGGCAATATTTGGTTCATTATTAGACTGTGGATTTTATGCATTTATGACAAAAACGAGCTTGTGCAATTTATAATGGTAAAAGGATAAAAAGAATTTAATAATGTCAACACATTATTTTCGACTTATTAAGATTATCAAGGACGAAAACAATTTTCTACGTGGCTATTGTTTGTTGCAATTGATACAGATGATTTTTATTTTGCTTAAAGTTCCGGAGTGTATTCATTATTCTACGGCAGGCAGTTCCAACCAGTAGCTCCGGAGCTACTCGAGGCACCTTCCCCGCTTAGGTACTTCCCCCACTCTTGGACTTCATCGTTATAATGCAGGGAGTTCCAACGTATTCCCCTCAGAAAACTTGAAGGTCCCCACCATCGAACCTCTTCCCACTACTACGTACAGCCGTGGAGTTAGTGACTGCTGAACGCGCCGCGCGATCCTCGTGGTGGGAGCCTTCCACTACTATACATTATAACGATGAAGTCTAAGAGTGGGGGAAGAACCTCAGCGGGGAAGGTGCCTCGAATAGCTCCGGAGCTACTGGTTGGAACTGCTTGTTATAGTGTATAGTAGTGGGAAGCTCCCACCTTGAGAGCAGCGCGGCTTGCGTAGCACTCACTGACTCTACAGCTGTACATAGTAGTGGGAAGAGGTTCTATGGTGAGGACCTTGCAATTCTCGGAGGGGAATACGTTAGAACTCCCTGTTCTATGGTGTATCGAATAGCAATCTTCATCTTTGACTGCGAAATATTTTATCTCACAGGATGCCTTAAACAATTCATTTTCATTGAAATAACACTGGACAGCACGCATTCCTAGCAGCGTTGACGTTTTTTCCTTTATTGGCAATGTTTTAACCATTACTCTATGGTGCAATCTATAGCAATTTTCATCTTTCACATGATGGTCTTGCCAGTTGCGAAATAAGAAAAAAATAGAAAAATTGTGTTCGATAGATCGTGAAATTTTTAATTCCACCATTTCGTTGCGCATCAATGGCATTTCTCCTCACCTAACCTTTAGAAAATAGTGCCCCCCTACATAGGGTCTTCAGGATCGCGTGACAACGCGACGGAAAATTGCGACAGTCGCGATTCGCTGCAAAACGCGGTCTACAGCCCGCGCGCTTCCGGCCGAACAGGTAGCAGAAACACGACCAGCGAAACACCGAGATTCTTGTTACACTGTTGCGATACGTTTACTTTAATAAGCCGATCGATCGTTCTAACAAGCTTGTTAAATCGAACGCTGCGAGCGAAATCTACGCTGCTACCTGTCCGTTTCGTCTTCACCGGGGTTGTTAATTTTTTTAGGTTCGCGAGACATCGTATACACCCGTGATCGCCTCCGTACGATCTCGCAGGGAGTTGTAAAACATCAAAGCATCGTTGACTAGATGCGTTTTCGATTTATCGCGACGAAACTCTCTATATGTAGAGTTATATCTGCGACCTGGTTTGCAACAAGAATGCTCAAAGATGGAGACAAGAAAGATGGTTTTAGAAATCGGGACTGCCTTTCCCGAGTCGTTGCGTTTAACAATGTTCGCTTGTTCCTGAGAGACAAGTGACGCGTGTGGAGGGTTTGGCTCCACTCCAGAACCTCCAATACGATCAGGAACTGAGATAAACTCCGGGTAGAAAATTGTTTTCATGCTGTGACTAAATATACTGTGGGCTGAAGCTCTCTCTCTCTCTCTCTCTCTCTGTTTGTTGTTGCTGCTAACTATCTGCGGAGTAGGTCTCTCGGCGCTTTGAAGAATGAGAGTTTCTGTTGAAACGAGGTATCCTGGGGATAACCGTGACCGTTGATCTGCGACGTGTACGAAAGATCGGATGCATCTTGAAAAGAGCATAGGAAACCATCATGATTGTTGTCAATGCGACATCTTTCGTCGTTGATCGGCTATTTTTTGTTAATTGCATGGACCTTAGTGGGCGTGTTCTTATTTTGTGCATGTTCTCGTTTTTGGACTACTAACGAGGATCTACTGGTACACCATTTTGGGATCAAACAGATACAGAACAAAACAAATATCTTTATTGAAGAAGATGCTCAAACGCTTTTCCATTATATTGGATACATTTCAGACAATAAAGATATTTTTTAACACATTATCTACCGGCGATTATCCCATAAGTTCCGAAAGTCTATGTCCCATTTTCTAATGGATCCTTCAACAGCAACAAAGACTTCAATGATAAATCAACAATTTACCCACAATAACGTGATATAATCATTTCATTTGGAATTATTGTGTAAGAGAAGATTTTCAAGCTTCCTTTCGGAATAGCACAATTATTGAAAAGCCTATTAACTCCTTGTCGTATTTTAACAAGTCATACTCGTGATAAAGATTTTAAATAAAGTCTATCAAACATGAAAGTTATACCTTTCTTTTCAGACGAAATAAAATTTTACTTTTGTGTAATCAATATTTAAGCATTGAAGTAAATGTAGTCGTGCAAAAAAATAAATTTTTTTCCTCTTCTGTGACATTTTTGGGGATGAAAACGTTCTAATTATTGTAGCCGTAAAGAAAATGCTATTGCAAGGGGCTAATAGGCTTCAGGTAGATAAAGTGTTAAAATAGCTCGATAACTAATCATTTGTTGCCCTTCTAGAAACAATAAATCAGATAATAATCGTGTGCCCCTCGTAGTTTACAGGGATCCTACTCCTATATCAACAGTTTCCGCCAGAACCTATAAGCGTAAAAGTGGGGTCCGCAGCTTGGTGTCAAGAGTGGGTTTTCGCAGATCCCCCTGCACCCCACTGCCGAAATCTCTGCCATCGTTTCGTAGACGAGGAGTACCTTCTACCAACAAAACTATTAAAAAAGATGATCTTTCCATCTTTCACGTTTCCGGGACGAGCGTCCAAGAATCGTCGACAGTCAACAATGATAATCATCCACCGCGAAAATAAAATTGAAAACAGACGCAGAAGAGCACGCAAGGGTCATATCCAGTGCAATCCTCCCAGTGTCAAGACCGATTAGTCGAGTTTCAAATCCGTCTACATCGACGTCCAATCAGATATTCCGTCTGCGTCGCAGCATCCACGATCAGCTTAGCGCGAGGGCATGTTTGATGCTCAAACAGAAAACTCGAAGAGAACTCTCGACGAAAACAAGCCGCGTGCCGTAAATCTTGGTTACTAACTTCTGTATGTTATCTGAGCCTCGGGTCGGCCCGCGTGAAAACGTCGTAAAAGCGGCCGCAGATGAGAATCAGCGGGAAGCGTGTGTGCTGGGACCGCGTGAACCGCCGAATGCGGTCGTGCATAAACATTCAAGTGCTCGCGGAATAGTTGGCAAAACGCCATTCGCGACCGCCGTGTCTCGTCGCGTCTCCCCCGGTGTTTTCTTAATTTCGCCGTGATCGCGAATCGCTTCGGTTCGCGTACTATCCGCCGCTCTACATCAGTCTACGTCGCGTTTTGAGTATTCGTGCTGTTTTCTTAACCCTTTTGACTACAAACAGCGCCCATAGACACTCGATAAGGTACACTCTCTTGGTACAAGCAGCGTCTAAAAATGTCCAATGCAAGAAACACTCGTTTAGACTGAATAAACAATTTTGGAGGATATTTTGTAACAGAGGCAAGATAATACAGTAGCTCACGAAAGTAGTCGAACGCGCTTTAGCACTAAAACTACCAGCACCGGTCAAATGACCAATTTCAGATTTTTTATTTTACAATTAGTGAAGTTACAAAGATGCTTTCACTGGAAATGATTATGCAGACTTTTTTTATTGAAGTATACATTATGATAAAGATGGCACAAAATCTAATTTTTTACAAATGAAAGATGCACTCATAATTCATTTCTAAAATCCAATCAATTAAAATAAACTGAAAAGAAAAAAAAGGAAAAAGAGTACAAGGAATTTGAACCCTGTCCTTCCTAGTTCGAACCTAGTACGTTACCACCTCGACGTTTGTCACTCGACAATAATTTCAACTGAAACTGTACTTAACGAGTATAATGAAATTTCAATTGTAAATATCTCAAAACTTATTGAGTATCTGACCCTACAATGAAATGTTTTCATACACAGGAGAACGAAATCTACCAATATGCAATGTCTCGAGAAAATCTGAGACCCCATGATCGCGTCTTCTCCTTGTTAGTATAAGTGTGTAGGCTTAAGGGGAGGTTTTTCTCAGAGACAGAGGGGCCCAGGCGAGGACGTAAAGTTAGGATCGTCGTCAGTCCCGTCATAGCAGCTAACCTGAGCGCATCTTACAAACTAGTTTTTCACATACAGTTATACAGTCGAACAATATTCGCAATTTTATTAAAATATAAATTAAACATTAAATACAGAATACGTGGAAACACTGTTGTGGATTTATTCATTTCCAACACTTAGGCTTAAGGGGAGGTTTTTCCGAAGGACAAATGAAGACCGTCGTCTCCTGAGCGCATCACAACAGTTTCTCACATACAGTCACACACATACGACATCATATACAATATTTACACTAATAGTATATACGGGATACGTGGAACCAGAGTGGAACGACTATTAGAATATCACCGTTGTTATACACAATAAAGTATATACGGAACAAAGCGTGCTATTCATTCAAACTGTCGTGTACACATAAGAACCAATATTTACAACAGAAATAAATAAAAATAGGGCGCTAGGTTCGGGCATGATGACAATGCTGGTTAACTAGAATGACGCGGTGTTTGCGGAAACAGAGTCGAAAATATTTGTATTTACAAAGAGTTGGGAGCTATCGGCAAATACATTGCACGTTCTGTAGTCAGACGATTAATTTCAACAAAATATGCTATTCATTTAAAATATTGTATAAACATAAGGACCAACATTGACAACAGAAATAGGTAAAAATAGGGCGGTAGGTTCGGATATGATGATGATGCCGGTTAACAAAGATGACGCTGTGTTTATGGAAATAAGTTTAGAAATAGTTGAGAACTATCGGCAAGTACATTGCACGTTGTGTAATCAGATAGTTAATTTCAAAAAAATACGATATTCATTTAAAATATCGTATACACAACAGAAAGAATATTTACAACAAAAAATAAATAAAAATATGGCGCTAGGTTCAGACATGATGATAATGCCGGTTAACTAGGATGACGCTGTGTTTGCGGAAATAGAGTCGAAAATATTTGTACAAATGTACAAATAGTTGAGAGCTATCGGCCAGTACATTGCACGTTCTGTAGTCAGATGATTAATTTGAATAAAACGTGCTATTCATTTAAAATATCGTATACACACAAGGAACAACATTTACAACAGAAATAAATAAAAACAGGGCTCTAGGTTCGGACATGATGATAATACCGGTTAACAAGGATGACGCGGTGTTTGCGGAAATAGAGTCGAAAATATTTGTGTTTACAAAGAGTTGGAAGCTGTCGGCCAGTACATTGCACGTTCTGTAGTCAGATGGTTAATTTCATCGCGACTAGTTTCGGTTCACTCCGAACTCGGTGTCGTTTTGCGTCGCCAGTCAGACCTTCGCGATGTTTTCTTAATTTGCGTTAGGATTGCGAATCGCTTCGGTTCGTCTCGCACTCGTCTCTCTGCGTCTCTCTATGTCTCTCCACGTCGGTTTGCGTCGTTCCGTGCGACCCACTTGCAGACGCGACGGATGTTCCACGGAATCGTACGCACGCGAACGAATCGCTTGGCGCGGCTCCAAAGCCGCCCGGCCGGCAGTAATTCTCTCGATTCAACGCGGCTGAGTATCACTCGCCGTCTACGCGGCCTAACGACGTTTATATACGCGCATAACGGCCAGCTGTTATTACCACCGGCCAACCAAAGCAAGCCGGACCACTCGGTGATAAGATATTCGAGGGTTTCGCGTACTGACTACTCTCGTCGCCTGATATCTTCTCCGCGCAGCTTCCGGGTGCTAGACATATTAAATCTGCCTTTGCGGCCTTATGCACACGCGCCTGAAAACCTACTTACCACGACTTCAATCGGTGAACTTTTACTTATAGGTCGATGCACATTTGTAATTCAACAGATTTCTTTTTACAATCATATGGGGAAAAATTCGATGGACTGAAAACTGAGGAGAGAAAACTGATGAAACGGCGGAAGTTAAATTACTTTTTTAACACTTATTCTACCGGAAGCCTATTAGCAAGTTAAACGCTATGCTACGCCCCTGGGTGCTGACGGTATCGAAATTGTAAAATAATATCAAAAAGAAAGAAAATTGTATAATAATAGAATAAATCATATAATATTAAAAAATGTCCACACTGTTTTAATAGATTTAGTTGATACTGATTAAACAGAGATGGGGTAAACAAGTATTTCGTCTATGCACAGTCATCCTGTTGTATTTAAATTTAAATAAAAAGTGAAATGGAAAGTAATAAACATTGCTCCGCATTTAACGTGTTAATAGGATTTTTAATAATTGTGCTTCAGCAAAGGAGAGCTTACAAATCTTTTTATACATAATAATTCCAAACAAAATTATTATATGACGTTACTGAGATGATTTGTTGGTTCACATTAAATTATTGTAAATCAATGAACCACCTCGACGATAAGAAGCCTCTCCTTCTAATAAAATAATAATTCTGTTGAAATAATCAGCAGAGTTTGCTTCCAAAGCGACAAAATGGTTTATTAAACAATACGAAGTAGAAATTCGCGTATAAATGTTACTCGCCCGCACAGAACACAGAACTAACCTGTACTTGACAAAAGGTCTGAAACACACACACGAGGGCCCTATGCTCACGCCGCCTAGGAGAAAAAGGCGCTATTTTGTCAAGGACGCACGCCAATAGGTGGCAGGACCTTCGGGATTCACATGAAAGAGAATCGATGGGAAAGCATTTCACATCATTCAAAATACAACCATGCATAAATCCAACAAATTCCTAATCCTGAAACCGATGATCTCTTGCCCTTACTGATGACTTTGCGACTTCGGCAAAGTATTAAAAAAAGAAAGAGAAAAAAAACTGTAATTGCTACTTTCCCTGGTCACGAAAAATATTTAAATGTAAGCATTTTCACACCGACGAACAGTAACGACGAAACTTTTCCCGAACGCCCTCCTACACCATTCAGTACACTGCCCGATAGCAAAAGAATACAGTCACGCAACGCAATTCAACTGCACAACCCGTGAATTTGCTATAATTCAATAAAGTTATTTGTTATATAAAAAAATCAACTTGTACAATTTCATTCACATTCGCGATTCGAGTAATCCGTGGCATGTACGCTCGAGAACTTGACGCAACAATACATGTTGTTTCTTTTTGAAGTTGTATACACAGAAAGTGAACAAATCATTCATCATGATTTTGAAGGGCGAATCTATGCTTTTGGTTGAATGAACATGTGTAAAGTAAGAAATTGTTTCTACAACTGTCAATATGATTTACATATGTACTATTTTTTGGAGTTGCGTGCAAAGAAGGTAAACAAATTATTCATCGTGATTATAAAGGTTAAATCTATGCTTTTGGACCAATGGATATTTGTAATTCAATAGATATTTTTTGTAACCGTTCATTGATTCAGATTATTCGGGCTCAAGGTGCTTCATGCATTTAATTTCTTTTGGAGTTATTGCGCGTAATGTAGAAAATATATTGATCATGATTAAACCACAGATTTTATGCATTCTTAAACAGGATGAGTAACAGTACGAAGATTAAAAGAATTGGGGAGCATCGATATACAGTCACTTCCATTAATATTCGGACACTCTTGAAAAGACGATAACTTTATTAATTGTGGACCATAAGACTTGGACTTTTTTAAGAAGTTAGAACAATTACTTTACTATATGACATGAAGAAGAAATTTTGAAACAATTGCGATTAATCGGTATTGCAGAGGAAATACTAAAAGTTGTTTTTTACTAATTTTTTATGTGGGCCTATATTGAAAATTTAAAAAATACGTTTTGTAGATCTGTGTCAATTATATACGTTCTAAACATTTCGTTAAAATCTGATGACGTGAAAAACTGCGACAAGCATCGAAAGATGTAAGAATCCTTCGATTTATTACAGTTTAAGGCCGAAAATTGTGAAAAGCTGCAATTTTCACATTTTTTAAATAAATGTAGCTCTTTGCAACGTTTACCGATTTTGGTGTAATTTTCAGAGTACATACAGCTGACACAGATCTACATAACGCATTTGTTAAACTTTCAATATAGACATACAACAGTTGTAAAAAAAACTTTTAATATTTTCCTTGCAATTCTGAACAATTAAAATTTTTTCAAAATATTTTTTTTGTGTCATGTAGTAATGGAATTGCTCTGACTTCTCAAAAAAGCAAAGTCATATAGTCCAATATTTAAAAAGTTATCTTTTTTTTAGAATTGTCCGAATATTAATGGGAGTGACATTTTTAGATTTATGAAGCAGTAATTCATTCGTAGCTTATATGCATAGCTTCACCCTGAAATATACCGTAACAACTACTATCAGGAAAGTGTGGACTTTGAATTAGAATTCCAAACAGTTTGAAACGATTCGCAATGCTCCAGAATAAGCTCGGCTCGGTTTATTTTAATTTAGCCGCAGGCATCCTGAAGTTATTCACAGTTAGCGTTTATACTGTGTTTGTATGACTTCTAAATGACTCATTACATCATATACGATTCACGGTTAGACCTGTTCGCGCTGCTATGAATACTTGTTACTTTAATTGTGGTTTACGCCTTTTTGAAGTCGCGTCATTCGGTTTACATTATTGACAGCAACAACCTCATTTTAAAAATTCTTAGTAAAATGTATCGCCTGGTAAAGCTTATCTTCGAATGAAATGCGAATCTCATTACTAGACCGAGGACTTCATACATTTCTGGAAAAACTGAGCAGAGAAAAACAGTGAAGATATTACAAAAATTTAAGGATGTCGGTATATTTGTTTCAACTCTAGAAAATGTTTATAAGAAGCTTATTTTAGAAATTCTTAGTAAAATGTATCGCCTGGTAAAGCTTATCTTCGAATGAAATGCGAACTTCATTACTAGATTGAGGACTTCATACATTTCTGGAAAAACTATGAGCAGAAGAAAAAAGTGAAGATATTACAAAAATTTAAGGATGTCGGTATATTTATTTCAATTCTAGAAAATGTTTACAAGAAGCTAGATATTTTTAATTGGCTACTGTCAGTTGCGATCAGTGCAGACAATTTTTATATTGCACAAAAATCTGCAGTCACTATGCTCTACCAAACTTTTCAAGATCGTTCGAATAATATGAAAATCACGTTACATTCTATAATGATCAACGATACGACCGGTTATCGAAGATCTCGCGACTCTTATCGTCGGCAAGGATGTTGAACACTAAACCTACCACTGCGGGTCAAATGACCCGTTACAGATGTTTTATTTCACAATGATTGAAGTTATCAAGACGCTTTCAATGGAAATAATTATACACGCTGTTCTATTAAAGTATATATTATAATAAAAATAGCACAAAATCTAAATAAATTCAATCGTGCCAAGGAAGTTACATAAAATTGGCTTGTGGTAGCTAAAATATGATATAAATATTCTTGATTCAATTTTGTCTAAATGTCTTGCAAATATTGCATCGAGAGTTGTTAATGATCTTGTTGTCACTTCATTAGGATTATTTACCGTTTCCAATCTTAATTTACTTCTAAAAAATTCTATTAATAATTTTGATTGTTCCGATGCAAAGTTCACGTTGAAATTTCCACTTAGCATCATCGGAATTTTATCATAATCTTTATTAAGCAATGCCGGACCCTCAACCCTATATGCTAGTAGAATAGAATTTCGTTCCATCGTTTCATCGCCAGATCGGTTTTACTCCTACAGCGTCGAGGTTTTACGCCTACTGCGTCGAGGTTTTACTAAATCGTTTCATCGCTTCAGCGTTTCACCGTTTCATCGCCAGATTGGTTTTACTCCTACCGAGTCGAAGTTTTACGCCCACCGCGTCGAGGTTTTGCGCCTAAAGAAGTTTCACTTCAAAAATTGATTTCTTCCCTTAATAATTTTAATAGCTTGGAAATAATCTACCAGTAATATGAAACTCATTTGACGTTTCTTCTACTTTGTGTTTCAACTACTCATTTTTGTCACAAATACATAAAATTCACGGTCTAGTTTTAACTTTGTCATTTCAATGAATGTCAGTATAAAATTTCTGGGAAAGTATTTTTAAGATTCTATACTTTCAAAGAATATAATATAAAAAATTGATTGTTTCGACCAGTTACACGGGAATCTTCTCTTAATCTACATGTCCGATCGCTATGGACACAGGTGTAAAAGTTCGCTATAGCGTTTGGAGCAAGGATGACGCACCGACATCGTTGTATCGCCCATTGTCTCGCGCGATACACGCCGCTGACGAATATAATTAAGGACCGGCTGATCGTGACCGTGACGTGGCCACGCCGAATACTTTTTCCGTGATTAATTGTCGCCGCCTGATTTCATCGGAGACCGGCTGTCTGACGGATCAGATACGGCAGCGCGCGGTTGATTGACAGCGAGGCCGATAGCGCGAGCCACTCGGAATCGACGGCGCGAATCCGCTCGAAGAAAAAAAAATAAATAAAAAGAAGTCAGAAACGCGGACTATTAATAGATCCAGATGGGAACACTTTTACGGTAGTCGAAGAATCCACGGATCAGATAAGACGCTCTTGTAACTCTGCAACGAGATAATCGCGATCCAACGCGGGATGATCGTTCTCCCTTTGCCGATCTCGCACCGCAGTTTCTGCGGAACGAGTGAAAGCGGGACCGTTCTCGTTCGCGAAAACTTTATTGAGAGTGAAATTAACGTGCGAGGCGTGGCCACGCGTGTGCCGTTCCGTGATAACAGAGACTTTGATTGCGTTCATATTGGATTCGGTCTCGCTTTTGCCCACTGCGAATTCTTTCGTGCTCGCCAACCACTTCCGGGTTCTCTAATCGACGCGTGCTCGACGGCGACCTCGTGAAACGATGTTTGGAATGTGACGCTCGTTTCGTAGTGCATCCGATAGCGCGTCTTCCGTTATCTCTTTCAGAAATTAATGTGTCAGCCGAGTTGACGCGCGTCTTGCTACCGGATTGATGGTTAAATTATGGACACACGGGAGCCGCGGACTTTCGGTGCTGCCTTCCCTCCGTAACGTCGCGCGACTCGAGAGCAAAACGCGACATTGATTATTATAGGAAGTGGACGACTCAAGATTGCCTTGCAAATTTTTGTTTCTGTTTTTTGAGTTCTTCAGAATCTTAAACGAGTCCATTTCGCTTTACAATTATTAGAAATAATTATTAGAAATAGAGTATCAGTACTACATGAATTAAATAGATAGCTTACAGTCTTAGAAAAACGAATAATGCATAAAATCCCCTGTATAATTATTATTAGTTACTGGATAATAAAGTTCTCACCTAACACTACAATCTAATTAATTTCGGCAGTAATAAATTAATGTTCAATGCCATTTATTTTTAACACTAGAACTACCGGACCAGTCGAAATGACCGATTTCTAATTTTTTCTTTTACAAATATTGAAATTATAAATATGTTTCGTACGAAATCTGAATAAATGCAATCTTGTCGTTGTTATAAAACAATATATGTCAATCGCATTTAGTGCAATTTAATGGGACTAGTGCCGGTCACCGGTGACCACCATAGCGCATGATGTGTTAATAATAACTAGACTGCGGATTTTATGCACCTACAGTAAAAACAAGAAGGTGAAACAGGAACTCAACCCAAATGAATTTAATATTACTGATAAATTGTTTACAGCCTATTCAAATTATTATGAGAAGAAATGAATTTCGATGTAGCCCCTTCTTCTTGCAATTTTTATATTGCATAAAGATCCGCAGTCGAATAATAACTAGTCTCCCTTCCAGGGCTGCAACATCTTGGCTATTAGTCGTCGTTGGTCGTGATTGGTTAACGAAATCGTTTCCGCAGAGTGATTCGCAACTGTCCAAAAATTTCAAAATATATTTGCGCGATAGATGTTTGGACTTGCGTTTCGGGATTTGGCTCGATCGCGCAGCGCTGGATCGTCGAGGATCGGGACCAGGTATGTAGTCCGCGGGCCATTTTGCGATCGGCGCGCCATCGGTATCGGTCCGGATCCGATGCCGTTTTCACCGCTACCGTATTTTTTCCGCCCGGCGATCTCTAACTACTGTTTCTTGGCGCAGTGTATCGCGTTACTCCGATCGCAGTGTAACTTTATAACACAGCCCGAGAAAGAGAGACTATTTCCCTCTTCGGCTCGCAGACCGCAATGTTATTACTAGCGTGGCGAGCAAACACACGATTTCGCAGTTAGCCGGCACTGTTGGACGGGGCTACAAATACGATATTTCATCGCGGGACGGTAATAGGTAATCGCCTAGCCAGCCGGTCTCGAGAGTCGCGGTACAAGGCGGTTTACCGTTCAACGGGAAATCGGGCATAACCGGCGTTTCACTAAATAATTATTCAACAGACACACTGTAAATCAACGGGGACGCGGGTTAAGTTTGCAGCGGACGCGCGCGTGCCCGGACGCCCTGAAATTGCTATGATCTTGTGCGTGGATTCCATCTTTTACCCGTGGCTCAACCGCGAACACGCCGTAATTGCCGGCTGACGTTTCTATAAATTCGCGTTACTCCCTCTCTACCTCTATCCCCCTCTCTACGTCTGATATCGTTACGATTCCATCGGGTTAACACGCCTTGCCCGCTGGCTGCAATTATTGCCTGGAAACCTACTAATCTCGCGAGCCGACTGCATCCGCACGGAGCCGACCGTTTCAGACACCCGGGATCTGCATGCTCGCCGCTGGGAATTTCTAGTCGCGCTCGTGTTTCGGCGCGAGAAACATCGGGAAATCAAAAGTGCCACGTGTCATTGAATACTACGCACCTGTACACTTAAAGTTAAAATATCTACAAAAGTAATGGTTTTTGAACATCAATAGGTTAATACATTTTTATGCAGAACACCGAGATGCATCGAACAGTGCATGAAAAATTATATGATTTCATTAGAAAAAATGACCTTCGTGTGACCTTCATGCGTACACTGACAAACAAAATAGCGGTAAAAATATCTACCAATGTAATGGATTTTCAACATCAATAGGTTAATACATTTTTACGCAGAACACCGAGATGCATCGAATAGTGCATGAAAAATTATATGATTCCATTAGAGAAAATGACATTCATGTGTCCTTGATCCGTATACTGACATACAAAATCGCGGCACTAGATTACGTCAACCTTGAAATAAAAAAGTTTCGTATGAAACATTTTTTCAAGTAACGAATAGTTCTGGAAATGATCGCACATATTGATTAAAATGGGACACCCTGTACAATATTACTTTAAGCAATTTTTGAGTGGTTCCCATACTTATTCTATTCACGAGCCTCTGATAGGTTTGGGACAGTTGTATATTTTCTCGCAAAGAGGCTAAGCGTGACGAAATGCAGAAACACATTTTGGGCACGTCCACTTGGGACCCTCTCCCATTCTAAGGCAAGAAGTTTTCCACGTCGAGAGAACAGAGAGCAGACAGTCTGTAACTGCATCTCGAAATAGAACGATCGATAGAATACATCTCATCACATAGTTTTTGAGTTTGCACCTCTTTTCCCGGTTCGATCACTGATCCACCCGCCATCCATCCATCCAACATTACATACACACATTAGAGAGGGAGAGAGAGAGAGAGAGAGAGAGACAGACAGACAGACAGAGAGAGAGAGAGAGAGAGAGAGAGAGAGAGAGAGAGAGAGAGAGGAATTAAAATGAGAAAACAAGCCTTAATGTTGGGTCATGCGACTACTATATCTATACTTAAAGGTAATTGAAGCTTAATTTTACGCAGTTGATAGATTAGCTTTGATCGCTGTAAATTGAAGAGACTACACTGTCAAACAATATGATTGATATCCTGGCTATCATGCCCGCACTCGCATTTCGGGTAAAATAAAATACCTCGTATAAAATACTTCAAAAATATAGGCGACCGAAAACATTCATTAGTTCATATGAATGTTCATAAAGAAGGTTCGTTATTGAATGTCCCGATGAATGTTCATAGAGAAGATTCATTATTGAATATTCAAGTGAATGTTCAGATGAATGTTCAAATGACTGTTCATAAAGAAGATTAATAATTTAACGTTCAGGTGGATGTTCATGAAGAAGATTCATCATTGAATGTTCAGATGACTGTTTATAAAGAAAATTCATTATTGAACGTTTAGGTGGATGTTCATAAAGAAGATTCATTATTAACGTTCAGGTGGATGTTCATAAAGAAGATTCATTATTTAACGTTCAGGTGGATGTTCATAAATAAGATTCATTATTCAACGCTCAGGTGGATGTTTATAAAGCAGATTCATAATTTAACGTTCAGATGGATGTTCATAAAGAAGATTCATTATTGAATGTTCAGATGACTGTTCATAAAGAAAATTCATTATTGAACGTTCAGATAAATGTTGATAAAGAGGATCATTATTTAATCGAGGAGGAGGTTCGATTCCAGGGCGAACGCGTTATGAAGGAGGTTGTCGCGACTCGCGGGAGAGAGTACGAAGTCCGACCGTGTCTGCTGGGTAATCTGGAGCACGTTTCCTCTGAACAACCCTGTATAGTTCGCTTCGGACGGTGATTCAACCACTTCTTCTTTTACCATGAATGGTACCGCATTGTTCCACGCTTCCGTGCAACGTACACACGGCTAGTCCCTCTCGGTCGGTCGCGAACGCGAACGCGGCCGAACGTGTGCACGTGCATAGGCCAGAATTCTACAGAAGTGACTATCGTACGTTTTCCCCGCGCACAATAGTTCGTGACTGGTTTTATCGCCGGCGGGGCCCTTCGTACCTCGGCCACACGGAACTTACACACGGTCATTTGTGGTGAACGCGCGCGAATACATACGTTGCACGCCGTCAAGCGAAATCGGCTAGGATTTTCGGCGGACAGAAACTAATCGACCGAGGCCAGTTACCCTAATTTTTGGTCCAGCCTCGGATTGTGCAACTGTTAACGTGATAACGACGCGCGAGTCACATAACCCGTCTAATATTCTGCCTTTTTTAACACTTTCCACGCCAAGAGTGACCAGCGGTATTTACTTCCAGCGAAACTCGAAAGGAAAAATTATTGTTTCCGGGAAGGCTAGCGAATTCGAGGAGAAATAGATGTTGTTGATGGAGATTTGCTTCTGCAAAATTTCAGCTTCGCTGAATTGGCGAACAATTGATAAGAGCAAGGTTTATTAGATTCGTATGGAAGTATAGAGAAATTGTGAAGCTCTATTATATTTAATATGATTCGACACGATATAGAACCTCTCTGCAACTATACAATTAACAATGCTAATTATCATTCGTAGCATTATTTAGTTACTTCTATAGAAATATTTTTTAGGGAATAATACTTCTTGTTACTTCTTTCGTTAAATAGAAAGAAGTAAATAAAAATGTTTACTGCATACAAGCATGTTTTATAGAATACTAAATCTATTGTACATGGTATTTTCAATCTGGTAGTACAACCGAAAAAAATAATACATCTAGTTAAAGAAATCAGTCAAAAACGTGGAATAAAATTATGTACTCCGATGTTTCATTTTCGACAAAATCGATTCTGCAGCGTCTGATCATGTCCTACTGATTTCACTTTCATGAGAACCTGACAATTCTTCAAAGCCTATCTTCTTAAAATGGTGGAATATAATTTTGTTGTCTTAGATTTCATTTTCGACGTGATCAAATTTTAACGGTTGACCATGACCTATCGATCCTATTTCGCTAAATATCGATGCATGACAACCTGACGATTCTTCAAAGACCATTCTTCAAAGCCGATCTCGAAAACGAAATCCTATTTAAGCCAATTGTATTCTATATTTCCGACTTACTTCTTCTTGTGGAATTATTCTCTTTCTAGCTTTATCATCAAATCAAAAACACCACTTAAAACAGGCTTGATTTTTGATTATTATAATATATTTGAAAATCTGAACAAATTTCAAGATGCTTATACAAATAGTTTCTAATTTAACGAGCAACTGTTACTTTACCTAAATATTTAATTCTGTTAGTAATAAAACAAAAATTCGAAGGAAAATTATGAAGAAGTGGGAATTCGTCTGGAATTCAACGACCCAGTATGCAGGCGACGAACGGTTAAAAGTAGAGGTGTGCGAGAACCCAAAAATGTCGAGTACTCGATGGTTGAGACGGGTCAGGAACAGGGTTGCCATGTACGGCCCCTTACCCTTCCGTCCCTCGCCAAGCTGCGCTGCTAAGCCGACCAACACTTCCGCCACTCTTCCCACGAACGCTCATGCGTACCGCGTGGAGCACGCTAACGAGTGTCCCAACTTTACCCAAATTAAGCCGTCCGTGGCGTCGTGTAGTGCCAAAGAAACAAAAGGGCACCCGTTATTTTCCCTACCAGGTCCCACAGGCGGAAGAGTGGGGGAAGCGAAGGCAGGCTTAGCAGCGCATATAGGTTAGGGGCGGAAGGGTAAGGGGCCTGGTGGGACGCGCAGATAGTAACCCTGGTCGGGAATGCATCGCGACGAGACGAGTCGGGTTCTCAAAAATTTCGGGATTTCCAATAATGTTCGGAATTTTCGAATATATGGGGATTTCCAATAATGTTTGGAATTTTCGAATATATGGGGATTTCCAATAATGTTCGGAATTTTCGAATATATGGGGATTTCCAATAATGTTCGGAATTTTCGAATATATGGGGATTTCCGAGAACATTCGGATATTCTCGAATATATCGGGATTCCTGAGAATTTTCGGGACTCTCGAATATGGGGATTCCCGAGTACATTCGAGTCCTCCAATGTATCGGGATTCTCGACGATTTTTGGTATTGTTCTCGAGAATCCCGAAACTTTTGGGAATCCGTCCCGATCCCGAATAAAATTCATAAAATTCACATCCCTCCTCGACCCGACATTTTCGTGTTCTCGCACACCTCTACCAAAAAGCTACCAGGTTTCGAACAGAAATATGCGTGGTTTTAATTCTCTTGTCCTGGATTAGCGATTTCACAGATGGCAGGCCTAATCGCGGTGCAGCACGCGCGTGTACGCGTTCCGCGAGACGTCCACGTCGCGTCGCTGAACTGAGAGCGCGGTCGAGCGATGATGTTTGCGGCTTCATGGCGGACGTGGACCGAGATAACACATGAAAATAGTACAACAGCAAACGATAACACGCATTCGGTATATCTGCCGCGGACTCGACTCGACTCGACTCGACTCGGCTCAAATCGGCGCGGCGCGGCTTCGTTTCACGTTCCCGCTCGATATTGAATCGCGCGCGCTCTTCGCGATTGCGACTCGTTCTCTCGCAAACTGCGAGGGTAACCTTCTTCGTCGACGTCGACTATGTGGAGACATAAAGGGGGGACACAAGGGGCCAGGGGTGGCACGCGAGGTTCGCGCATGTTACCACACGATAATGATAACCGGGTGCATTGAATCGGCGAGTCTCGACGAGGTCGTTTACACGCGCGCGGGCGCGCACGTCCCGGATCACCGAGAAAACGACGTTGTTGTTGTGTGTTGTTAATCTTACCTAAGCAACATGGCAGAGTCACTTCACGGAGAAGACTGTCGATGCTCGAACGCTATATCACTAGCATGCTGCTGCCAATCGGTGCTCTTCGCGGTTTCAGCCTGAACTTCTAACAGCCACCTGAAAGAGAACATTGAAAGGCGACACGTTTTATTCGTTCTTTATCTTGCGGTTTCGAATGGCGGGTACAAGCATTGGGGAAAGGAGAATCGCGTGTTTGCTCGATTGAGCTGTTCCGAGCTGTCGACGAACGTGACCTTCTCTCTCCGTAACGTCGCGCGACCGTAAAGGTACGTTTATGTTGCAGTTCGAAACGGGGCTGTGGAGTTAGAGTTGGCAAAAACTATGCCGACTCCGATTTAGTGTTGGTCAATTTTACGAACATCAAAACTGTGCTTAGAATAGTTGAAAAGAATAGGAGTTGTGAAAAGTGAAGATTATAATTTTTAACTTTTTTATCTGCGTCTGTAATAAAAATTTAAAAGACACCTTATGTAGGTCTAAGTAAGTTATACGCATGCCCAAAGTTTCATCGTAATGTTTGTAACTCGTTTCAACATTAACAGTTATTTAATATTATGTTTTTTATATAACATGAACATAACATTAACATTACGAAAGGCATATCTTAAATTTTCATTATAAGTACACATAAAAAAGTTAAAAATCGTGACTTTTACTGTTTTCTTCACAATTTCAATCAATAGCAATTTTTAGAAAAATTATTTGCATGTTACCTAGAAAACTAACCCTTCTACCATCATCACAAAAAAAAACTGAAGTCGTTTGGTCCAATTTTTAAAAAGTTATTTGTTTCTGAAATGTGTACGAATACTTTTTACGCTCACTGTATATTAAAAATACTACATTTGTATAAATGCACAAGTAACTATTGGACTTCACTGTTTTTCCTTTCGTATTAGAGAAGGAAAATAGAAAATGTTTTAGGACGTGTTACGATGAAATATGCGTTGCAGTTTGTTGTGTAGAAGTGGTAGTACAGTATTTAATCGTTAAAAATCGCCATATTCTAAACAAGAAATGTCGCAAAACAATCCCCACTTTCGCGGGGTATACGGCCCGTGAAGCTCCAGAGGCCTCGGCCGCCGAGAATTGTAACATAATACGGGTCGAGTATATCGGTGAGACCACTACTAATCTTTCTTTCACCATCATATTCGTGGCATTTTTCTAATGAAAATGATACCAAATATGATATAAATTGCGATGATATTTACTTGTGTAATGGACGATGAAAGATTCGGAAAATTATTGTAAATATGATCCGAATTATATTGTGTTTGGTATTATTTTAATAAAAAAAATGCCACAAATATATTGGTAAAAATTCCATAAAAAAATAATAAAAAATAAAGAAGTTTTGTCACTGGGTTAGGTGTTGTTTTCACACCGACATACTCGACCCGTATTATGTTACACTTCTCGGCGACCGAGGCCTCTCGAGCTTCGCTGTCCTTTTCTACGTTCGGCACAAGTCAAAGAATAGTATACTTGAACACGAAGTGTCGCCGGCCGGACCTGAGGTTGCGACTTTTAACGATTAAATACTATATTACGATTGTAGTGATGTTCATATGCTTAATTAATGAAGAAATACATCAATTTCGGGAAATACCGCTTTCATACTTTGTATGTCTATGGCATCACCGCGATGTCTTTCAAGGTGCGTACACAATATTCGAAAGACGGAAATCCCAGTCTTATTCGGAATTTTGTTTGCAGACTCCGCAGCCCTGGTTGCAAACGATCGGAGAGATGACAAGTGCGAATTGCAGAAGTACGTTCTAGTCTTTTAGAATGGGAGCGTTTGTATTCAAGCAACGAGCAAAACATACTGAGCGATCAGAGAGACAAGCATTGAGAATCATATTACTTTTCCTTCGCTATCATCGCCGTTTTTGTCTTCGACTTGTAGCCTTATTGGCAACGGATATAGAGAAACTAATAAAACAAATGATACCGCACTATTACTAGGGTTTAGCTATAAATACACCAGAGCAAGATATTCTCTAGCTGCTTTTATCGCAGCTCTAATCGACGTTTTTATAGCTTTTATCGCAGTACATAAACGTACATCCACATAAACGTACCCTAACGGAGCAGCGGAAACTATTACGTCTTCGCTCTGAATGATTCAACGCGATCTCAACATACTGATGACATATGTAAAATATTGGTCATTTGGTAAATTTAAATGTCCAGCTAATTAAAACGTTCAATACATTGAAAACATAGCGAACAAACAAATACTTCCAATCATACTTGCACGTAGACAATGAATCAAATTTTTCCAAGTTCTAGAAGATTCGTTTTCTTTCTATCATAACTTGAGTACGCATTTTCATTTTGTTCTGACCACACGGAGTCGCGTAATAAGAACAGGAACTTTTTCCATTATTCAAATTTCCATAAAATAATCCGTGGATATGCAAGAAGATTTGTTATTTATATGCGATCGATTCTATTTTACGAAACTTCCTTTTCTGCTTCGCAATAGCGACATACATATATTGCCAACGATATTCTTATAAAACCTGTGTATATGATTACACATATTCAAGATTCACTGTCGTGCAAAAAGTTTCCGGCCACAAAATATTCAGCAATCTATATTTGGAAAACGATATCTGAAAGAATGTTAATTAATGTTAAATACAGAACAACAAACAAACCCGAGTTATTCTGCTCAGTGTTCTCGGTAAACAATCTTTTAGATATCGCTGTCAGAACACGAAGCGAAAAGTGTATGTGACCGGAAACTTTTGTACGCCGTAGTGGCTTCAATGACTTGTATCTTTAACCCTTTGCACTCGAACGGCGACTTTGAGGCGCCACTAAAAATTGCCATGCTGTAATTCCAAGCAATCTATAAGATATTGTGCAAAATTTCAGTGCGCCTCGAACGAATAATATTAAATTTGATATATGCACCGTGATGAGAATGTTCTAGGACAGATCGAATAAAACCTCTAGAGTGATTGCAAAGTAAATCATGGTGTAACTGTGCTTACTATTTCACATGTACCTATCACGAAACTGTATACGAGCAATCTAGTGTATAAAAATTGACAAATTGGGAGTTGTGTATATTTCAGTATCGAATGCAGAAAAGGATAGCGAGTAAGCAAAACACCGACACCAGCGAATCAGTGAGACAATTCAGTGACAAAACTTTACGATTTTTAATTATATTTTTATGAAACTTTCACCGACATATTCGCAATACTTTTCTATTTATACAGAACGATACCAATAAAAGCGACTCAATTCGGATCGCATGCACTCGAACAGGACACAAACGGGACTGTACCATCTCGGATAGCTTACGCTAGCAAAGCAGATAAGCCGAGCTGTCTGGCAAATTAATTACAGCTCGTGCTTCGCTGCAAAGCTTCATTTAGCATCCCCAGTTTGAGCGAGCAGTCTCGGGGTGACTGTTATTGCATAGTTCATCAAAGAAGCGTCTCGAAGAAAGGAATTCCGATTGGACATCCATTTCCCCGTCTGAGGCAAAAAGTTTTCTGTCTCTCTGTCTCTCATTAGTTATCCATTCATAATTCCCGCGCATTTCACGAAGTTCTTTGTCGCCGGGGTGACAAACGCCGGCGAGGCACTTTTACCCCGTGTTTGCCACGTGTGAATACACCTGCCGGACGCGTGTCGCGTTCATTTGCGATACGGTGACGTTGGCGCGACGCTCGTAAATGTAATCGCGAGTCAATTAAGGCGACACTCAGGGATTTCTAATCGGTTGGGCCATGCGAGAGCCGGATTATGTCAGCCGCTGGCACGCCAACGATTTTAATCGATCGATCCACGCGAGAAACGACGAGAACGAGACGAGACAACCAACCCGTTCGCTCGTCTCGTTTCCATTCCGTTTTTCCTCGACGTCCCTCCTTTTTTCCCCATCCTTTTCCTCTCTCTCTCTTTCCCTCGTTGGCCACGGTTTACATTTACGTAACGCCGCAGACGAGGATCGCGTATTAATTACAACAGCTGCGTAGCCACGCGGCCCTGAAGAAAAGTTCGAGAGCAATGGATCTTCGATAGTCATCGATCAACCAGGATTGTCACCCGTGAACCAGTCTCCTTTTGAGGAAATGCTTGTTCTTTTCAGTTGCTTGTTCTCGGAAAAGAAAGCTTTCGACTCGACGTGGATGTGTATGTGTTTGTGGAATGAACACTGATTGCTTTGTGGGACATTATTATGGCTCAAGGAGATTGAAGAAGATGTGTGAATTGGTTTGGTAAAGTTGTACTTTTCCGAGGTAATAAACGAAAGAAAACCGCAAGTTATAGATACACCGTGGATTTTTATAAATTTATGACAGAGTATGCGTTCGTGTTTTACAAACACAATAACCAAAATTTTCTGCAATATTCAGTAACGTTGCACCATGTAGTTTCAATGCATATTTCTATGCCTCAAATATAAATTAATCTGTGATCATCCAAGAATATAAAAATCTACAATAATTTTGCTGTTTCTAAACAAAAATATTAAATAAGTTGTAAGAAGAAATTGAAAGTACGTATCCGGGTACCCGATTATTGACATAAAGGTTAAATCAATGTCGAACATAAAGAAATTAGATTCGCGTCAGCATTAATCCTAAATGTACGAAGAAATCGAACTTTTTTAATCGAAAAGATGAAAAGATTTTCTACAAGAAAATCACACGCGCCTTGCTCAGAGAGAAAGCAAGATCTTCATCAGAGCAAAGAACTTATCTCTCTTCTGAAGCCATCCCTGAGCACTTCCATAGTATAGGAGGTAATATAGATAAACTGTTTCCATCAGATGCCGAATATAACAATGATTCTAAATATACAAAGAACTAATCAAACCAGCGTTTCGTTTCAGCAATATGATCTTTTGTCTCGAATCTAGTTGGGAAAGCGAGTTGTCAGTTTTTAATCCCATATACTTTATAGTTTTTGAATCAGTATTCGGTACTCGTTTGATCCAAAAGGTCAATTATTACACATCAACACACAAAAATTCAAGGTGACCTTCATATCTCCATAAAAAAGGGGTCTATCATCAAACTAATTATTACATTGTACGCCCGGCTGGATACCAAACAACTTTTGTTTAAAATTTGCTTTGATACAACAAATAGTTTATGAGTAAATTTAGGCGGTACAGTTGAACGACTCGCCCTTTATACAAAAAAATAATCAAACTAGCGTTTAGTTTCAGCAATACGATCTTTTATCTCAAATCTGTGACCCTAATCTCTTCTAGTCGGAAAGGTGAGTCGTTAGTTTTTAAACCCATGTACTTTATATTTTTGAATCAGCAGTCAGTACTCTTTCGATCCACAAGATCAATTATTACACAACACACAAAAATGCAAGGTGTCCTGCGTATCTCCATAAAAAAGTGGACTATCAACAAACTAATTATTACATTGTACGCCCGGCTGGATACCGAACAACTTTTGTTTGAAATTTTTTTTGATACAACAAATGGTTTCCGAGTAAATTTAGGCGGCACAGTTAAACGACTCGCACTTTATACAAAGAAATAATCAAACTAGCGTTTAGTTTCAGCAATACGATCTTATGTTGTCTTCAAAATATGACCTAACTCCTTCTAGTCGAAAAGATGAATAATAAAATGATGCCCACCTTACGCAGAGAGAATAAAAGATGGAGAGATCTTCGCCAGATCAAGAAGATTATTATCTTCCTTCTGAAGCCTTCTCAGAGCACCTCCGTTAGAGGATAGTATACATAGATAAACTGTGTTCGTATCGAATGCCGAAAGGTCTAGAATTTTTCCCGGTGTCCAGGGGCCTGTTTAAGCGATAGCTACCGAGAGTCCCGGGGATCTTAATTCATAGTGAAACCGGAACGAAAGCCCGCAGCAGCTGTAACGAGTTGCCACGCTTCGATCCCGAAGGGAATCGAGTCGGGTCTTGAGTCAAATCGCGTCTCGTCACGGCGAGCCGGGAACACCCACATAGCACTGGAAGGCAGAGTAACGTAGGTGATTTCACTGTTCCGGCACACGGCGCGGAGGTGCATCGGATAAGAGGGACGAGCTGGGGTCCAGATATAGACCTGCTGTAGGTAATAGTTCGGTAGATGGTAGTGGTAGCGCGAGCGGTAGGACCGGTAGGTTTGGTTTACGTCAAGTTCGTTGCGGCTAGCCGGTTCGCCACTTTTCTTCTTCTCTCCGTCCTCCTCCTCTTCCTTTTTTCCGACCGTGGGTTTTCTTCCTTTTTGCCTCCACTTACCCATCCCAACGATATTTCCGTTCTCGTTCATGATCCCCTCCCACCCTGGTTTTTCCTCGTTTAACCCTTTTACGCGGGACACCAAGTTTCGCTTCTCGAAAATCCGCATCCATAATCCGAGTAATTGAACCTTTCGGTGGATCGTCGGATATCCTAATCAAGTGATAGGTAATTATTTCAATATTTAAATAGACTTTAATTACTTCGTTATGTTTCTGACGTTGTCAAGCGAAATGATTTCTGATTATCAATCTGGTAAATGAATATTTAAAGGGGTATTCTAGTCTACAATTTTTTTGGTCTTTTTAAGGATTTTGTTACAGAAAAATATAAGTTTCCTTATATCGACATTATGCATATATATTTATTTATGTTTTACGAATGTTGACAATTTGTTTCATATGAAATAGATTAAAACTGTCTGAATTATATAAAATATAAATTATATAAGATGTTCTGCTTATCTGAAATGAAATAGTCAAAGGGATTCTTGATTTTACACAATCGTACTAATCATCGAAACTGTTCGTTATTTGATCATAAACATCCACAAATATTTTATAAAGCTATTGGATAAATAAAATTGTAAAGAACACAAGCTCCGCTTACGGTTTCTCTAGAACATAGCAACCTACCACGTTACGTTCTTAAATCACTCTAATGGTCGTTCGAAACTCTTCGCTTCCCAATGGTCTGACCATAAACGTCCAAATCTACTGAAGCTATAGGACGAGTAAAATTCTAAAGTATACGACACGATCTTAATTAATAAGAACTTCCTACCTCAAATTACTAATATCGGAGCTATCAGTGCTAATTTAAAAAAAAACAGATCAACACAATATTAATGTAATAAATCTAATATTCTCTGTAATTCGTTTCGGAATCCATAAACCTAGATTTCCATACAGCAAAGACTGACAGAAAAATGTTCGAATAAAGGCATAATTGATTTAGGAAGATTCGTCGAGAAGCTACGTAAATCTATTAATGGGAGTGACCACCATTCAATTCAAGAATAGCAAGGGGTGTGAGACCCAGAATTGCTCGTCAGCCAGAGAATGGTGGGAACGGGAAGCAAATCTCGAAGAGTCCTCTTTGTAGATACCGACGACTTTGATAGAGGCGTGTCCACGTCGACAACCTACCATTAGGATGAATAAGCATATCTTTATGAGATCTGGGCAAACGAGCCTCGTCTGTTAGTCGCGTATTCTTTTTGTTTTCTCTTGGACGAGCGACGAATCCTAGAATCGTGTAGAACGTTTCTCTCTGAATAGGAAAATTGCAGAGTAGCCGGATATATCTGGAAATCTAAATTTTCTACGGTCGCAACGCTCGGTTGCTTCTTGGATTGCGAAGGGTGTGCAGGACGTTTCAATTCTCGCGAGCACGTGCAATAAAATCAAAGGAAAACAAGAAAATTAGAAACGAGTCGTGATCAAGCAGTGGATCTTTATACAAATTCAAGATGACTATTAAAATAAGATACTCATTTGTGCATTCGTATGCAATGTTTGCTTCTTATTTCAATAAATATAAGTGTGCAATGTCTGTAATCTAGCGACGAGAGCTAGGTGACCAAAGCGAGAATGAATTATTTTACAGTTGTAAGAAAAGAATCATATTGAAAAATAAGAATCGATCATTATACAGTTTTAAGAAAAGCATCAAACCGTAAACTTCCTAAAATCCATTGCAGTGCTTCAAGCATATACAGGGTGTCCCACGTAACAGTCTTCACGATTTTTTAAGTACTTGCGATAATCTGACAAAAAATATTTTCAACAAAAGTTGATCAGTTTCCGATTGGCTATATGTTGCAATAAAAAAAAGTTCGAAAACCATTTCTTTTTATAGTATTGTCAAGGTCACCTTTATTTCTTTAAAGGGCACTTTGTATTTTTGACTTAACAGTATTATACCCCGTGTCAAGACGAATTCAACGACCTAGTATACCATGACCTTGGGATGACCTTGAAGACGAAGAAATGAAAATTTCAACAAAACATGACAATCTGCTTGAATGGGTGATAATAAATTGTGTTTATTATTAAGACTCGAAATTGCATTCAATTTTTATGGGGTCATTTACAGTCAATAGTTTATGCTGTTCCAATACAAAATAAGGAACATTTAAAGCAGCGAATCCGTACAGCATGCGAGGAACTTCGCTACGACAGTATCGTAAGAGCAACCAATGCAAATTTACTGCGAAGAACGGAATTGTGCCTACAACAAAACGGATTTCAATTCAAACATTTGATGTGACTTTTTTACGAAATCGTTTGCGTTCATTTAGTCAAGGTTTCTGAATTGAATGTAATTTCGAGTCTTAATAATAAACACAAGTTATTATCACCCATTCAAGCAGATTGTCATGTTTTGTTAAAATTTTCATTTCTTCGTCTTCAAGGTCATCCAAAGGTCATGGTACACTAGGTCGTTGAATTTGTCTTGACACGGGCTATAATACTGTTAAGTCAAAAATACAAAGTGCCATTTAAAAAAATGTAGGTGACCTTGACAATACTATAAAATGAAATGTTTTTCGAACTTTTTTTTATTGCAACATATAGCCAATCGGAAACTGATCAACTTTTGTTGAAAATATTTTTTGTCAGATTATCGCAAGTACTTAAAAAATCGTGAAGACTGTTACGTGGGACACCTTGTATATGTGCAATTAGGTCTGAATCCATCATTTTATAGTTTTAAGAAAAGCATCAAACTGAAAACATTCTAAAATCCTTTGCAGGGCTTCAAGCATATAAGTGTCTAAGCAGGTCTGCGAAATGTAGTGATAAGGGTTGGTTGCTCAAAATTAGAATAAATCAGCTTATAATTTTAAGAAAAGCATCAAAGTCGTGTATAATCTTTTGCAGAGCTGAAAGCATATAAATGTGCAGTTAGGGCTGTGATATATAGTGATAAGGATTGGTTGATCAAAGCAAGAATTGACTATCTTACAATTCTAAGAACAGCACCACCGTTTAAGCTTTCTAAAATCCTTTGCTGGACTTGAAGCGTACAAGAGTACAATGTCCGGAAATCTGGTGACACGAGCTAATTTAGAGAAGGAAGAATTAATTATCCCTACAAGCTTTCTAACATCCTCAGATGGACTCGAATGGGTAGCACACGCACTAAATGCATAAAGATCCAATCACGATTCAATCGATTTCTTGTCGCTCCTGGTCTTAAAGGTTTGCACAGCCTCCGCGAGATTGTAAACTCCTCTAACCGCTCTTTCATTATCCCCGGCGCAAAAAAGTGCCGTCGATTCCCTCGAAAGCGTAAAAGAGAAACGAGAAAGAACGTAGAAATCAAAGAGCATGTCGGTCCAGCTGACGCACGACGGGCTGCGCTCTCGGCGACAAAGTATCAATTGTGCGAGGAGCGTGTCTCACCGAAGCAATGCGAAACCCTATACATGTCGGAATCTCCATTGCCGGGGCAATATCCATTATTATATTATATCATTGCGTAATCGACGTTTACGGGTTTTATGGGACTGGCCTCGCCGTGTGTCTAACAAACTCGGTATCGGAATTGCTCGGCGGATTCCGTGAACGTTCGGATTCCGCCGGTTGGATCTGGCAGACATGCTGGCAGCGATCAGGATTTCCCGGTATTCGAGCGAGTCGAACGACGTGTACGTGAAAGGGAAGAAAAGCGGCGAGGTTCCCGCTCCGCGATCCAAGTGATCCAGACGCGGCTGCGCCCGATCCATGCCGATGCTGCTCGCCTCGTAACATTGAAATTTCGCGCGAGTCCCTCGACGGATTACGTCCGAGGCTCGTACGTTTCACTGTCTTCGCGAAAGTCAGGTTCAAAAGTACCAAGCGACGTGATCGATGTCCAACAGCGTAAACGGCGCGATAACGCTTTGCAAAAATGCTGCAATGTAATAATTATGCTGCAGATTTTATGCATTTGTAGTAAAAAAAACTAGGTGCGATTTAAAGGATGATACGGAGTAAAAGAATATAAAGTCTCAATGTATTTGTCTAAATTTATCCAAATTCTTAAAAGTAGAGAGAAATTTCTGATTGGGTCCTGTTCATTGTTATCAATATAGACTATTTTCATTTTGCATAAAAATCCGCAGTTTAACGAAAATCTAGATGAAGTCGATATTAGAATGGATCACTTCTTTTTACGAAGGCACTAGGCTGCAGAACTTTATGCAAAATAAAAGTTGTCTGCATCGCTTACACGACACAGTGATCATTTAGGAGTCCTTTCTTTCTTTAATAAACCTATTAAGTTAGAATTAGGAAAGTGTGAAAAAATGAATAGAGAGCACACCAAAACGTTGCCAAACTATGATCGATAATAGGGATCCATTATGAAGTAAAATCTTATTACTGTTTCAAGTGTAGATTCGACCCATATAAAGTGTTTTACAAATCTATAAATATTTACAGAAATATCGCCGACACGCTCTTGTGGGACGGACTGTAGGTTCCAAAACACGTAAAGTCTCGAATGTGCGCAGCAACGGCTGGAGTATCACGCCAGAATCATCAAAAGCATTCACTTAGCTACGGTAAATAAATCTGTTCACAAGTCCAAGAATGTCCACCGATTATTCCACCGGGAACACCGATCATCGTCGGCGGAGGGCGCCGTGGCTTTCAGTTAGGCAACCGTCGCGCCCCGTCGTTAAAGTATTAATTCTCCCCTCGGATTCACCTGCTACGGGTCCGATTAACGGCCGCAAGAGGTGTTCCTTTCATAAATTTCCATCCCGGCCGCGTCTCCCCTCGATCCCACCGACGTAAACCCCCTTGGACCGGCAGAGGACCGAACAGGGGGTTAAGCAGCCCGTTTCACGGAGAACTGGTTCTAACGGAGTTTTATGCGGCGCGTTGGACCAGTTTTGCGGCCGTCAATGAAGTGCACTGTACACCGTCCCGAGAGTGTACCGGCTGAAATGCACTCTCGCTGGGGGATCGGGAGGGATGAAGAGGAGGGAAGAGAAGACGAAGAGAGGAAGGACTGGTGCACATTGCCCAGCGACGAGAACCAGTCATTGGCCGATCGGCCAATCGCGTCACGGACCAAAAGAAGACGACCGCCGGTCACTCGTTTCGAATGGTTCGCCATGAGTCGATTCGTGCGACGACGATCTTCTCTCTTCTCTTGTTGCACATCTCTCTATTTCTCTCTCTCCTGCTCACCCTCGTTGCATCCTCGTCTCTCCTTATCGTGTATGCACCGTGCGCGCACATACACACGCTCGACAGCACGCGATTCGCCGCTCTCTGTCTCTTGCCCCCCTCTCTCCCCCTCTATCATCCCCATTCTTTTTCACCGATTGTATCGGTCCCTCTCTTTCTCTCTCTCTCTCTCTCTCTCTCTCTCTCCGTCTCGTTCACAGTCCAGCTACGTCTGTCGCACCGCTTCTTTGTCTCTCCCGCTCTCTCGTCCATCGTTCGCGGTCTCTCGTCTTCTCTCCCTCTCTCCCTCACTCTCCATCGGTCTCTCCTCATTGCAAAGTGCCGTAATATTCTCCTGCCGGAGTTATTTTCGTCGCGCTCACCGAACCAGCTCTCCCGAGGCGGCATTGCACGAGGTTGCTCTCTGCGCATTGTCTCGAGGCCCCTGCCGGAGTAACTGGATTTCCAGGCTAGCAAGGCGATCGCCGCCGATACCGACGATCTTCCCACTTCGCCTTTGTCTCTCGCTTCTCTCTCTCTCTCTTTCTCCATCCTTCTCTACCACGGGCCCCTTTCCCTCGCGACCGACCGCCCTTTTTGCTCCGGGACAAAGAAAAGGGCGCTTTCGAGGAGGTCCGCTCTACTGCGGATTCGTCGGGGTATTTTCGAAATTAGCTCCAGCCGGTGTATTTATACTGCCTCCGTTACTGCATTTAAATCCCCGATGCTCCAGAATAGCGTCCGACGCCGCGTCTCCTCTTCATCTTTCTTGCAATTTCGTGAACGTTCGGATTCGGAGAAACGTGTTTTATAGAGCTGTCCAAGGTTCGTTTGAACAAGCGTGAATTCGTCGGACGACCGGCTATCGACGCAGAAGCGGACACGAGAACCGCTCGGGAAACCACGGACGCAGCTTTTAGACTCGTTAAATACATCTGCAGATCGTTAATCGGGGCCTGAATGAAAGGAACATCATGATCAAACGAGACAACCGTACTCGTAATCTCGTACACGTTGGAGCGTACCGTGCGGCTGGCTGTGTATCTGTGCCCGTATAAACCAGCCCGCGCTTGTTTATGCTAGTGTGAGTGGCACTCGTTACTTAATGCTTACTTATGTCGGCACATTACTCGTTAGTCATTACTCAACCACCCTTGCTGACTCGCCGCGGCAGCACCTTGATATTTGTCGGAACCGAAAATTAAAGGGTCCGGCGCGCGATGGGTCCTCGTGAATTCATGTGCGGTTTTTAACATAAACGACTGGTGCGTTGTGATAATTGCGAAAGCTCATCTACTTTGACTTTCGAGAAACTTCTATTGCCATGCTTGGAAAAATAAATTAATCTGTCTAATAATGATTTTCCCGCACAAGTAGCTCTGTAATTTAGCTCTTTGCGGACGCGTGTCTGCAGACAGTCGCACAAGTAATACTGCTACTCCGTGACTAAAAATCACTTTTTAAAAAATTATTACTCTCAAAAAACGCGAAACAAATTTTTACCAGACACAACACTTGCTCCTTCATTTAATTCTTATGCGTAGCTTTCAGTACACCATTTCATTTTCCCAAGGAAAATTGTACATTCGAAGCGTCGATAAGTACGCTAAACATAATTCTCGTTCGCAAAGGGTTAGTATTCATAAAATGAAGAAGCTAAAATCGACCTTCTTGTGTAAAAGAAGACTTTTAACATTCCATTTGGTAAAACACAATTATTGAAAACCAATTAATAGGCTTCCGGTAGATCAAGTGGTAATATTTGTTGCTCGTCGTTTTAATCTGAAAATACAGAGCTGTTTAACAATCCCTTTACGTTCGAAAAAAAATGTTTTAAATATTCTTTCTTTTGTGCATACGATATCTTAAATGAATAGAGCGCTTTGTTCCGTATATATTTCATTGTGTATAACGAAGGTAATATTCTAATAGTCGTTCCACTGTAATCCGCGTATCCCATATGTAATGTAAGTGTATAACTGTATGTAACAAACTGTATATGTATAACTGTATGAGAGAAACTGTTGTGATAAGCTCGGGCTAACTGATCCTTACAGACTGACGACAGTCCCCATTTTATGCAACCGCCTGGCCCTTTCTCTCCTTCGGAAAAACCTCCACTTAAGCCTAAGCACTGAAATATAGAAGTAATAGTATCGTTGGATTCCAACAGTAAAAGAAACCATAACAACCAGATTGTTCTGTATAATCGACACTAAAGAAAGTTTCACAATTTTATCTACTTGAAGCACATCGGGCATAATTGATTTAAAAACCGATAATTTCTCAATGAGAAAAACGTCCCCTTCAGCCTAAGCACTTAAATATAGAAGCAATAGTATCGTTGTATTCCAATAGTAAAAGAAACTATAACAACCAGATTGTTCTGTATAATCGACACTAAAGAAAGTTTCACAATTTTATCTATTTGAAGCACATCGGACTTCATTCATTTAAAATCCGATAATTTCTCAATGACCACTTGAATCGGATGATAAAGAATCTCTTATAAACCGATCCAATCTACGCGCGATAAGAAGAGACAATCGGAAGACCGATCATTGTCGTACGAGTCGAATCGGAACCAGGTCTGACCAGTGGCGGTATGTTTCCCCTTGGAGCGGTCGGAGCAGCGCGAATTAAAAACAGTTTCCCTGAAAGCGCGGCCGGCCGTCTAATATTAGCCCGAGTCGAGAAAAAGTGTGCAATCATGATCGCTTACATCATCGAGCTCGACGTTTTATTAATTTCCCCCGGAACGGCGAAGCGCACGGGTCAATCGCGTAATTTCAGTGGCCGCGGCGCGAAGCCGGCCAGCGATGCGGAGGTAATTACGGCCATTAAGCACGGGGAATACTTAGCTTGACTGATTAATTAGAAAGCGTGCGTGCTTTTTCTCCAGGGGCGTTTCCGTCGCGCGGGGGAAAAGCCGCGGCTCGAGCGATTGCTTTCTTTCGATCGCAGCCGAGATTACGTTCGATCCCGTCGGATTATCAGTTCATCCGGCTAATCGATCTCTTCGCGATTCGCGAATCTGTTGTTCGTTTTGCACGCAGGTATATATGTATGTAAAACTGGCCAGCGAGCCTGCCTCGCGGGCACGATTCGCTTAAGCGGCCTGCATAATATCCAACGAAAACGTACAAAGTGTTACGATGTAACGAATGCAATTACAATAAATTGCTAGCATTAATTGCCATTAGATGGACTGTAGATCATGCGACGTTCGCAGTGCCGTGGCGATCGAAGGAACCAACACCGGGTTTTCTGCAATCTCGCCCCTCCCTCTCACTCTTTCACAGATTTATTGCGTCCGCAAGCAATTTACGCGCGTGTATCCTAAACTGAAATTATGCAAAACGTTCTCGCGGCGCGGTAGTCTAACGAGTGGTATTTTTAATCGACCCGCCCATTAGAGAATATCGAGACCCGGTTCCGCGTATGTGAACGCGTATTCGTGCCCACGAGCTGCTAGTCACGTTACGTTGCAGTTATTATTCCACATTTTCACGCAGGAGCCGAGTCACTTCGCGAGCTCGGCCCGCCGCCAGCTCTAATAAAGTTGTAAATAGCCTTTTTAAGAGGTGTCGCACGCGCGTCACCCGGCTGTAATCCGCCTTCGTTATTGTGCTGTTTCTCTCTCCCTCTCCCTCTCTCTCTCTCTCTCACTCACCGTTTTCCTCTTGCTGACGGTGACACGCGACACATTTTTCTCCTCCACTTTCTAAATTGCTTCGGTGACCGCCCGACCAAATAAAAACTAATTCGCGCTGGGAAAGAAAAGGTCTTCCCCGCGATGAATGCAAACGAGCCTGCATGTTGCATTGTGGCTGACGATGCGGCCAACGTGGACTATAGTTGTTGGTTGTTAGTCTTTAATTGGTCAGGTGGTCTCCACGATGCACCTCAATTTGCTTTCTCTCTCTTTTTTTTTTTTGGTTGGACACACGTTTTCTTCCGAGTGAGAAGTTCAAGGTAATTCCTGGCGGACACGGTTACTGAATCGAAAGCTGTTTTGTAACTCGCAGTTGAATTGTGGATCTTTATGCGAAATAAAACTTTAAGGTAGTGTAAAATCAAAATGCGAGTCTAATAAACGCCGATTAACATAATTCAGTCAATATACATAATTACATATGCTAATGACACGAGTATATCACTATTTCTGCGATACTAATATTAATGGATTTACTGAACATACAGTCCTTGTAATTTCTGCTTGCCAATCTAGTTTATAATGGGTAAAGGTTAATTAATGTAACAGATATTCCAGCCAATGAGCACTTCATATAACATTTCCATCGAAAATGTATCATGCATATTCAGTCACAGATCGTGAGGGTGCGTGCGATTTTGCAAATTACTGTACGTAGCTGTTCAAATCCAATTTCGACAATTGTCTAACATGTTTGGTGAAACGTGTAACACGTTGATAGAATTTTATTCGTAATGAATATGTAATTGTATTGTTGCAATGTTCAACCATCATGTAACGATGCATTGTACTGAACAACCCTTTCGATCGAATCGAAGCAACATATGGCTGTTAGGAACATTATAATACATTTTATCCTTAAATTCAACTTTCTGCCACCAATTTTATCTTTTCTAAATCGTGTCTAGATGTATATGATCTTGCAATTTTAATTTATTTAAATTGCACCTTTTTCATTTTTCGATAATACATTATTTCTTAAATAATCATATAGAATATGTTTAGTATCTTCAAAATGTTATATTTCTAGTAGTGAACATCATCCACGTTTTCACAATATTCTTTAATTTAGAAAACGATGTTAAGCTATTTATGGTAGATCTTTACGAAGTGTGGATTATGTAAAAGAATTGACGACCAGCAATTTCAGTAGACTCTAGCATTACTCCCAGTGCTGGATTAACCAATAAGCAAAGTAAGCACGTGCTTAGGACATCAAAAGAAGGGGGGAGGAATTTTTTGACTTTTACTCTTTTTACGTGCGAGTGGAAAGATAAAAGTCAGTAGCGAACGAGCAAAGCTCTAACTTTAGTTAAAAATAATTTTTAGTCCAATTATCGAAAATACCGTAAAAATTGTAAAAAGATGCTTCAAAGTCTTTTAAGGGCTTAGGGTTTCTAAAGGTCTTAATCCGGCACTCGATATTGCTTTTTCAATCCTAAAATATCACGATTCATGATCATGTGTAGCTATAAACAGACTCCCAAGATCCGTAGCCTAACCATACAAACATAATATTGTCACTGATATAAATGTAATTTCTTTCGATCGAAATGAATTATATTGATGAAACTGATTTCGGCGCAAAGTTTCGATCTTATTGAAAGTCAGCAAATTTGCAATTTTTTTATTATCCCAACGTTTCGATCCATGTGCGGATCATTCTCAAGAGATATTATGCGTTTGCTGTGCACTAGTTACAGTAATAATCAATACGTAACCAGTTACGTATCTGCCACGATGGTTTCAACCACGTTCCATCGTAACTCGTATGCATAAAAATATTTTGTTTTTCTTTTATTGTAACTAGTGTGCAGCAAACGCATAAAATCTCTTGAGAATTATCCGCATACGGATCGAAATGTTGTGATAATAATAAAATTGCAAATTTGCTGACTTTCAATAAGATCGAAACTTTGCGCCGAAATCAATTTCATCAATATTGTCACTGAGTTTTAAAAATTCATAGGGAAGAGACTTTCTGATCCAAAGTTAATCAAGTTTGCTTTCGTTTGACGAAATGGTTGCGGATCTCGTGTGACGACGCGCGCAGCGGCCACCTGTTCCGCAGCTAAACAATGTTGCTGCTTAACAGTGGTATAGCGGTCAACAAAGGGGTTAAGCATCGACGTTCGAAATAATTAAGTTCATTAAACGTCTCCGCTGGTACGGTCGTTCCACCGAGTCTCGCTTTTGAACGGCGCACGATGAAAAGCTATTGTTTGGCCGGCGCGCCGGCCATCTCTCTCTCCTGGACAATACTTATCGTGGCAACCTTTGCTCCGCGGCTAGCGAGCGAATTTTATTTTCTCGGATTACCAACGTCCACGCGGACGATCCGAATGTCACAACGACCCGCGATTCGTTTTGCCGTTTCTGCAATTCGCGAATCGCGGTTTCCGATTTTCCGACGTGCACTATCGGTTTCGAAATTTCTTTCAACCGAACCTTCACAATGTGTAGTATCCGATTGTGTAGTTGTAAAATCGTTGCATCGAATTATGTAGATGTACGAAAAAAACTATGACAGAAACTGTTGCAGAATTTGCGACTGCTTTCAAGATTCAGAAAAACGAAATTGTTTTACGTAAAGGTAAAATTTCGGGTTAATTACATTTCTTTCGATTCCAGCAGGATTGTCGTCGAAGATTGTGCACGCGGATAAGCTAAAGAGAACGAATTTTTCTGACGTACACCGGAAGGGGTACCGACGATGACTCAACTGGCTAGTCGAGGTAAGACGCGCGATGTTGCGCTAATCGAAAAATTGAAGTTATCGACGAACAAAGAAGACGACAACGAAGATGAATTTTCTGAGCAAACGTTAGCAGCCCGTTGAAGTCGTCGCGAACGTTTTCGCTTTAAATCGGTTCGTAAATTTGAAAAAGAAATGAGGAAACGCTTGACTGAGAAAAGGGTTCGAATGCGTCGAGAATAGCGGAGGCAGAATCGAGAAATCGGTTCGGCCGCGGGAAAAAAGTACGCTGGAAATTTTCCTCTACGTTCTCTTATCAGCTCGTTAAGTAAACTGTTAACGGTTAGAGCACCGTGGACCCTGGCACGACACATCAGACGTCGTCGCTCCAGTAATTTCTCGAGATCGGAGGTACGGTCGCGCGCGAGCCTCGGCTTCGTTTGCTTTTGTACGTCAGAGATTTGTGTGTATCGGAGCCGAGCGACGAAAATACGACGCGCGGCTTCGATACGCCGATTACCAGCGGTAAATAATACGACGCAGGACACTGTTCGAAACTGTTTCATTCGGCGCGCGTCCTTCAGCAGGGAGCGCGGTGTAAATCAACGAAAATGGCTTTTTGGGAATTTATTATAACTGATGGGTTGGGTCAATCTTTCTAAAATTTTAGGACTGTTTTATTGCATTATCGAAGTAATTAAAGACATTTTTTTAGTCTAAAATAGCTATACATAAAGTAGTTAAAATGATTTGTGCACAGCCCGTCTCCGAAAAAGGTGTTCTAACCAGTTTAAAATGAATTAATTGTTTAAATAATATTGGGTAAAAAATAGGTCATCTTTTAAACAAACTTTTTAATGATCTTGAAATTTATGAGCAGTACCACACAAATGAGGTTAAACACGTGTGATCCATAAATAGCGATTATGGAAATTCATGGGTAAAGAAAAACCTGGAACCCTCGTCTTCCATAAAGATCAGTATTAAGAAAAACGTGCTTCACGCTCTTCCTGCGACCATACATGTTTCCTCAAACATGTTTCTGACTATGTGGCAGTTATAGAAGTTATGTTATGACAGTAGTCGTTTGAACGGTTCGCTATGTCCGAATATCGTCTGTGTACAATAAAAGAACCTTTCCGAGGAAAACCTGTTCTGATTAGTCATAGTGAACGGAAAAAAATTAATTATAACGTATGTTCCTAGTTTCACTTATACTGTCGGTCGCTTGTTCCACGATTTCTTGCATTCCTTGTTTATCACCAGTCTGATTTACTTTACAGGATACAGATTGTCGAAACGAAAATAGCATTTCTTTGTACATTCGGAGGAATGAGATGAGGTTTATAAATCAACTTTTGTAAAAATAGGATGAAGAAATAATCGGTGAAATCAATTGCTAAAATCAGGTTTAATCAGAAGTTTGACTCGAAAGAAGAGCATCAAGAAACATGTCATCAATTCGATCAGTGACGCAATACCTCGGTATGCGCTCCACGTGGCATGGAACGTGTTGAAAGGCTGACTACTGGAACAATTACCGCACCCAAGGGTTAAATTGTTAAAATTCTATTATACCGCTTAAAGCGCACGTTAATTAATATGACAGTGAACGTATCAATTTTCAAGTTTGCGTAAACAAACATGTCACCCAAATACGACAGATACGATAGTCATTCTGTTAAAAAAGATTTGTGTGGACCTACGCCGCCAGTGGTCATCGAGACCAGCCCCTTCGGAGGGTTAACGCGCGTGTTTCCGGTTCTGTTCGCGTCGGCCATGCGAGCGACAGTTCTCGGTCGTAAACAGCGGCCATAATCACGAAACGAGACGAGCAATGACAACAAGGGGGTCCCGGGATTTCGTTCGAAGAACCATAAACACCGCCTCGAAGAGCCGAAACCACTCTAATTCCCGTGGAACCGCGCGACGAAGAAGAAACGTCAACAACGCCGTTTCCGGAAATACACGGCCGGTCAGCGACAAAAGGAATTCGAGATTTCCATCACAAGGCGCTTCTCGTCAAGCGTCAAAAATCTCATTCACCAACAACAAGCGACGGATGCGTCTTTGGCGTCGCGATGCTCATCGTTTTACGGATTGGTTTGGCGGCCACGATCTCGCGGAGATCATCGTTATCAAAGACGATTCGACACGCGCCCTTATCGCGGAGGAATCGATCTGTCTCTCTCGCCCCCCCCCCCCCCCCCCACCGCCTCACCCGAACGTAACCAATCGTTGATATATCGAGTGATACTCGCGGGAATTTTTGTCAGAGGAATTTCCTCGGGGCAGCTGGCGCACGTCCAATCGTTTGCTCTAGCGAGCGCTCGCTAGAGAACGTCCTCCTATTCGATCGTGTGTGTACCCGCGCGCAACTATTCCCGCCGCCACGCCGCACCGCGCCGGTTCTCTGTTAGCTCGGAGAGAGAAACAGAGAGAGAGAGAGAGAGAGAGAGAGAGAAGAGAGAGAGCTAGCAAACGGTGCGCCGACCGACGACGACGGCGACGCTTGCCTCGATAGAGACGCGGGAGAGAGAAAGAACTCGTGGAAGAAGAGAGCGAGAGAGAACATAGAGAAATAACGAGAAAGAGAGAGCACCGGAGGAAAGGGAGGAAGAACACAGAGAGGAAAGCAAAGAAAGAAGAAGAGAGGGTGGACTAGGTGGGGCAGAACACGGGGGAGAGGGGAGGGGGGAAGAGGATTGTACACGGGGCGCACACGGTTCTCTGTTACCTGCGACTCGTGGCCGTGTCCAGCATGGTAATCCAATCCCTCGGATGGGGGGCTACCTCGTCATCCCTGCGGGTCTCTGGTTGACCGATCGCGAAAAGTCGAGGAACTTCACTGAACGGCTACTTCCGTCCTCTTCTTGCGGCACTGTTCGTCGGTAATAAAAATCACTCACTAGCCGTGCGATACCCGGCGTGAATGTGCACGAGAGAGAACGCGGAAGGACGCCTCTGGCTGGCGCGAACACGAGACGCGCACACCTCCGGATCCGCTTCACAAGCTTCTGCTATTCTCTCTTCTATTTGCGACTTTTTGTTTTTTTTCTGCTAGTAAACCGTTTCTTTTATCAGCCGTTTGCAGTCGTGGTCGTCGTCGACGTTGTCTGATCGGAACTGAGCCGGACCCACTGCACGAAAGAGAGAAACGCAAGCACGCGCCCGCGCGCCGTAAACAATACTGGACGACTGCGACCGATTATTCGTGTACGTCGTGTTCTCGTCCGCCACGATCACGGGAATACCGCGGGTTGCTGCTGTTGGTCGGTTTCACGAAGAACGATACGCGCCACCGCGACATCCAGTCCACGTACCCCCACACGAACGACCGTACGCTAGCAGAGGCCGCAATACACTGAGCGAACACATGACTCCGCGGGGGCCTAGTGCGTGCGCGCGCCGCACAGCGGGCGCCACCGACGCGACGCGACGATCGCCGATCGCAGACGTAAGAATCGCGCCCGGGAATCGATTTTCCTTTACCCTGAGAAATCCGATAAAATCCGGGAAATTTCGGAAACCTTGTGAGACTGTTAGTGATCCAGTGACTGGTTCAGACGATTTTTCATTTCTCCACCATCGAACCCATTTTCCCGAACCTGCAAGCCTTCAACATCCAGTGCTTTTACGAAAAGTTGGAAAAAATTTAATTTTCGAAGTATATGGCAACAAAAAGCTGCTATAATACATTCGTTACGCACGGGTACTGGCCTTACCAAGATATAGACCGTCAAAGTTGACGAACTTTCATGCTTCTTAATACCCTAACCCCCGTAATGCCCGAGAGACGATATATCGGCTTGAAATTAAAAATCGTATAAAATTTTAAATTTTGGCCAGCTTTTCTGGGAGAGGTACCACCGTGACGTCGTCCCTTCCAGTATCGGTGAGTTTTCTCTTGGTTTCCTCGATTTTCACATACTTCACGGCTACGGTGGTCCAATGCTGTTGAACACTGTGACAGTGCATGCAAGTTTGTATTACTGTAATGTCCTAGCCTATTTTTGAGTATTACAAGCTTTGTGTTTTGCTGCTGACGGTTTTAGTGTGTTTGTTATTGTCGCGCGTTTTGAACGTTGTGCAGGTCTTACTGTCATCTGTAGATCAGTTTAATAGATGACATTTGTTTTGTAATGTCTTTTCTCGCTTTTGCGGGTATGTATTTGGGGGACGGTAAAAGTGGCGGTGCAATCGGTTCTACTTAGCACGCATGCGCGGATATTGGGCGCCGGAATTTTGATTTATGAACGCCAACCAGCGCATTTCGCGTTTTTTTTAAATCTCTGTTTGTACAAAATTTAACGAAATGAGTGTTATAGCAAATATTTACTAGAATTTTCATTTCCTGGATGAAGATATAAGGATAACTCTCGTTTCGATCGAATAACGGAGCGAAATCTATGCGTGCATAAACATCGACGATCTAACGAAGACTGTGGTTGATAAATTATGTTGACTGAAATAAATTTAAGCGACAGGCTTACCGCGACGACACGAGCTGTAGAACAGGATTTCTTCACTGATTTACAAGGAAGACTGGCTAAGGACAATCTCGGGTAACCAAAAGTTGTCTGTTATCGGTTTGCACGCGGTTATCACATTCCTGCCGCGCCGCTCGCGCACTCGTCCCCGTTGATTGTTCTCGCTCTTTCTCTTGGGAGCGAAATCGATAAACATACATAACTCGACTTCACCGCGAAGTCTCCTCGTGTTTCCGAATTCCTGTAGCGTCGCGATACGCCTCGTAAAAATAGCCGTCTCGGTCAAATAGAATCACGTTATCGCTCCTAGGAATGTCGGTGAGACATTCTAGTGGTTCGACGAAGAACGGGAGAGAACCAGAGAGAGAGAGAGAGAGAGAGAGAGAGAGAGAGAGAGAGAGAGAGAGAGAGAGAGAGAGGGAGAGAGAGAGAGAGAGAGGGAGAGGGAGAGACCGAGGAAAAAGGTTCCGTGAAATAACACGACGAGCTCGGCGTTTACAATCTAATTGCTCGCGGATCTCTACCCTGCTAGATGTAATCTTGTTTACAGGGCAAAGTTAAGAGGCCTAGCGGTGTATTTACTTACACCGAACTGTTTGATCTCCGGTTGTTACGTGCGCTAACCGCGATTGATAGTGAAAGCGTTCTTTATCAGCGAAGGAACGCGCAAATACCTGTCGATATTTTTACGCAACTCGCGGCCGTCCAAACAAACGATTTACGATCACCTCGTCTGCGGTATGCGAAACACGCGTGCCTGCTCTCTCGAATCTCGAAAATTTCATCCGCGAACGCTATTACTGCCGAGCACGGTCCTCTATCGTCTCGATGGAATAAAAATTCCTCTCTATCTCTCTCTCTCAAGAAAGAGAAAGAGAGCCCGCAAATCCCCTATCTCGCTCAATTAATTCTTCAGTCGTGTTCGTTTGTACCTTTCATCCTCCCGTTATCTTCCTATAAATTTTCTAGCGACAAATTGTCACCTCCGATTTTCGAGCACCCAAAATGACCGCGAAGAACGGTCGCGTTCTTCAATGGGACTTCCGGTACAGAAGCATGTACCTCGAAACGGGGAAAAAATACCGCGATGGAAGAAGAAACGGTAGAAATATCAATTGGCGTGTGTACACAACCACAGTTAGCAACAGTGACGTAGCCGACGACGCACAGAAGCGGCGATTGGCTGCTAAAACAGCTGCTATCTTATCTGTTTTCCCCCGTGAGTATCAACACTCGCCGAGCGACGCGTACAATGTACCACACAAATTTGTAATTTGCGACGAGCTTCATCTTTCCCCGTGCAGAACGGTTCGGGACAGTTCAGAATCGTCCACCTGGATGGTTCAACCCTTCTTCGAGGTCGTGGCTCTTGAGGAGCGTAAACATATCGACACGCTATCTAAAACAGCTTATCAATGAGTATCGATGCGTATCGGAACGGGCACTTAAAGACAAGTGTTTTATCGGTGTGGAAATCAGTAGTGTAATGGAATTTGAATTGAAAAATCGTAGTCCCTTTTCCAGGATAGCTTCTAACCCAATGGGATTCGATAGCGTGTCTGGGATTCTTTTAATGGTTTGAAGCTAGGCTCCTAATTTTATGGATTTATAGCATGTTTAGCCTTGCTGAACAAGGTATAGCGAAGCGTTTACTACCGTCTGATGAGATTTCGATCTTCTCTAACTGATAGAATCTCTACAAGAATATATCTGTTGTGGATGTCCGACTGTTGTATTCTATCATTTGCGGTCTTAGCTATTTGCCGTTTCGTTTCACTTACATACACCTCATTTATTTGAACAACTGTATTTGAGTACTTTTAACAAATAAAATAAAATACTTCTGCATTTCCGTTAACGCGTTAAAAGATGTTTTATTATGAAAAAGTAAAAGATATTCTCCGAATCGTCATCATCGATTAAAAATAAGCAAAAGCTCCATCAGTCGACTCGAGATGCGCTAGCTGGAATGAAATGCGATGTTGAATCAGGCTGAATATAAAACCACAAAAAGTCTAGGGTACATAGGGCATTTACGGTGTTAATCTGTCACTTCGTATTCACTGTCGAAGAATCCCAATTTTTAATCGGAACGTATTATTTTGTGTCAACAAGGAAGACCAATGGCAGATATATCTATTTAAAGCAAACCTTCAAACATAGATAGCAAAGAACAAACTTTCTTCTACTTGTCCGGCGAGCCAGTGCATGGTTCGAATTCATAGATACGCCGACGTGCTCGTTAATGTGGCTCGTAAAGTATAATACCCGAGCGGTAAATCGAACGATAAGAGACTTCATTTCGAATTTAGAGTCGGGGAACACGTGGCAGGCAGATTCGAGTCGGTCGAATGCGTTAATTGGCCATTGTGGTGTGCAGAGGCGGCTCGGAAGGAGGCTCGAAAGAATTCAGGTGACAACCTTGACGGTGTCTAACTTTGATCGCAGCCTGTTGGCCGATCGTACGCGTAATAGTTCCGGCTATTTATAATGGTTCGAGTTTTCCGCGTACTCGAGAGAGCAAGCAGTCGGTCGCACGCGAGCGAATCGCCGCTTCGCGTCGCGCGCCGCGAATCGTGCCGATGGAAATCAGGCTAAATGACAACGAGACCGAGGCGTCACGATCGAACGTGTCGAACCATGAACGAGTTTATTTTCAGCCTCGGTCTAAGCTCGAGCATACCTTATGTAAAGCGACAACGAGCGTGCGTGGACAATGAGTGTGTGTGGACAACAGCCCGTTCCTGGTCGCAGGTGCCTGAGCGGTTATGGAAAGACGCGACGGCGGCGACTTCGAGACTCGGAGAAATTTCGTCGAGTGGGAAATTTCCGAAGCTCGTCGAAATTTTTACCTCGGACCATCGCCATCTCCTCCTCTCTTCCTCTTTTTTTGCTCGTTCTCTCGCTTTCTCCCAGTCTTCGTGTTTCTCTCTGTCTTTCTACCGAGAGACGCGTATCGCGATTATCCCCTCTGGCGCGTTCGAGCAGCGACGATGTAATTGCCGGCGATCAGAGCCGCTCCTTTTCGTTCCAGTGATGACGACGAGCCGCGTAGATTAGCATTCCCGTATCGAAATTTTTACCGCTCTCGACGTTATTGTTCTACGGGACGGATGAGGACAATTCCGAGGCTATAAATAGAAAACGCGGCTGGCGGAACGGGAACCGAATAAAAGTACGGCGAGACCAACGCGACGCGGTCTCTCGCTCGCTCGCGCGTCCGAGCGTGAAGTCGCAATAACGCGATTAGTATATTAACCGCCCGAGTTGTCGCGGGACTCTGCAAAAATCTCAGAGAGCAGTGCCGAGCGACCTTGTCGCGTATCTTTGATTAAACAGTCGAAATTCTGCGAGATTGGTAAAGATCGAACGACTTCGACCCCTCGATTTTCGGAGTGATGCGCCGAACCTGTTATGGATTGAGAGAGCAAGAACAGGATCAAGAGGAACAACAGAGGAGAGAAGAAGGAGAAAGCTCAAGAGCAGGATGATCGGGTTCTCGTCCCTCACAATTTGTTTTGGTCGTCTCGTCGGCCGGCGTAGTCGTCGCGCGGAGTAATTGTACGCGTCACGTGTGTCTGTCCGTCTGCCGCTAATGACGGATCATTTTGCAACATTGCTCCCGGTCTGACGTTCAACAACATCGTTCTCAGGAGGCAGATACACCATTTGAAAATTGCGGCGCCCGCTTGCAACCTGTATAAACAATCGGCCATTACCCACCGTTATACGATAATCGTGCTTGACGTCAAATATTAAATGATTTCGCTGCGTGAATCAGGCTGTTTAAATTGTCCGGCTTGATTGAATGATGGCCGCTCCTCTAAGTTGGCCGACAACCACTTCACCGTAAATAAGATGGTACCCCATTCTGTATATAAGAGTCGCCTCGTTATACAGGGTGTTCGCTTCTTGCCGGTTCGTCTTCGAACAAATGTTCTCCCAGAGTTTTCTCATTCTTGATCAAAACTTTCCTCGTGTACAAGAAAACCAGAAGGCAATCTCCTTATCACAGCCCTGGAAGTGCGTTTGTGGTTGCTGGTCTTCAGTGGGTGCTCGATAACTATTATTTTTTGGGGCTTTAGGGGCGTGCCTTTTCAAGAAGAGGACTTGTATCGGGCGACCAATTGTACATGCGTTATCTCCATCATTAGAAGGCTTTACTCTTCACTGTGATCAAAGTACGCATGCGTGACTAATAAGTGCGAGAGAGAGAGGGCGTTCCTATCGGGCAGTTATCAAGTGACCACAGTGTTTCAGTAACTCAAACAGCAGGCATTTTCAGGAATTCGAGTCACACATAGATCTAGCGGATTCACATAAGTCGATAAAATAGATTGTAGACCTGCTTTGAAGGGCTTGATTTTTCACTGTAGTCATAGTACGCATGCGTCACTAATGTGTCCAAATAAGGGGCGTTCCTATCGTACAGTTATCAAGTGGTCAATGTATTTGACTTAACAGGAGGCATGTTCAGGAAATAGTCACATATAGGGCTAGCGGAACCACGTAAATCAATAGAATAAATTGTAGATTCCTTTTAGCAAATTTTCGTGAATCATGAGAGCAGGGAGCGTTCCCAACGTTTGCTTAAAGGGCTCGTTCTTATCAAGCGACCGTCTTTTTTGCCAGGAACGTGTAGGACCTGTTGCTCAAATTTTACGAACGTTCTCTCTCGATCTCGGACTGTATATGCGTTTGCTCCACGCGCAGTTTGCAAAGGACTCCGGCCACTAAATTGCGCAATAAATTCAGAAGTCGTTCTCGTATTTGCACGACTGTTTCGCGCCCGAGCGCGGCCCGTACCGCTCATACCGCGCTATCACGTGCCACGTCGACGTGCACGTAACGAGACGTGCGAATTAAAGTAACAAAGAGTTTGGTTGCCTGTCGAACCGGCAGCGGACGCAGTTACAGTTTTCGTGATCGGCGGTTCGCCGCGGGATTATAAATAAATGTAACAGTACCGGACCGGGAAAGGAAAGGAACGCGATCGGTATGCGCGTCGAAACAAAAGGGAACGCTACCGGTTCGTCGACGTGTGCTTGTAACGTCTCGGACTTTCTATCGGCGATTTGCGACGCAAATAATAAGCCGGTGCGTTTGAAAAACTACCGTTAGCTATGCGAAACGGAATTGTCACGAGGCCCCTGAAATACCGCAACCGGACTATCTTCGAAGCAAACGTGTTGTTACTCGGGGACCCTCGACTTTCGATTGATGAAGTAGTACTGACGCAATGATTCCACGTTCGTTCGATGAATTTTAACGCGATTGTGGCCGGGCTGATTTAGTCTTGGTCTCGGACGATAATCTTTTTATCTTGGAATGTCAAATGTTTGAAATAATTAGTTCTCTTTCTGTGTAAGTGTACAAATTTTGTTCATTTGTCATTTCTTTGAGTAACTCATCGGTAGACTACGGATCTTAATGTAAAATAAAAATTGTATGTATTAGTTGCATTGTCATAGGGACCAAATAGAAATTTATTTCTCTCTTTAGTGTTTTTATTAAGTTGTAAGAAATGTGTCGATACTCTTAAACTCTTGTAAACTTTTTGTCCAATCAACCAGATCAAACCGGATGGGCTCGAAAGAGACGTAATTTCTACTTGATTGCTCTTTTGGTTTAAATCAATCCCTTCCAATAACTACACTACGGATTTTCATGCGTTTACAAGTTACAAAAATTCCTCAGAATTCATAGATTCTGATGCTCAATGAAATTGAGCTATACTGTGATTTTGATTTAATAAAATTCAACGTCAACACTGAAAATTTGAACAAGCATCCACAGCCGAGTTGCAAGTAACCGGGAGAAGTATGAAGGAAAATATACACACCGAATTCACTCGGCGTTCAATGCCGAATCAGCAAGTTGAGGCGCGGTCGACTTTGATCGACATTTTGTAATTTTTCACGACGATCGGCGATCGTGTCGAGGGTCAGAGCCGTGTGGTCGACCAGATAATACCGGAGACTCGTGCAATCACCGTATTCTCCGGTCTGGTGTTCAATTAATTTCTGCGATGTTTATAATTTAATGGATCTCGGTGCGTTATCGCCGCCGTTTCATCACGCGTCGATCTCGTGCGTTGCTTCAACCACGGAGCCATTGCACTCGCGTGCGTGAACGAGATCCGTCAATACCACGAAATTATCGTGGACCTTCATGCTTGGTTCGAGATATCGTACATTCAGGAAAAAATGCTCAATCTTTCAACATTGTTGATATGTTCCGTTCGTGCGTCGGAACTATTGTGCGTTATGACTTGCATCTGTTAAAGGGGGTGACAGTCTAAAAAAGGCAATTTTGGCACCGCTTCTCTACAAACACCTACCTTTTAAACTATTGAACAGTGCAGTAGAATCTCGATTATCTCGATTATTATAGGGGAAACATGTAATAGAACAATTGCTTAATTACAATGTATAATTCCATCTCTACTGATTTATACAATAAATACTGTTGTATATGCATCGCCCTAAATTGTTCTATTTAAAGAAGCTCGCACTAATCATATGGAAAATCTATCCCGGTAAAATCAGTAGGAATTTTCATATGTTGTAGCTTATGATCTACTGAACAAAAGATGTAATGAGCACAAAGCTCAATAATGGACAGTTATCGAGTTATAATCAGTCAAACATGACAAATTCGAGCTGTCGAATACTCAAATCTCGGGAAGTATTTATTTTTTAAAAAAATGTTTGAAACAAAAATAGTAAGGTTTCACGAAATCTGTTAGGTGGTGTCATTATTTTTGAATGACCTTGAAAAGGTCTGTGAACAGAAGTCTTTCACAAAAATCTTTGCGTGTCACAGCAGAGATAACGGCCCCACGGTTCGTCACTCCCGTAGTATTTTTTGACTCCAAACTCTCTCTGCTGTGTGTCTTGACTGTGTGCGTGTGCGTGCGTGTATGTGTGGATTAATAAAAAAATGATCTTATTATGTATCACCAAACAGTATGGAGACCAAAATGTATGGAATACACTCATATCAATAATATAAATATCGGACGTAGCAATGCCAGAAAGTAATAGCATTCGGCAGCAATAACGCTAGTATGTTGCCAACTTCATTTAGGCCGCGCAACTTGAAAATCGATGGAGTGGGGTGGCGGGAGTGGGGGTGCGGCAAGCGTGTAAAGTAAATATACTTCCCGAGATTTGAGTATTCGGCAGCTCGAATTTGTCATGTTTGACTGATTATAAATCGATAACTGTCCATTATCGAGCTTTGTGCCCATTACATCTTTTGTTCAGTAATTCATAACCTACAACATATGAAAAATCCAACTGATTTTACCGGGATAGATTTTCCATATGATTAGTGTGGGGTTCTTTGAAGCTTTTCGAGATACTAGAATAATCGGATAACCGAGGTCCTACTGTATTCCCCTAAAATTTCAAGATAATATCTTCGTTTGCCTGTATCAATTTTTAAAATAGTGACCTCCTGATAAAGAGACCACGAAACAGAGAAAGATAAGGTTGGATGGAAATGTGAAAGAAGGAAAGTTTTAGTTTGTTCAAATTGTCAGTCTGCTTTCCCTCTTTAACGATCATTCGTACTCATTTTCGTTTTGTTAATGAACCTCTTTATTTCAAGTAGAAGTGCTCAATTTACACATGATCGAATTCACGACAGATCGATTGCTTAATTAGGATACACATCGCCGGGTAGAAGTTCGTGGCTACACATTTTTCGAAGCTTCCAATCGTCAGGCTGTTCATATATTACTCTATAAATGATCGGCTTAAGTACTAACGTGCCGGCAGTACACAATGCTGTTTAATACTGAACCAGCGGGGCCATTTTGGTCGGAGGAGGATAATCAAAAAAGTCTTTTCCACCTTCTCGCAGAGAAACATGTTATTGTCCTCGCGAGTCCGTCCGCGATCGGAGAACCGACTGACGCGTTAAATTAAAGATAAATTGACTAGAGACATGTACTTATGTCGAATAAAAAGCACGAGCCTTCTTGATTGTCTAAGCTAATGCGTGGAATTGCACCATTTGCTCTGGTACGCTATAAATAATGTATAAATACACATCTATTGTTAGGTATCTTCGTTTTGTACGTACGGTCTGGCTTTGGTACATGATCGTGGTACTGCGAGCGAGGAAACGAAAATCGTATGGATACTTTCCCTCCGTAGCGTCGCGTTTCTACCAACACCGTCTCGCGGCATAATCAATCACAAGCTACAGCGAAGATAAAGTACAATTTTCCCTTGTTTGCGTCTCGCAAGTGGGAGGACAAAACAATATCGTAGACGGTATTTCTTACCAACTGGCCATAATAAAAGGAAGTACTATTGGAAATAAAATGGGGACACCAACAAGGAAAAATTGTAGCTTCTACCACTCTAAGGCGACGCTACAAAGAAAAACATTACAGTTAATTTATCGGCCAACAAATCGCGATCGAATCGATCGCGTTGCCAGAAGGAGCGAAATTTGATTGTCGAGTCGATCGATCGTAGAAATGAAACGGCTTTGTTCTCCGCGAAGGTACAGAGAGTTAGGCGTCTCGAATGTTCGCCACCGGAGAGCACTAAATCGAAGGAAATTCGTATCAAGTGTCCTACCTCTTTGTCCGTTCAAAGGAGCATCGGTCGGCACGTGAACAGGTTCACAAGTAGGACGAGCGTTCCCGACGCAGCTCCCGTTCATCGCAGACAACACAGCACTTGGCAACACTCCACCACGCACTTGCTCACTCTTATCACACTATCATTGGTCTCGATCCGCGAGCACCGATCCGGCCGTCGAACCGGAAGCCATCGCGGCCTCGGGACTGGCGTCGGGAGACGAGAACGGAGCGTCCATGGTTGCACGGGGACTAGCAGTACTGGCACTCTAATCCAATCGTCGTCCTGGATTGAAGATCAGCGGCGTGGTGGCGTCCCTTCTGCGCTTGATCTTCTCATTGGACTGCGCCGCTCTCTTCTCTCAGTTGAAGTCAGACTGCTTCGCCTGGAGCTGCTGGATCAGCGGTATTAGTGTGGGATCAGGATCCATGAGAAGAAATGTAGTGTACAGAAATTAGGAAAAGTCGGAGGTGTCTGTAAATGACGTCAGGAATCAAGTCTCAATCAGGTGTCAGGTTTCAGAAATCAGGTTCGAATTCCTCATCAATCTCATCAGGTCGCGGGTTTGAGTCTCGATTGTGTCCGGTTTCCTCTTTTTCCTAAAATCCTACACTAGTACTCTAATTCAATCGTTCTCCGAGGTAGAAGATGAGCGTTATGGTGGTGATCCATCCGTTGCTCTCATCATTGGACTACTAGATGAGTTACCTACTTGGCCTAGTGCTTCTGGAGCTATTTGACTAGCAATACTAGCTCTCAAAAAGTCGTCCTCTGATGTAGCAGATAAGCGGCGTGGTGGTGTCCCTTCAGTTGATTTATTCGTTGAACTACGCTACTCTCTTTTAGTAGTTCAGGATCAGCGTTCTATGCCTCTGGAATTGCAGGACTAACGTTACTAGCATTCTAATCGAACCGTCTTTCGGAGTAACAGATAAAAGTGGCACAGTAACGTCCCGGGGTCACCGGGTCATCTCCTCGCTAGATTGCGCCGTTTTTCTCTGGCACTTCAAGATAAACATTATACACCTGGTGCTGCTGAACTAGCAATCCTAAATACTCTAATCCAATTGTCATTCAGGGATAAGTTGCATAGTAGAGATCCATCCACCGATTTCCTCTTTAGGTTGCGTCGATCAATTCTCTAGCTGTTCAAGAATACCGTGCTATACCTGAGAATACTGGACTACTCTAATCCAGTCGTCCTCCGGGGTAGTAAATAAGTGGCGTAGTAGCGTCCCACCCATCAATCTCCTCGTTAGACTGCGCCGCTCTCTTCTGACAGTTCAAAATCAGCGTACTATGTTTAGGACTACTCGGAGCAGATCTGCAAGTCGTCTGCGCGATTCCAGCAGGTCCCAGCCGGCAGCTCTTAGCTCCAGCTCTAGGAAAATAGCACTCATTCCCGATCACCCAATTGTTCGTCGCGCTCCTAACTTCTGCTTGCAACCGCCTCGCGTCCTTCGCATCGAGCTGTGCGTCCTGATCGCACAGCTTCTCCACGCAAGGACACGAGTTGCTTGACGATCTCCAGCTCTCCATGCAGGACGACCTGATCGCGCAGGACATCTTCGGCTTGCAGGGACTGTTGTCCACGATCGATTCGAGTTGACTGTTGGCGCGCGAACATTTTTGGTCCAGCTGATCCGAGCTGGCGAAGCGAAGCCGCTTAGGCGACTCGCTCGAACATCTGACGAACGTCGATCTCACCAGCGATTTGTTCTTCAAGGAGCTACGAGGTATCAACGGGTTTCCGCTCTTCCGGCCGCACCTGCGGCTGTCCCTTTCGGAGTTACGTTCTTCCCGCAGGATCGGATCCTCGCCGATCAGCCAGTAGGTCAGACGCTCGCCTTTTCCTTTCATGGAAACCAGACCTCTCTCCACCACGCTGAATCCGCCCAGCTGGTCCAGCAGTTTTTTCGTCTCTCCGCTGCAGTGGATCTTCAACGCTGCAAATGGTTCAGGCATTTCAAGCTTGGCTGTAAAGGATTATGGCTTGCTTCTTGGAAAGAAGACTGGTGATTGTGATTGTGGCTGTTTGACTTGCTCTAATTGATCCTGGTTCTTTATCGAACCGTAGAAGTGTGTTACTATGTAGTAGATTGCGGATTTGATGCGTTTATGACAGAAATGAATAAGGAAAATACAAAATTTGAAAGACGTTACAAGCATTTAAAGATATTGGTATATTATTTTGGGATTTTCAAAATGATTTAAAGAGAAAATACATTTTTATTCAACTTCGGTTCCTTGCGATTGCCTAGAACAATTTTTGGTAATTATTTACAGTAGGGGCTTCCTCATCGATTTTGATGACGTTGAAATATCTTGTCAAGGTCATCATTCTGAACAACTTTTTCTTGTACATGTTACCGCCGCTCAGCTTTAGTTTCCGAGATATTCGCAAAAAAGTTTCAACATCTCGAAAAGTGATCGGAGTAGGTCTGGGCTAGGTCTGGGTTAGGTCTGGGTTATTTATATATTATTTATATATTTATATATTCATATACTAGGTTATTATATATTTTCTTGATTGTTGCAGATATCCAAGAATACGTATAGTTTCATGCTTAATACTCTCTATGCTAACACAGCTGACAATGAAATGAGTTCGCGTTCGACACAATTCATTTTACGTTTCAGTTCGTAAACATAAACAGGCAAGACAGTGGGTCTCAACTGATTGAAGTCGTTTTAAGTTGTGCCCGTGGCCGCGTTATCGGCGCCCACAATTTCAAATCTAACCCAGACCTACACCGATCACTTTTCGAGATGTTGAAACTTTTTTGCGAGTATCTCGGAAACTATAGCTGAGCGGCGGTAACATGTATAGGAAAAAGTTGTTCAGAATGATGACCTTGACAACATATTTCAACGTCATCAAAATCCGTGAGGAAGCCTCTAATGTAAATATTTACCCAATTTTTATTGTGTATAAAGATCCGCAGGCCAGTTCGTAGACTGCAGATAATTTGTGCAGCTATCGTGATCGTAATTTGAGAGTCATGTGAAACGCAGTTAGATGTGATTAAAGAGAAGAATTTTTGGAACATTGAGGAGCACGAAATTCAAATAAAGGAAATTGAAGGAAATGGAGGAAGTTAATTTTGCTACATAAATGCATACGAATCGACAGTGTAGTAGAAGGAAAGTGAATGATTATTGGGACCGTCGCGTCGGCGCACGTCGATCCTCTTTTTTTCGAGAAACAAGTCGCGCAATTGGAGAACTTACGCGATCCCGCAGACTCCATGCGACTGGCAGTGTTCACTGTGTCTCCGAACAGACAATAACGAGGCATTTTTAGGCCGACCACACCGGCGCACACCGGTCCTAAAGGTGGAAGTAAAAGCGTGTTGTCAATTGTGATCGAGACAGTCGTAAATTCGCGGCCGTTTTCCCTACGCGCTCTTTTACTCACCGGAGTGTATACCGATTCTTAGCTGCAGTTTATCGAGGGGCCTGTGCCGAATGGTGAATTGTTTAATGGCGTCTAGGAGGCACAAGGACATGCTGGCAATTTCCCCCGCGTGCTGGATGCCGTTCCGTATCGGCAGGCCACTTACCTGTTAAGACACAAGTGATTTATCGCGTCGGCCGGTTTTAGTTAGCTGGCTGATATTTAGTTTACGATTACGCTCGAGTTTTTAACGCTCACCACCATGTATGCGTCCCCGATCGTTTCTACTTTGTACACGTCGTAATTCTCTATCGTCGAGTCGAAGCAGGTGTACAGGTCGTTCAAGAAGTCCACCACCTGGAAATCAAACATTTCCTCACTGAAAAAAGTCTTTGACAATATTTTTTATTAGTAGACTGCGGATCTTTATGCGTTTTTGGCTTCCTGAAATTCTTTAAAAAATACGCCAATGCAAATTTCAATATAATTTAACATGATTTTTAATTATTTTAGATCCACAAAGGATATCACTACTGAGAATAAATGGTAGTGACCATAAGATGGACAATTATATAAACATTCGCAGTCTATTTATTAAACAGATTCAAAAATATCGTCACATTCGATTGGTGCTAACTTTTTACGTATTTCACTTTTTACAATTATAGCGATAACCCTTGAAGAAAGATGTATGTGCACCATACCGATTCTAAGGAATGTTTCAATCGTTATTAGGTAAAGTTATTAAAGTTATTAAGTTATTAATTATTGTTAGGTAAAGTTATTGAGTAGGATACACTTGCATCCATTATTGCTAGCTTTCTTCAATTCAAAAACAGCACAACACAATCGTATAGTAAGAAACTAAGAGTAAGACTTCTTTCCTTAAGGGTAAAAAAGAAGTTTTAAACAGCGATAAAAATGTCTAAAAATTTTTTCTACAAATGTAGGGAACTAAAAGACACCACAGAACATTTGTTCTCTCGCAGTTTACTTAAACCAAGAACGTGCGTCGTTTCTGAATGGTTAAAAGGCAGCTTTAATTCCTCTGATAGGAATACAAATTTCTAGATTCGTTTCAGCGGATACAAAAGTGTGTGAATATATTTTCAGTGCTTATCACGGTCTTGCGAGGATGATTTTTCTTTTGTTGTGGAAAAGTAGCACGGACCGAATGCGGCGAAAATTTCCTAGTCAATCGACTTGCCTGCAAAGGCGTGCTCTCGGCGGACATAGCGGTGAACCCAACAATGTCACTGAAGTAAATGGTAACGGAATCGAAGCTCTCCGCCTCGACTTTGTGTCCTCGTTTCAATTGCTCGGCAACGTAACGTGGCAGCATCTCGTAGAGCAAAGCGTCTGAAATGATTGAGAGGACGTTACGGAATCAGAAAACAACGAGCAAGAATCTAAACACGAATCGAACGAAAACCATCGAACATTAGAGAGCGACCTGTTTTCTTTTTCTCCTCCGTCAGCTGATCCGTTCGTTCGTCGACAAGAGCCTCCAGATTGTTTGCGTACTTCTCCATCATGGCCATCATATTATCGAAGATGTTTGGCTTCCTGCAACACCGTTCCTCCGTTACCAAAACAGAATTTTACACAGACGAAATTAATCGAAAACTCACATTCCCTTTCGGAGGGGTCTCAACTTGTTTCTGATGATCTTGAAGTCCGGACGGGTCTCGGGATCCTCGGACCAGCACTCTATTAAACAATCTCTCACGAAATGGAAACAGTTCTCCAGCTGATCGAGCGGCGGCCTGGGATAATCGAAGGAAAACAGAGTTGCTGACGGGGTGGAAACGAGATTGGGGTATATCGAACGTTTTAATCTCACCTGAATGGTTCCATCGCCGGCTCCCTCGCGATCACTTTCTTCAGGATCTCCGAATCAGAAAGCTCCGTGATCCCGAAGGGTCCGTGTCGGCCTTGAAGTTCGTACAAAACGATCGCGAACGAATAAACGTCTCCCCTCTGATAATCCCTAGCTATAGGCACCTGGGTTCTCGTGGATCGCAGCATTTCTGGAGCTCGGTACAGCAGACCTGGGGAGAATACAGAGAATTAGGGGTGTGCGGGATCCCGGTCGGGACGGGAATTTTTCTCGGGATCGGGACGGAATCTCGAGAATTTCGAAATCCCGAATATTTTATGGATCTCGGAACCATTCGGGATTCCCGAGAATCTCGGGATCCCGGAAATGTTCGCAATTTCCGACATTTTAAAGTTTCTCCATACTTTCAATAATTTAGTGTTTACTATGCAATGTATACAAGATCTGTCAACTTAGCTAAGCGATCATAAAGCTCGAAGAACACAAAGGCATTCGGATTGCTGAAATTGTCAAGAATAAAGACACTTTCAGGAATCCCAAATATTATTTTACATGTCCAGAAGTAGCTCACTTGGAGGCAAATTCGATGGAGACGCCTACTTCTCCCGCCCGCGCGTCTCGCCTCCCGTGGCGGCCATACTCCTCCGAGCTCCTCAGACCCGTGCCTACCGTGGGTCCGAGAGTCGCCCCAACGCGCCACACGCGGTACATATTGCAAGCGGTAGGCACGAGTCTGAGGAGCTCGGAGCACTACAGCCACTACGGGGAGCGAGACGCGCGGGCGGGAGAAGTAGGAGTCTCCCTCGAATTTGCCTCCGAGTGAGCTACTTCTGGACATGCCTGCCGTACATTGTCGGTTATCCCGAATCTTCGCGGGATTTCGTATATTTTTGGGAATTCCGAATCACCTCGGGATCCCGCACATACTCGGGAATCCCGAATATTCCCGGGAATCCTGGATATTTTACGGGAATCCCGAACATTTTCGGGAATTCCGCACAACCCTATAGAGAATGTATCGCGTGGAAACTGCCGAGTGATTCGATCAAAAGATTCGCCGTACCATGGTATTTCTTCATGACGTCGCATGGCTCGCATTCCGCGTCCTTCTTGAACTCGTGCAGCCCAAAATCCGCCAGCTTTACGACCCAACGGGAGTCGACCAGGCAGTTCGACGTACTCAACGAGCCATGATATTTGATGACGGACTCGTGGAGATAGATCATGCCCTGGAAAAGAAGCGGAACTTTGGTCCTCGTCAACGTTCGAACGTTCGATCGACGCCGGGATGATTGAATGGAATTCGCGCGGGGTGGAAGGACGAATGCGTCCTCGACGGATGAAATTCATAAGGGTGGAAACTATCGAGCGTTTTTATCGTGAAAGTTGTTAGAGAGTTTCTTGCGAAGAATTTACGATTTGACAGAGTCTAGAATCAAATTTCCGGGGATGATGAATTTGATCAGGGGATTGCTTACTCGGATAATGTCGCCCACCAGAGACGCCATGAACATGTTGTCCAGCTTCATGTCCTCGTTCTCCAGGATATCCTGCGACGAAAGAAGCACGGGAGAAAATTATGGTTTCGTTCACTTGATTGCTGGTTATCTCGATGTTACCTTAAGACTGCCCCGTGCACAATACTCGACCACGATGCAGATGTTCGGCGGATCGGTGCACGCACCGATGAAAGCGTTCAGGTTGTCGTGTCGCAAGTCGCGCATCTGGAAACAACGTCTTTCAATTCGCATACCTCGGAATTTATTCGCGATCTCTTTGGACCAGCACTCACCACTTTCAGCTCCTTTTTCATCTCCCGCGTTATCTCGATCGATTTCTTCCGAACCTTCTTCACCGCGAATATGCGACCCTTGTAGACGCCGATTTGCGTGTAAATCATGGAATAACGAAAGTCGGCGTCCGGGTTCGAGCTTAGAGAGACCTGGCTTGTGCGGACGATTGGCTGCGTTGTTGGCTGCACAGAAAATCAAATCTCAAATTCCCTCCCTGATTTTAATAATAATTTTCACGATGATTTTAGTACGTGTTTATTGCATTTCGTGATTGTATTGGGATAAATTGATATTGACGGATAAATTGTGAATGTATTAATATGTGTGGTTGTAACTAGATTGTGGATTTTTATCCAAAATGTTCTATTAGGTTGGAAACTGAATTCGCGACATTCTGTTTCATTGTGCCGTGTATTTGGTGGTGGTTTTGGACTGTGAGAGGTGCTTCGGAAATGAACTCTACTCGTCCCAACGCGTTTAGGCAAAACTGAAAAATTAGGATCGTCAGCTCTTACGAAAAGTAATTATTCTGCTGCAGGTCTAAGACCTGCAATATAATATTGTATGTCGATAGTTTCATAAAAATGATGGATTCCAACCTAATACAATATTTTACAAGAGACAGGACCAAAGTAAAAACTTTCAATAATACTCGTTAAAAAGATTCAAGAAAACTTTTGGATAATTCCGACAATTCGAAGTTCACAGAGACATTACATATCTTCAAATTTCGTCTCACACAAATTAGCTTCGCAATGAGCAAGAAGGTCGGTGTAAGACAAGAATTTTATTCGAATGTGGAGCAATCGCATCGTTTACATTTTGATAGAAATGTCTTGGGAATCGCCGTAGGTATTCGATGAATCGGATGAAGGGATTGCAAGAAGAAGAAGAAGAAGAGTCGAATAATAACGGGTTTGGTACAGAAACGGGGTGGAAAGTTGGAAAGAGAGAGAAAAGTTAGTCTTGTGTAGCTCTGACGCCGAACATTTACCTTGGAATTGCATTTGGCAGGCGCCTCGCTGACTACCGGCGCCGACTCGTCCTTTTGTTCCTTGATCTGGATGTCTTTGTAGTTCACCTTCCATAGCAGCGAGTCCAGTTCCTGTTCGTACCTCCAGTTCCTGTACAGAACCAGCAGCACCGCGGCGATGATCAGCAAGAACCCTCCAGCGATCCCTCCGACGATCTCACCGGTATGAGCTGAGGAAATCGAACGTGAATCGGCGAGAAAACGATCTCAACGGACCGGGCGTGATTGATCCGATTGTTAGTCGTGCTCTTCGAGCCACAACACATACTCTCTCTCTCTCTCTCTCTCTCTCTTTCTCTCTCTCTCTCTCTTTCTCTCTCTCTGTAGATTTAGGTCAGAGATGTTCTCGTCCCCTTCTCTTTTAATTGTACCCCCGATGTTCTCGAAATCGGCAGCAATCGTTGCGTAATCGGTAATCGCGCGCGGTTACGTGGTCGACATACGTATTCGATCTCAATTAAAGGAAACGAAAACGGTACCGCGGGAAGGGCGGAAGGCGTTCCCCTTTAACTGATTTACATATGGAGACTTTGAAGGTCGAGAGCGGCTAACTTCATGATGCATTTCGTGAGCCGATCCGGAGAGAATCCAGAATACACCAAACTGCCCCGAGAGAAAGCTGACTAATGAGAATGATCGAATGGGGACAATCTTTCACCCTGGTCGTCGTAATCTTTCCTTGATGCTACGATTTGCTCGGTATCGCGTGTACCCTCGAAGATCCAAGTTTTGATCGAACGGAATTGGGACGTGGTAGATTGCCGCGCGAGTTCTGTCGTTTCGATTTCGGACACTGTCCATTACTATGTTACACTTGGATGATTACTATAGTGCTGTTCTGGCGGGAAATTGAAACAGATAGGAAATTAAAGTTTGTTCCACTATTACAGAAACTATTGGGTTGTCACAACTGAAATGTTCGATTTTAGAATACACATCCGACGAACCGTTCCGATCAATAAATACTCTTACTAAGGTTGGCGATTTTGAATCGATTTTCTGAAGAATCGAGTTTTTCGAAGCGATTTTCAATTTTTTTAATTGATTCTTGGATATTCGTTTATCAAAGAATCGATTCTTGTCGCTGCGATTCAGAACCGATATTTTTTTGCAAGAATCGCCCATCTCTAACGCTTACAGCCTTCGAGTTTAGTATACATCAGGGAGTCCCAACGTATTCCCCTCCGAGAACTGCAATATCCCCACCATCGAACCTCTTTCCACTGCTACGTACAGCCGTAGAGTTAGTGAGTGCAGCGCGCTCCGCGCGGCTCTCGTGGTGGGAGCTTCCCACTACTATACATTATAACGATGAAGTCTAAGTGTGGGGGAAGAACCTAAGCGGGGAAGGTGCCTCTAATAGCACCGGAGCTAATGGTTGGAACTGCCTGGTATACATCATTTTGAGGTACAAAGCTGACTTTTAAGGTTCCATCTTCAGTTTCTGGTCGAGTTATCTAATTTTACTTTTAAATCAATTTTCTGCCAACGTCAATCAATACGGATGTCGTGCATTTTTTTATATGAATGGAGAAACAACAGACACACTGGAGATTACATTATGCGATGTTGACGTTATGTGATTAATCGACACACAATTTATTGATGGTGAAATGGAACTACAAAATAGAAGTAACAATCTTATAAATGAAGAACGTGAATGGCCAACACACTCCATTACGAGCGTGATACAGTCAAGAAATTTGTAATTCATTGACAGAATATGTTGGTTACAATGGCGTCTCTTTTGATGAATAATTCCTTTACTTGAAAAAATCGGTCATTTCACATGCGACAACCTAATACATAGTTCAATGAAAGTGCGTGGAAGCTTCGCACGAAAGTGTGAGACTGTAAAGTAGTTTCAAAAATCGAGTTTGTAAAACACGTGTCGAAACATACAGAACTTCCCCAGCAATCTGAAACGAGTCGAACCGAGTCGAAGGATCGTTGATACTTACAGGTGCATTTTTCCCCGTGGTAGCCGCAATGAGGTTCCGCGATAGGTGGTCCATCTCCGACCCAAGAGATCTCTCTTGTTAATCGAAGTTTCTGGAACGAGAGAAAATGAAGAGAATCTTGAAGAAGAACTTGTCCAACCAAAAGTAGATTGCTGTCACACTATGGGAAAAAATTCGGCCAATAATCTGTAATTTTTCAATGAATGAAGATGGACCAACAATTTTTTATCTTTTAACAAATATGAAGCGTTCTAACCCCGTGGCAAATCCGATTTAAATAGATTCATTATTTCTGTAAATAGTTACTAGACTTTCAAAATTCTTGGTTCAGTGATGCCTGAGGCATTGGTGCCTCTAATAGAAGATATTTATACAATTATTTGTGGAGTAATTAATATGTCCTCACCAATTCTAAGCGATTAGAAATTTATGAAATTATAATTGTAAATTTAGAAGGTATATTAAAAAACAAATTTATTTTTGTAAAATTAATTATTTGATAAAACATACTTTAAAAAGTCGGTCTCCTTCAACAAACTTTCATTCTGCATGGTATGTACCTGCCCTCTTACAAGTTTCACCCATACTTGCAAATATGTTAAGGAAAAACAAAAAAGTCGATATCCATACAATGTTAAGACCAAGTACTTCGTCGCCATATTGGATAGCTATATATATTGTCCACGCCTCCATGTCAGATCCCAATAGTCGGTGCGCGTGACGAAAGGATTATTTCGTGGTACTGTTGGCGCCTACAGGCGCTTAACTTACTTCGGTACGCTGAAACGATAGGCGCCTATAGGCGTTCACTTTACAATGGGAAATGCACGCTGACGAAAAATTTCGCCATTCTCAGCGCAAGGTGCGTTTGAATTTCTGCCGTATGGTACGAGCGGTACGTATCAAAGTTTTCCGTAGCGAACGGGTTAAAGGGTTTAATGTTTGGCCAACGAGTTTTTCTCACCATCGAGCGTCTTACCGGCAGGTTGGTGCCGTTCTCCTTGTCCACGAAGTACGCGATGGGATACAATCCGTGTCCTTTCGCTGGCCGATTGTCCAGCGCAATCAGTGTGTAATTGCCTTCCGCATCGCCGTTTTCGTCCATGTAAACCATGTACCTGGGGGAGACAATATATCTCGTAACAGCGCGGTGCACGCGCATTAAAGTCGTCGTAAATTGCAGGACGCCGTACGTCGAAGCGTTGATTCTTGCCGCGTTTCATTCGCCCGTTCTCCACACTCGCGTCACCGTTATGGTTAATTGGCATCGTAGGATAAGGAGAAAGAATATTACGTAACACACTCCTGGTGGCATTGATCGCCAGAAGGACGTCGACAGTATCGCATCGTTCTTCCTCATTATTAGACTGTGGATTTTATGCGTTCATGACAAATATGAGCAGGTGGAACATAAAACGGTAGGAATATTGAAAGTATTTAAGAATAACAATCTGCACATAAATAACCTATTCATATCATTAACACGTTTACTGCAACGCCACTCATATACAGAGTGTCCTATTTAAATCGGTCCAGTCGAATATCTACGAAATTGTTGGTGATATTAACCAGTTAGCTGTGTTTGCCGAGTATACTCGTCATGGAATAAAATTAATTGCTTGCTATTTATGTTAAAATTTGTAGTGAAAATTCAGGCGCATTATTAATTTGTCGACATTTTAGAATTTTTCGAGTCAAAGACGAATTAAAGAAACGAAACAAAGAAATTGACGAGAAGTCAATATGTGATAAATAAAGTTTTCAAACATTTTTAGTAGCCACATACAAAGTCGAGCTACACAGTTAACTGGTCAAAAAATGGTTTAGACAAAAGTACACATCGAAAAAATATGCCAACATCAGAAAACGTCCCCCCTGATACCGTTTAACTTTTGGCTAAAATATTTTTTAATATGATCAACAGTTTCGGAGATATTCGACTGGATCTATTTAAATGGGACACTCTGTATATGAGTGACGAAATTATTTCTTCAGATTCAAAACTAAATTTTTTGTCAAGTATAATCATTGTACTGTTTAGGATTTGGAAGATTCAAGAAAGTTGAAGAAAGTTTAATTTTTCAATTTGTGTTTCATTAAATGAGCGGTTTAATGCAAAACTGGCGAAAGTCAGTGTTCGTCTGTAAAGTTTAACAATTCATCTCAAGGGTTTTATCGTCATTGAATAAAATGGTTGGTAGACAGTGGATCTAAAATAAAAGTATTCTATTTCGATTGCAAAAAACTGAAACGTTTATTTTCTTTCTTAATATGTTTAATAGCTTGAAAATAATATAATTTTAAATTCTTTTAATGGTTTACTGTTTTAAATTACACTTACATATTTTTGTTCGCCGTTTAGTAATATGATTTAGCGTGGCTTGTATGAGACAAACGTAACACATACTTCGATATATTATTGTATTTTATAGAACTTTCTTCAATTCCTCATTATCCAATGAACCATTATTTATCCAATGAACCATTATCCAATAACCATAGGACTTGCACCATTTTTTCATTGGACGGCTCAAATAAATGACTTCGACTTTATGGGATTTTTGAAGCTGCTGGTTTGACAGTCATGTGTTAATGACGAAATGAAATTTGACTTCTGTTCCTCGCAACCGGCGAGAAACAATGTTTATCTTCCATAAAGATCCGCAGCTCACTTGTTATTTACTTGCGAACTGATCGTAAACCGGAAATGTATAGAACGATCCCCTGCACGAACAATTAACTCGTCCTGGATCGAAATTGTACTGCATTACCATAAGTCCGCGATACACGATCAGGTCGAACGATATTTCTCCGGTTTCTGGAATCTAATCTCCGTCGTACGACGAAAGAGATGCAGAATTTTCATTTCTACTCTCGACCTCGGGCCCCGCCTCTTAACATAATTCATCCCCTAATCACTCTACTCGCAGAGTTCTCGCGGTGAGATACGGGAATGACGGATCGCACCGTTTCCGTCTTCTCTGACCTCGTTACGACATCCCGACGGTAATTATTGTCTCGTTTCGAAAGTTTTTCTGCGGTCTGATCGATGTCTGCGATGCATTTTCGTCGGTTGTTTTATTTGTTTGGAGTCTGTGTTTTTGTGAGGTAGTTCTCTGTACGTGCACTTTGTTTCTGTGATTCGAAAATACAGGATGAATAATCACATGATTCGATACTGCGTTGGCCAAGAAATATGAAGGCTTTTCAAGATCTCCATCAAGAAGCCAAACAATTTCATTCTTAACCCCATGCCGTACCATTTTCTTTACGGCTACAGTGATTAGAACATCTTCATTCCAAAAATTGCCACGTATGAAGACAGAAAATTTATATTTTTTGTATGGCTACATTTACTTCAGTGCTTAAATGTACGTTACAAAAGAATGAAGGTAATTATATAGAATTTTAAAAACGAAGCAAGGTTCTGTGGCAGTACACAACAGAGTTTATGAGTGGGTGCGTGGATGTACGGAAAGATGTGTGGGTTAAGATATGAAAATTTGTAAACCGAGTTCCTTTTTATGGGGAGAGTACGATTTCCGTGGCCCCTCGTTTTGAGGTTATATTTGTGTCCTTGGGGTTATTTCAAGAAAAAAATGTATATATAACGTGGTGTCAAATTGGTCTGGTTTAGCCGGTAAAGTAGATTTCCTGTTTTTTATAAATTTGCAAACATCTCGGTAACTATGCGAAATATGGCAAAATATCAAGAGACCTTTTTTGTAGAAAATGAAATTTTATTCACATAATCTTTGCATTGTAGCTGTCATCCAGAATTTGAAGTAGTAATGGAAAAATCATGTGAATAGAATGAGTTGTGGTTAGGTCGTGGAGGGGGCGGAAATCCTACGAGGGGCCACGGAAATCGTACTCGTGCTCTTTTTATAGCCGGGAGGTTTAAAATAAATTTCTATTCACAAAGGTTTGCATAAAAATCCGCAGTTTATCGACGTCATTTTTTTATTATCATACGTTTCAAATTCCGCAAGATATTTCGATAAATTTCGAGAACAAACAGTGGATTTTTTTTCTATACGTACCCCATGGCACTGCGGTAATTGACGCCGTAAAGTGTCGCCACCATTTCCCTGCCGTTTCGCGGATCGCGATTCTCATCCAGAGCTTTCAGCAACGACCTCTCGTATAGATGCACCGCGTCGTACAAATACGCCGTCTCCGGCACGATCTGCCTTATAACACGAAAAAACAAAGGGATTACGTTTGAAAATTGAGGACTGGTCGCCCGATTTCTGCGCACCCCAATCGTGATCAAGCTCCCTTGGATCGGATTGAAACTCCGGGAGCGGAAAGATTCGCTGGTGGATAAGCCATCCTCTTTCGAGATGATAGGCAAATCGAGCGGAAATTTGGATCTAGCGGAAACGGAACCGAGGGGTTCCATGGTGAGCCTCGGCGGATCGAAATTCCCTTTTCGAATCGCACTGGAGCGAAGTTAGGCTGACGTTGCGAGGGTGTTGGATTCTTTAGCTAATTCTCCGATTTTCTAGTTCTTTTATTTGGTTAAGAAAATGTAGTAGTTATCTGCGTTAGAAGAGATCTCTTACACATTTATTTGCTCATACTATAAAGGATGTCGCATTTAACTTTGCCTCTTCTAATAACTTTGTTATTTATACAGGTCAGAAAAATGGTTGGAGAGAAAGTTATCGTATTTGGAGGTGGACATAAAAGTCTGTCTGAGTGAAGGTCATCTCAAGGTCATATTTTCCGAGATCTCACGAGCAGTACCGTTTTTTTTAAATGTAATGACTAGACTGCGGATCTTTATGTAAAATAAAAATTGTTTGTATCGATTGCAAGAAGTAGGAGCCAAATAGATATTTCTTTCTTGCTTTATTGGTTTTAATAAGGTGATACAAAAACACTGATATTCTCAAATTCCTTTAATCTGTTCACTGTTTTAAATTACATGTACTCATTTTTGTCATAGATGCATAAAATCCGCAGTCTAGTAATGACCAACCTTTTGCAAGCTACTACGTGCTCGAACTGTTCGTAAGATCTCGGGAACTATGACCTTGAGATAACTTACACCATAATAGACTTATGTCAGCTTCCAAATACGATAGCTTTCTTCCTAAACATTCTTTTGTATTTATAGAAGCAACAAAATGATTAGGGGTGACAGAGTTAAATAAAACACCCTGTATGATACATTCACGGGTCTTCAAGAAATCGTCCCAAGGCAATACTTTCTAGGTTTTAGCAAGTTAGCAATATTTAAATCAGTTTTACTCAATTAAATACAACTTTCTGTTAAGATAGTCATTCAACATTCATATAGTTCAAGAATGAACGTCATTCAGGGCAATCTGATATAGTCGTTTAGGACACTTCAATATTGAATTCAACCGAGCCGCTTGTTTAATGACAGTATCAACTAGGACACTTTTATCAAAAATGGACGTATTCAGACTTTTTGAACTAGTTATGGTCAATGATCAGAAGCAGCCAGGTTCTTGCCAGAATGGTACAGTTAAATCAATTTTTACGGTTGCGAATAAACGATTTTACAAGCCACGATTTCCAAATGTTCATATTGAATGGTCGAGCAATAGACACCCAATATCCCAAGTTTAGAGCGTTCCAAAGTTCTCGATAGCTTCGCGAAAGTTCAGTTTCGGAAGCGGCGATCGCGCGGCCGTGAGATTGTAATAGTCACCTGAACAATTCCGCCCACGTTCGCCAGCGGGTTGCTGAAGTTGAACGGCGGTTTCTGTCGGTAGGCGTGCACCAGCCGGGTGAAGTTCTTCGAGTAGATCGGCGCGGATGCTACCACGCTGAAGTAGCTTCGGTATGCATGCAGGATGGACGAGTTCGTTTGTGACTGCCATAGACCCCGAAAATATTTGTCAGGACGTTTTTCATCGTACTGTTCGATGTCGACGCCGACGACCCAGTACTCACCTGCGAGACCAATCAGAACATGCTCTTTTTCTTCCTGATCGGTCCGATGGGGATTCTACGTTGATTGAAAATGGAGGATACAAGAGGCAACGAAAATAGAGGGTGTCCCAAAAATGTTGCACTTCCTTGAACGGTATGATTCCTGAGATCGTACTTCATATTTCATCATATAGAAATATAAATGATCTATAAAACAGTAAATCATATAGAAGTATAGATCATATTTCAAGTAACTTTTTCCTTTGCAAAAATGTTCTCTGCGGTTTTGTCAAGGAGTTATTAACGAAAAACACGGACCAATCAGAGCGCCCCTACAGCGGGCGGATTCCGGTTCGGCGACAGATCCTGTTGAGCGGGGCGTTCGCATTGGCTAAGCCGAAATCCGTCCGCCGTAGCCGCGCTCTGATTGGTCCGTGGTTTTCGTTAACAACTTCAAAACAGAGCTGCGGAGAAATTTTTTGCTAAGAAAAAAGTTACTTCAAATAACATCAGGAATCAACCTTTCTAAGGAAATACAACATTTTGGGACACCCCGTATAGGCGAGGTTAAAAGCTCTGTTTTACTTAGTTGGTAGAATTAGTCACGAAAGTCTGCATACACCTGCTAGGTTTAAAACATTTGCGAATAGACGAGGATTTCGGTTGAAAGAAGATGAAGATGCTTCTTGAACTTGTTTAATAAGAGGAACAAATGTATCAACGAAGAATTGATGGGATGTCTTGTACAGTGTCTAGAGACGATATCGCAAAGAGTATGAAATTCCTTGTTACGATGATTGCAATTATTATAGCGATGAATTTTATTTATTATTTGATACATTAAAGGTGGCTGTTTTCAGATTTTCTTGTTTTCGTTCTGTGAAATGTTTGAGGTTTGGCGTACGCGGACTTTTGCGACAGGCGTTGCGTAAAATGAGACTTTCGTGCTCTTGTTATCGAGGAGTTGGACGATTTTGATTAGAGTTCGATCGAAGGCGACTATAAAGCTAGCGACTAGTAGCGCTGCTTCTCCAGTATATGTACCTGATTATGTTACAGCAGATTTATACCTTTTTCCAAGAGCTTCTTCTCATCCAGAGCCATCAAGAGACCCATGTGCTCATAATAATTGCCTAGAATCACGTAAACTGGAACAGAACGCGACATTGTTTCGTGTAATTCCACAGGACTCTGTTTCCGGCCGCCCGTCGCCATTTCTTAATCGTTCAGGAGGAAAGAGGGGAATCGTCGCGTCGCGTCGTTCGTAGACTATTTTTAGTAACCGGATAAAACAGAAATAGACGGTCCTAATGAACTGGGCGAATTAGGGCCGGTATCTATTCACCGCGCGTCGCATTCCTGTCATTGTAATATGCGGGTTATCACCCGAGCGGAGTATTAACATGCGGGTTGCCTGTTTCGAGCGGCGCGCGACGACGCGTGAAACGTGATTGGGGAAAAGTGCCTCTCCTTGTTTCGAGATCGTTTCACCGTTATCGCGATCATCGTAAATTATGAAGAAACGAGGTTGCCGAGATTTTTTCGGGAAAACGATCTCACGCGCCTCTCTTCTTTTTTCTCTTTTTTTTTTCTCTGGAGAAAAAGGATATTAAACAGCTACTCACTGCGCGTCTCTAGATACGTCTCGCTGACGTGCTCGTGGAACGGATTCGTCATGTGTGTAACGTGGTAAGGCTCTTGCCAGCAACGCAGGAAGTTCACGGTGACGCCTGCTGCCTCGAACGATGACAGTATCGTCTTCGCGATTGTGGACATCTTGTTGAACTCGAACAGCGTCGAGTTCATGTACATGAACGTCACCTAGAAGTTTCCACCAGACATACCGAGTTTTCTTAGATACGTTAAATTGTTTGTTATTATGGTGTCTTTATTGCGTGATGATTGAGTATGTCTGCTGGGTCTACATGACTCGAGTTATGGGATGAGATCCGGTCGGGGGATCTTAACCCTAATCCTGGAGCATCAATTTACTATACTAGACGGTTCACATTAGTTTCTTTTTGTCTTTCTGTGTTTCACCAGACAGATTTTAACACTTTACCTACCTTTTACTCAAGCAATCTCTTAAATAGACTTAACTAGACTCTTTAATATCTGTGAAATGATCACCGGTTAACAACTAGGGGTTTTCCAACTTTTACCTAGTCAGATACTATTAAAACACATTTTAACTACTCTGTTACATCTACAAACAAATTTAATCATTTTATTTCAAACGGTAGCCCTAAATGATCACACGTTAATACCTAGGGGTTTTCCAGCTTTTAGCTAGTGAGAACATATTAAAAATCATTTTACCTACTCTGTGATATCTACAACGAATTTAACAATTTTCTGTCAACAATTGAACTATATTACCAAAGAATTTGTCTATTATTCTCTTGCATCAACAATAAATGTAATAATTTTCTTTCAAACGTTAGCCCTAAATGATCACACGTTAATATCTAGGAGTTTTCCAGCTTTTAGCTAGTGAGATCCTCTGTCGCATCTATAACGAATTTAACAATTTTCATTCAAACGGTAACCTTAAATGAAGTTATTGGACTATATTACCAAAGACAACTTGCCTTACATATATTTTAAAACAATGTTTTCTTGAGAATTTGTCTATTGGAAGTCTATTAATAGACATTTTAGTGATTCTCCTGCATCAACAATAAAAATCATTTTCTTTTAGACAGTAGCCTCAACAAATTTCTTGGACTAAATTACCGAATTGTTTTACACATGAAATTGCGATTGTTATTAAATTATTCATTAGAACTTGATATTCAGGAGGCTGTTAGATAATTAACGGTAAGCGTCGAGTACAAAAGATGGCGGGAAATTTGAAATTTTACTCACTTTGGTCCAGTTGAAGGCCATCAGGACAGAGACAACCGACTTCGAAATTTGCGTGTCCGGCGGCCTGGTCCTTGCGAACGTGGGAAACTCCTTTTTGTCGGAGGACTCTCGGTGCGTGCAAAACTAGAAACAAGATATCGGCTCGAGCATTCTCGACCTGGATGCAACCTGTTTTCTATTATTCCGAGTCCGGCGATAGTTATTACCAGCTCGGAATTCAGGTGAGCGCGGCCAGCAGGTAGAGATAAATGGCGTGTGCTACGAGCTGGTCTCGAATTTGCATTCGGTTTCTAGGTTGGTCTATTACTAGGCTGGAAGACTGTGGGACACGTAACTCTCGCGATTAGTATGTTGAAGCTACGATATAACTGGCCTACGAGAAAATCGAAAGAAAAGATAACCGGGGGAACGCGCGGTCAGTGATTCATGGTTGCCATTGTTTGACGCATTAACGCGTTCACTGATGGCGATTAAATTGAACGAATTACTAGACGGCGGATCTTTATGCATGTATGGCTTCTGAAAATTTTCAAAAGATGCTAGAGTATAAAATTTCGCAGAATTTAATACGATTTTTGTTCATTTCAGATCTTCAAAGGCTACCACCGCTCAAAACAAGATTTTATTTGATTCCACTTTCTTAAAATTCGTCTATAAAAATTTGGAAATTTTATAAAGATCCACAGTCTAATTATTACATTAGGAATAACAGAAACGCTAACGTGTCTTCAAGAAGTATCTCCAAAATTATCTTTCCAAAAATTAGTAAATGAAACAGTGAACAAACATCATCAATTATGTAGTTGTAAGAATGGTACGCAGTCCGAGGGTTGAAATGTTTTATTAAATGCGACGTACCTTCCTTAGGAAATATTAAAACAATTTAGTGGGAAAAAGTCGTGAACTCTAGGAATATTATGCTGTGCACTATGGCTTAATCCTTTGTCGCATTATAACGAATCAGACTCACGATGAAGATTGTAAACAAGGTCTAACAAATGTAAATGTTATGCCTTACTTTTTACACAAAATGAAATTTTATTCTTTTGTACTCAATGTGTAAGCATTAAAGCAAATGTATCCATACAAAAAATATTAATTTCCCTTCCATTCTTTTGTGAGGCAGGGAAATGGTGCGGCAAGTGGTAAAGACGGCAAAGTGTATAAAATTAATTTTACTATCATCCAGTAAACTGCGAGAATGTAGACATCACATATCTTTGATGTCGGTAGCAAACGTATCTTTTCTGTAATTTCTTTTCTTTAACCATTTGCACTACGATCGATTTTACAGTTACAGTGATTATTTCTTTGGAGATTTCTTTTAGTAAATTTCTTTAGTAAATTCTTTGGAGAAGAAAATTTGCAGCTATAGATATTCTCCAATGGCTGTATATTAACCCCTAAATAGAACTTCATTTCGGTTTGATGAAAATTAAAAACATACGTATCTAGAAGATTCTGTTCGAAATCTTCATCACGAGTGTCAGACTCGTTGTTGTAGTGCAAGGGATTAATTATTGTAGCCGTAATGAAAATGGTGCAGCAAGTGGTAAAGACGGCAAAGTGTATAAAATTAATTTTACTATCATCCAGCAAACTGCGAGATTGTAGACATCACATATCTTTGATGTCGGTAGCAAACGTATCTTTTCTGTAATTTCTTTTCTTTAATTATTGTAGCCGTAATGAAAACGGTGCAGCAAGTGATAAAGACGGAAAGTGTATAAAATTAATTTGACTATGTTTCAGCAAACTGCGAGATTGTAGACATCACATATCTTTGATGTTGACAGAAACGTATCAGGTGAACTACCGAGCAGAAATAAACGCGGTCATTGAAAATTGGAGTTCCTTTACGATATCGGAACTTGATCGTAGAAAAGGTACATCCAAAGTGCAGAGCGAGTTGAGAAGTTCTTCGACCATCGCGTTGGTCGATTAATTTCGCGAGTCGAGTCGAATGGCTCGCGTTCAACGGATCGTAAAACGGTGCACCAATATTTTTCGGTGGCCCACCGCCCATGAGGAAACAGTTCAATGATCCGGATAATTTCCCGGGAAGACGGATGGTTTCTTTTCTTTGTTTCTCGGCGCGCCTGCAACTCTGCTTCTTCCGCGACAGCTGCGAGATTAAAAGAAATCTAATGAATTACGCGAGGGAATAGCCTCGCCGCTCTACAAAGCCGCGTCGTCGCGGTCGCTCATTTCTCTTGGCTCTTTCGCGTTAATTACTGTCCGTTTTCTTTGAATGCCATTCTTTAAGATGCTGCGTCAGTCACAAGTCCCTCAGCCTAGAATCGCCGCTGAAACTGCGGCGACAAGTCTCTCGGACCGAGAAACAATGATTTGCAAAGAAGAGATGTTCTGCGACTTCGACTGCGAGGTTTCTTATTTCTCTGCTTTGTAATACTAATTTCTCTTGCTAGAGATATAACCTCTCTTGACTCTAATTACTGCCCCTTTTCTTTGAACACCATTTTCCAAGATGGTGTGTCAGTCGCGAGTTTCGTGCCATCGAATTGAGGATGAAACTGCGGCGACATGGCTCTCACATCGATCATCACGTTGACTGCGAAGTTTTCTATATTCTTACTTTGTAATGTAATTTTTCTTGCTAGAGACACAGCTATCGTCTTGATAACTTCTTCAATGTGGTCTCTACAAAATCACGTTTAATTATTTTTATGGAATCCTGTGATCTTTATAGAAAATTATTTTCTGCATCGATTCAGAGCGATCTTCTCGATAGCCTATTGTACGGTCTATAACACTTCAATGTTATTTCATTGTTCAATGTTCTATACAATATTACATTAAATTATTTTTATCTAACGGCCTTTACGGAAAATAAGAATTGTCTGCATCGATGGCAAAATACAGGATTTAAAAGAAAATTTCTTTCGTACTACAATAATTTTATAAAGTTGAAGGTAGCATCGATATCTGTAGGGATATTCTGAAATTATTTTGACCTCTTACTATTTTTAATTTCGTCCACCTATTTTTGTCATAAATGTACGGAAGTTGCAGTCTTGTTCTAAATATTTGATTTGATACCGTTTCAGCCATTACATTAAAAGCTACCAAAATAGAGAGATATCTCTTTAGCTGATGGTCTCGAGAAGATAAAAATAAAGTAGAAATTCTATTAAATGTTGCAATTCAAATAAAATCTGCAATCTAAATATAAGGTACTCGAGACTGAAAAGCACAACCATACAGCTGTTCGTTCTTTTAAAATATGCAAAGTTACAAATGAACTCTTCTGACAGACAGATTAATGGATTTTCAAACAAAATCATCTTATTTCCAGCGTATTCCAAATAAAGATACGAAACAATTTTAATATCCATTTGCTAAGAGGTTTCTAAAGCTAAAAGATGATCCTAAACATTACTATCATTCTGTTCTGTTCATTCTACAGTTCTTAACTTCTCTTCAAGGAATATTTTTAATCAAATACAGCAGGAATGGGTATTTTTGTCTCAAGTGAGACAAAACCGTCCCCACCATAGCGCCCACTGTCCCCCACCAGCATCCGCCGTTACTAAAGACGGCGGAAGTGCTTCGCCCGTTGTGAACAGTGCGCAGGCCTTGCGCATGGAAGAGAGGTTGGTGGGAGAAATAGGCGTTTGAGGGCCCCCTACGGTGCCCATCCTTGAAATACAGCAACCGCAATACGAAAAGACAGGCCAAAACTCGGTTTCGAGCTAAAATTAAGATTGGACCAATGAAGCCGGTATAGTAAAGAATATGTGAAAAACGTGCCCATTGAAACAGGCTACAAATCTGTAATATTTCATAATTAATAAGTTGTCCTATTATCATTTCTTAACCTCTCTTCAATCAATCTATTTAATGTGTAAAGACAAGCCATACAGTTAAAGATTGTTTCAAAACTTGGCCTTGTACTAAAATTAAAATTGCTCCAGTGACGCTAGTTGAATAAACAATTTGTGAAAAACGTCACAGATAAGACGGTCGATAAATCTCCAAAATATTACAACAAATAAGTTGTCTTTATTCTGAATTTCTTTTGTTAAAGATTATTTCAAAATCCACCTTCGAACTAAAATCAAGATTACTCCAGTAGGACTAGTAGAATAAGCAATTTTGGAAAAAATTTCGTCTCGGACGAATTGGGCGATAAATCCTTAATATATCACGACGAATATTCTGCAGTTCTTAACTTCTCCTAGAACTATATTTTTCACAGCGGCTTTAATGCTTAAAGACGATCCATGAAGATAAAGATCGTCTCCGAACACGGTCTCGAACTAAAATTAAAATTACGCCAGGACCAATAGTAAAGAATTTATGAAAAATGTCCCGGACGAGACGATAAATCTGGAATATTTCGTGACTAATGAGCACGTTCTCTCCATCGGGTTTTCTTAGAGGGAAACGAATCCGGCGCGCGGTTAGGAAACGAGCAGAACATCCCGGGCAGGGCTAATAGATAAAGGCGTTCGCGGGCAACGATGGCGTTGAATGGGTTAAACGTGTCGTAACCTCGGCTCTCGCTTATTCGTATTCCTCGGTGGTCGGCGAATAATTTATTTGCCCGGTTGGCCCGGCGCTCCCGGGAGCTTAAACCGCGCATTGCACCGCCAGATCACGTCGGAACAAGCGAAAAAACGATCGCGGCGAAACACTTCGCCGAGGACCCGTCCGTGCTATTACATAGAGGCAACATGGTTCTCAATTCCAACGGCGGGCGGCCGGTACCGAGCGGTTATACCGATGCCAAACGGTCACCCGATCCTCCTTTTCGGTCGCGTGCTACATATTTTACGGTCGCGTCTTTTTCTGCGACTGCAACGTTCTGGAGACCGAAATGAGAGTTTCACGGGGTCGAGAGCAGTATCGCCAGATAGGGGAAATTGAGAGGAATATAGTTACCCCCTCTCCGCCATTATCGGGTTAATCACGACGCAGATGCAGACGCAACACGAATTGGCTTGCGCGCATCATGTCACGTGACCGGCCCGTGGCGGAAGCGTGGTTATGCTCGTCGCCAGGGAATGGGGGAATAGCATCGTAGAGGAGGTAAGGTAGAATGGGAGACAAGTATTAATCTGGCGACATTGGTCGAGAGTTAATCGTGTTTCATCTATTCGGGGCTGTAGGGACACAGCATTCGATGTCAAGTAGGGTGCAAAATGTAGGGGGTGGGGCATACATTGAATCGTTGTATTTGAACGTTGCGACAGGGGAAGTTTCTGAGAACTGCACAGTTGGAAACGATCGAGGCATTCACATGTTTATCACTTTTTTATGACGTTTAGATGCTTATCGTTCTTTCGGACCACATGCGCTTGAAGACATTTTGTTTGGACACGTTAGGCATCGTGTTTTTCCTAACGAGACGGTATCGTTAGATGTTTTGACAATTGTACAATTGGTTGTAATTGGGCCCATTTCGGTTTTTATCAATTTTTGTGGGGAAAATAGATCTCGAAAAGATTTTGTCTGGACACCTCACACTTCGTATTTTACCTAACGAGCAGCATTGTCGCATTTTAACCTACAGCAAGGGGATCGTTCTGAGAACTGCACAGTTGGCTATGATTGGGCCCCTTAGATCTTTATCAATTTTTTGTAGCATAGATACCTTTGATAAGATTTAGTCTGGACACGTCAGAGTTAGCAAAACAGCAACTAAGTGAAGTTGGTGCTTAGAAGTTGAGTAGATAGATGGTTCAATAGGGTTTATGTGATTATTAACCTTAACACTTTTAGGAGTGGTTAACTAATAATTATTTAACCCTCAGGAAGCGAACGATTTTAGCGATTCTACACATGGCAAAGCTTAATGTTTTAAACAAATTCTCTAAAGCACTGATCGGTGGTACTATTACCAATTGGGTATATTTTTGAGGAGTCAAATCTTGCTTTCAAAGTCTCTGAAATTTTTCCTCGGACTCCAATTAATTCACAGATCCCTATTTCTAACGACTCTATCGTATAACTATACGGGATAACCGAGGGACGTTTTCGGAGCAACAAATTCCTCGAACGCAATGGAAGTAGTTTCGGACTAAAAGCATGCACGCAACTTGTTACTCGGTCAGAGTGCTCCTAGTAGAGCATACACGCGAAAGTAGCGTAGTCGAAGGTTCTCCGGATTTAGCTGTATTTACCAAAGTAATGCATCCGCGAGAAAGCCTTTTCCACTAAAAAGCCCAAGATATGGAATCTCTCGCAGACGACCCCACTGTCTTCCTTCGGGAAAACTCTGATTGTTGCCAGTGGATTCTATCGAATTTATTCCGAAGATCGCGCCGGCACTCTGGCTAACGAACGAGATCAATGGCTAAAGATCTTGCAATATGGTACTCACGTAAGATATCATGGGGAGGTTGAACGCGGCCGCCATTCTGCCCTCGTGGATGCAGGTTTCCTGGGGACCGATGTACGCGCTGACGTTCCTCGTCCATAGATCGGCGGTCATCAGGATGCTGGTCTCCTCCTCGCCATAAGTTTCAGCGACGACGAAGTCGAGCTTGTGTCCTCGTCGACCGAGCTCACCCGCGTTCACCTGCAACTCCCCGGGAACAGTATATCCTTCTTAAAGAATTAATTAAGGTGCACCGTAGTCTGCGCAAACTGTTTCCACCGCCACAAAGTCTCCACTTTAAGAAGCCGGAGGGAGAAACGTCTTCCACAGATTTAAATGCTGAGACAATTTTTCTCCGGAGGTTAAAACAGTTTCAAAGTAACAAATTAGTCCTTGGGGACCAGTGCTGGGTCTAGGTGGGACACAGGATTTCGAATGTTTATCGGATGCTTCATCGGGGCGACAAATATAAATTAAGATGGGACTATTGCCAAGGATAAAATAAATTGTGTATTAGTACTAGGCAGCTTATTATTAGACTGCGGATGTTTATGCGAATTCTCGGTTGAAAAGGTTCCGTTCATTAGAGACTCGTCTGCTGGATTATTAGACGGCGGATTTAAGTTCTATTTCAGTTCAAATTAACCGCAATGTTAATCGATTTGGGAAACGAGTACAAGGAAAAATACGTATTGTTCGCGACAGCCGAAGTGGTACTCGGAATTAATGCGAAAGGAACTCGCAAAGATACCGTCTGGTATTAAGATACCGCACACAATTGAGTCACAGGCTTCTTGCTATTCGATGGGAAGATTACCATTACTACTTCTGATATTTCACATGCGTCTGTGAACTTCGTGCCCTTGTGCCGTCCCGAGTACCACTTTGGCTGTTGTGAGCAGTACATCAACCTAAATCTTTAGGCAAAATAAAGATTGTCCAAGCCAATTGTAAGAAACCAAAGTTCCATTATCGTAAAAAGTCAAAAATAATAGACAAATGTTTTTAAATTCTTTTAATGTCTTTTGAGTTTCGTATTTGACTTATATATACTAATCAGTGAAGTGATTAATGCACGATCTGGACTAATATTTTATTAAAGTGTAGGGATTGACAAAGTATCTGGCTCGACTCGTCGACTGACTCGTAGAGAATGAGAAAGTGTTTCTTGCGTACTTCCTCTCATATACAGGGTGAGTCACCTAACGTTTGCACCTCAAATATCTTTGTTGTTTCTAAAGATACGTAAAATATGGTAAGGACAAAGTAAGGTCACCTTCATTTTTTTAAGTGGAACCACCCTTTTTTAAATACGTACAATGATAGTCCCTTTCATTGAGAATTCAGTGACTATAATTACTCAAGGTCATTCAAGGTCACGGACAGAGTTCAACATTCCTTCAAAGCCCGTTTACAGGCATGTATCGATGTTAAATCTTATACGTTATCTCTGTCCGCGACCTTGAATGACCTTGAGTAATTATAGTCACTGAATTCGTAATGAAAGGGACTATCATTGTAGGTGGTTAAAGAAGGGTGGTTCAATTTAAAAAAGTCAAGGTGACCTTCATATCTCTAAAAAAATGATATGAAAACAAATTTTTTTTTGGCATCGTGTCAGCCCCATTGTACCATTCAACTTTGTCCTTACCATATTTTACGTATCTTTAGAAACAACAAAGATATTTGAGGTGCAAACGTTAGGTGATTCAACCTGTATATACAAATTCTCGGAAGAAGGTAACGCCTTTTCCGAAATGCACGGGTGAAGCTTTCTCACCTGAAGACGAAAGGGTGGAGTTCCTTTTCCTTAAAACACCGGCCTGGTCGGCGGGGCAAAGGAACTCCCCGTCGCCAATTTAGGTGGCTCTACGCTTTGGGACTTTCCTTGACCGCGCTGGCCGCGCGGCCGGGTAGTCCCGTAACGGTACACGGCTGGCAATGAATCTGGCGGCAAAGTTTGCTACGCACGTGAAAACAATGAAAGAATAAAGTCATTTTTCCAACTTGCAAACACCAGGGTAGGTTTGCTGGTCTAATCCTTAATATCTGCCAACCGTGTGCCGCTACACATAAAATCCGATATTTTAGTCGTATTTTAACCACGAGGAATAAACCGATATAAACATGCAAATTAAGAAACCTACTAGCTACAACAATTTCTTTAGTGACTCTACGAAGCTATTATAAGCATACCGCAGGACTGATTATAGTAAGTCCAACAAATACTAAATTCGTTTCTATTTCGGGCACGCGATAACCGTGGGAGCAACTGAAGTTCTTCGTCGGTAATTAGCGACTTCCGTGCTAATTGTGGTAGGCCGTATTCGGGGAAAGGAAAGGGGAAAACGGTGATCGTTACCTCCTCCACGGCGAGCGATATTGCGCCGGATATCCGGAAGCCGGGTCGCTGATACTCCAAGTCCCCTGGACGTCTCTTGGATCCGGTGATGTATCCGAGGGTGAAGGTCTCCGCGTCGGCGCCCTTGACGAGTAGAACGTGGATCGCCGTTAGTAATAGACAAGCCCTTTCCACGTTTGCCAGTAGCATGCCCAGTCGAGGAACCTTCGCATAAACCAATCAAAAATCAACAAGCATCAACTATCAACCCTTACTCCGTGAAACCAGGACTGTTCGTGTCCGAGCGAGTTGGAGAAGCGTAGTCGCCCTCTCGCAAAGGAACAGAACTCGAATAGCTTGTTCTAATCTGAATTCGAAAGATTCGAAGACTTCACTCAAATTATGCAGACTTTTTTAAAGACTTTTATCCACAGAAAAATATGTCGGACCCAGACGACCCTGTCGCGAATTTGAGAAGGATAGGTCTCTCGGAGACGAGCTCGTAGTGAATTATTACATAAACAAGCTACTGTTTAAACGTTATAATCTCATTTCCGGAGATTTGAAGATGTCACTCAATTTGTTACGATTTTTTAAAAACTTTTACCCACCGAAGTAACGACACACAAACGACCCCAGTTAACGGTTCGACGTTGCCGAAAAAACGTTAGGAAAGGTTTGATAATTAATAATTGGGGCACCGGAAATGAGAGCACGCGGCAAAAGTCGCTGAACGATGGAATTGCGTTCCTTTCGCCGGCGTTTTTATCATAGATTACACCAGCCTCGTTCATCACTCGCGGGGAATGCAATCGTTGCACTCTCGCAAGAGTGAGTTCGAGTTTCGAGCGAGAAAGCGCACGCGTGGTTTTATTTGCAACTGGGGCCAATAAAAGCATGAGCTTGCGGCCGAAAGATATAGGGAGGGTAATGGATGAAACCGGTAAGCTCGACGGGGTTGCAATAAACACCATCAATCTCCTATGGAGTGGCGAGCACTTCCTCTTCCTGCATTTCGCCACCGTTCACCGCAATCACTGGACCACTACGCCGTCCCTCACGCTTTTTCTGGACAACTGTTGTGGTAGCATGAGACTGATTGCCAGCAAGGCACGAGTCGTCCATGTGCTATTTTCTCTGCTGCCTCGATCGGTCATACCACGATGCACCAAGTGCTCCTCCGGCAATTTTTCTTTTACGGGAAAAAACGCTCGGGAACACTGAAGTAGGGGAAGAGACGATCTCTCTCGTCGGTTTGCACGATACCACGCTTCGAAAGTGCAGTCAAGGACGTAGAGATGCACGAGGAGTTTTGAGATCAAAGTAGCAAACTCGTATGAAATAGTTATATGCGTTAACCCCATACACCAGGATTTATTTTACGGCTACAGTGAGTAGAACTTCTTCGTTGATATTAACTTCTTAGAAGAAGAAAATTTATATCTATTTGTATTGACAACAAACTGAATAGAATTTTTGTTATCTAAGCTCTCAAAACCTTTAACCCCCTGCCGTACCATTTTCTTTACGGTTACAGTGATTAGAACAATTTTATCCCCAAAAATTACGCAGATGATGAAAGAAAATTTTTCTTTTTTAAACCAAAAAAAAATGAAAAATGAAATAGATGAAAGCGTTTCATCGCCAGATCGGTTTTACTCCTACCGCGTCGAGGTTTTACGCCTACCGCGTCGAGGTTTTACGAAATCGTTTCATCGTTTCATCGTTTCAGCGTTTCAGTGTTTCACCGTTTCATCGCCAGATTGGTTTTACTCCTACCGCGTCGAGGTTTTACGCCCACCGCGTCGAGGTACTGTCTACCAAGCTCACTATGAAACCGTGACGACGAAGTCCATGCATATGGATAAGCTCGCAAGCAAATTACTGCGTATCGCAGCGATGTTTCACTAACGTGTCCCGTATTCCCGACGGATCCGATGTTTTCCCACGATCGTATCGTAGGAAAATAATCATTTATCCATGCTCGGTATCGTTCGCGCCGGTGTTATTAATCAATGACGATGAGTCAACGCCTGCTCCTTTCTTCTTTCCCGCCCGTGGCGGTCTTCTCGAGATCTCTCCGCGGTGATCGGTCTAACTAACGTAACCTTTCCCGTTGCGTAATTAGCGGCGAACAGTATTGCGTCCGATGTCCTGGCCGGTCGACCTCGTCTTTTTTGACGGATTATTAAAATAGAGCACTATTAATAATATACGAGCTGTCTCGCAATGGACACTCGACCGCAGATGAGAGAATGGAATATAATTAGACTTCCTGCGTCACCGGCGAGCACTTTTATCGCCGCGTTTTTCCGTGGAAAAATCCGCGACGCGGGAAAGGAAAAACGCAATCTTCCGAGCCCGTTACGTCGCCGCTTGTTTCGTAGAAAGCGTTGCGTCGGTATTTCGATGTTCGAGCATTCGACCAGAGTGCAATGCAGTTGCATTAGCCAGTTGGCGGTGCTTTGCTTGACAATGAACAAAGTGCACGCAGTTATTAACACGTTGAGCGCCGAATATTAGCTCAACAGGCTCTCACAAAATCAAAGCAATTTAATTAGTAAAACGAAAAATAGGAAGTTAAAATTCATTGTAGTGGATGCTATTTCGATTCTTTTGGATTGGAAAAAATCTTGAAAAATCCCGTTTATTCGAATACATCAAGATAAAAATAAATTTTTAAATCTGGACCAAAAATTAGAGTTATGGCCGACGTGGCAGAAAACGCGGCTGGAGGCCAAAAAAAGTGATACTTGGGAATTTTTCTCTCAAAAACTGTAAGAGATAATTCTAAAATTGTTGTCGCATTTAAACAGGCATGTTTTATAGAGCACCTCATATTTTTTTTATTTAAAAATATTTAGCAAGAACGAAGTTATGGCTGACCTTCCGGTGGTCCTGTTAAAAAAGACTATATGATCCTGTTTCAGTCAGAAGACCGGAGACTGTGACTTTCGGGAATTTTTTTCATAAAGACTGTAAGAGGTTATTGAAAAAAATGTTATCACATTTAAACAGGTATATTTTAGAGAATACCTAATAATTTTTTTATTTATAAATGCTCACCAACTGCAAAATTATGATTAATCTTTCGGAGGTCCTGTCACAAAAGACGACCACTACTGTTCGCTACATTTGCGGGAGATATTATTTATATTATCTGGTCCTTCAACGAAGAATTTTCAAATTAAAGTGTTAAAGTTTTTGGATAAACAATAAAAACGAAACATACGAGTTTGAACTTTGAGAAAAAGTAATCCAGTATCCAGAGGAACAGTACCGAGCAGCAATGGTCCCAGCTCTGTAATCGCTAAATATTTTTAAACCCTAAAATTATGAGCTACTCTTTAAAATAAGTCTTTCAAATCTAAAATCCCTTTTTGTGTAAATCCTTACAGTTTCGGAGAAAAGGATTGCCAAGAATTACTTTTCTTCTCTCCCCCGATCACGATTATTCTCTGCCCTAAGCGAACGAACTATTCCGAGCGGAATCGTTGAGATCGATGGTCCACCGTAACGCGTATCCACGCCATCAACCACGTAGCACCTCTCTGTATATGGTAATAATTAACCAGATAAAAATCGCCGCGCCGCACCATCGAGTTTCCCTATCGAGACATTTATCTCCGAGGCAAGATAACATTGTCCGCCATTTTTTAAGCGGCTTGAAAAGAGATCGCGGACACGAAATTCACGTCGACCACCTTTCTCCGAAGGTCGGCGCTCTTCATCCTCGATTTACATGTTAATTGTGAAACGCGAGCCGCCCGCGAACCTAACGCGGCCCCGAACCCGGCCGATTAATCATTCGCCGTGCCGGTCCGATTGGTTTTGCGCGCGTGGCATGGTCGAAATTCGACGGTGCGCGATCTCGTTGAGTCGACGTCGAACAAACATTCGTAACTCTTATCGAATGCCAATCGTCTCGATCCTCGCGATCAAATTAGGCGAGCGGACTTTCGCTAATTAGTCAGCGGGCCGCTTGCGCAACTGTTCTTGACGCGTGAAACGACTCGCCCGAGGCGTTATTCTGACTTAAAGTTGATGATCTTAGACGTTTCATGAGATAAAATATTCTTAGGTTATTATAGATCAAGGATATTTATTCTATAAATTATTGTCTACGTTCTGGAGTACGTTATTTTGTAATTTATGCGGATGTTTACGCAATTGCCAGTCAAGTAAAGTCTTATTTTCAGTAGTAGCGGTTTTTGCAGGTCTGAAATAAATAAAAACCGTACCAAATTCTATAGAATTTTATATTCTAGCATTTTTTGAAGATTTTCGGATGCCATAAATGTGTAAAGATTCGCTGTCTAGTGATCTTAATCTGTATGAATGTTGTTATCTTGCGATCTAGTATGAAACAAAATGTTTTTGAACAAAATGACGCTTGTTTAAAGCAATCTGTCAATCAAGAAAATGTTGTTGATATTAACATTACAGTTGTATAAAGCAGAAATTTATTAAATTTTATATTTTTACTAGCAATCAAATAAGAAAATGTTGTTCATATTAAAATTATAGTAGTATAAAGCAGAAATTGATTAAATTCCATACTTTTACTGACAATAAAATAAGAAAATGTTGTTGATATTGACGTCATTCTACCTAGCTCACAAGATAATGGAACGTCTACATTACACCTGCGTGTATAAAATTGGAAAAAGATTCATGAATTCACTATAGAGGTTTTGCATCCAATCCGAGAAGCATGGTTTTCAGGAAGAATTCAGTGAATATAAGTATAAAGATTGGGCAAAGCATTTTCAAGGTGTTATACCTTCAAGAAATACAATATAAAGAATCGAATTCTTTCCAATGTTTGCAGGTGATATTTACAACTTTGTTTCTCGTCAAAGAACACGAAAAATGCAGAAAGTAATGTGCAAAAAGTAACTAGAAAACCGCATCAGATTGCGTACAACTCGATATTCGAAACGTGCTTCAGAGACGCGTAAAAAACATCTGTCGTATATCTGCATTTTTATTCACCCTTTTACCACTGCCATTCCAGCGAAACTACATGGAATCCAATATAAGACCTTAATTTTATATTATCACATTATTCACATTTCGAAACCATAAAAACATCCGGCGTAATTTACAAATCGCTAAATCTTTCCATTAAAATTTACGACCCTTTACTTTCTCCAAACGCATGATTTTAAGGCCCAGTAAAAACATTCTACACGATACCAGAGGAGTTAAAAACATGGAAACCGATCACGGGCAATTTTCTGGGACCTCCTCTGGAATTTTCTTTCCGGGTCTCGTTCGACGTCACATCTCGTGCGTCACGTCACACAGTGCAACCTGAAATGGACAAAAATCAAAATAATCATGGTCCGATTATAATCTAATTATCCAATAAAACCATTATTTGGTAAGTAAGGAATCTGTATGTGAAAGTATTAGCCGAGAAAATCAATAGGGGGTCAATTACAGCCAAGAGTTTACTAAAATCTAAATACTTGAAGGTTAGATGATTCATGCCTCAGTTGCTCTTTTAGGTTGGTTTTTGTTTTAAACTATTTGTTATACCTTAAATATGGAGAATTTGACTGAGATATGCATAATTTTACCTGGCAAATTAAAAATTTCGTTTTTTCCTTAAAATGCAAATTACAAAAGTACGGTTCAAAACATCTTGTAATTTTCGTTGTTCTGTATCAACAAGATATTATAGTATATTGCTATATAATTTTTTTCTGCGACAAATTGCAAAACCAAATGTTATTTAATTTTTTGTCAAAGAGGTGCATTCGTAATAGCGATTCTCAACACACTTATTCGGACAAATCATTGAAAGTTAGATAAAAATTTTATTCTCTATTAAACGTGAACACTATGTCTGATAAAATGGAACAGAGTGCGAAAGCTTTTTGTTTGTCACGTGCAAGAAAGTGGAGAGACTGTTACCGAAATGTATAGAACAATATATTGATATTGTGTCTGAGACGGAAAATATTTTTAAAAGGCTGTATTTAGATAATGGTGAATAATTTAATTTTTGTGTAATTTTTATTTATGCAATTAAATTTTTAATTTACATGTATATATTATATTTATATTAAAACTATTATGGTCTCCCATTAATATTCCGTTTAGTTTATTTCGAAATTCGCAGAAAAATGGATTTATCTACCAGTCTGTATTAACCCTCACTTAATACTAGTAAACAATGCGGTATTGTATATGGTCAAATAATTATGTATTATCGCAGATATAATTAAATTGAATTATATAACAAAAAAATATTTCGAACAAAAATTATAGAGTATACAGTTGACAACAAATTGCAAAAACAACTAATCATAAAAAAATTAGGATAAACTTTTTTACTAATGGAACTGTCTATTTTTTGCACTAATCGATGCATTTTTGTATTCCCTGTAAAAAAATATTAGGGTACTTAGGTGAAAAACTGATTAGTGTAGATGTTATGATTTTTGTCTCGAACGTCCATTGCCAGGCCGCACTGTTCGTCAGTCCGATTCTAATTAGAAACGACATCTCGCTCGATTCGCGATTGCGCAAAGTCAAATCGTGCGGCGGCGCTATTAATCGGAACTTATTTATCAATTTCAGCGAAACTGTCGGAGAGTTCCGCGGTCGCATTAAACCGGGTCGATGCGTTTTAACCGTCAAGGGAATCGGACCTGGTCCGATTTCCGCACGACGCGGCCGGGGCCCCAGACTCATTTCATCCAGCGGGCGTTCCTCCGTTCTCCGTCTTTTCTTTTTATGTAATAGCGGTTAAATACAGATGTTCTTTCTCTTTGGTTGGCGAGCAATCGTGAAAGGCGCATCGAGATTCAAGCTATAAACAGGAGGATATTAAGCGTCTGAAACAGATTTATGGCGCCGTGAACAATCGACGAGCTCCTCGCGACTTCCAGCCCATGAGGATCACTAAAAGCTGCGTCATTAGCGCATCCGTAATGAGCACAGCGTTTTATTCCTCTTGGGCTCGATGACTCTTTTTATATTCCGGAAAAGAAAGTATAGCAGTCCTATATACGAGTCACGTAGTTTGTGCAAATGCGGATTATCTAGCATTTCCAGTGACTGGCAAGGGTGAGTTGCGAGAAACAAGTACTAGACCGCGAGCGTTGCTTTTACTCGTTGAAAGTGAAAATAAAACGAATCTTGTATTCTTTGCTACCGCGAATAAGTCAAGATTGGTTCGTCGAGAGATCGGCTCCCTAGGAGCTCAGAGTCATTCTAACAATCTCTTGTGATCGTACATTATCCCTGCAATGCTGTGGAAATGTATGCATTTCTAAATACAGTATGAATCATCTGATTTAACACGTTAGCTGTCAGGCACACATGGGTGACGGAATTATTTATTCAGAGTTGAAAATAAACCAACAACTCACCCCCAGTAACAAAACTCAATAATTTTTATGGATAGTTGCAGTGGGGTAGGAAGCAACTTCTTTTGTATTATACACAATTATTAGAGGTGTGCGAGTACTCGAAATTTCTCTGTGCATATTAAGACGTCCAATCATCGGTTGTAATAATATTTCGATTTATAGTAAACACTGTTTACGAAACAGTGCTCTTATACGAACAGTGTGCGAACGAGGAGTTCTTGTCTTGTAAGAACAATGTTTACTAGAAACAGAAACGTCCTCTACGTACATTATTTCATATAATGTATTCTAAAATATTTTTTCCTCGCGAAGGTTGATAATCGATTACACTAAAAATACAAATATCATTCTGAACCTGCTATTGCAAATTTAAGAGTGAGCTGAAAATCATAAAACAGCATTATGCTTATATAAATACAACTTTAACTTCGAGTACCCGAATATTGCAATCTTTCGGGACTCAGGCCCGACTCGACTACCATTTCGGGTACCCGAAATCGCGGGTATAATTTCAAGAAAAAAATGTATATAACATGGTGTCAAATTGGCCTGGTTTAGCCGGTAAAGTAGATTTCCTGTTTTTTATAAATTTGCAAATATCTCGGTAACTATGCGAAATATGGCAAAATATCAAGAGACCTTTTTTGTAGAAAATGAAATTTTATTCGCATAATCTTTGCGTTGTAGCTGCCATCCAGAATTTGAACTAGTAATGGAAAAATCATGTGAATAGAATGAGTTGTGGTTAGGTCGTGGAGGGGGCGGAAATCGTACGAGGGACCACGGAAATCGTACTCGTGCCATAGACTCGACTCGATGCCCGAAATTTCGGGTACCCGGACACCCCTAACAGTTATATATTATACAGACAACACGTGTTTATTCGTGGACTGCCGGAGCGAGAAGGACGATCGAAAACTAAACTAAAGAGGTCACACCTTACAATCTTAGTCACGTGATTACACATGATCGACAATGCGAATACAATACAAGAGATGTCGCCATTATTACTGTTCTAACAATTTTCGTTTGGGGGTACTGTATAAAAGATAATTTTTAAGCTCTCTTTTGGTAGAACAACTGACATTTTTCCATTGAAACATTCATTATAAAAAATTGATATGTGTACAACCAAAATGTTCGCAAAATGTTCAAGCTTGTCTTTGGCTACGACCCTCTACAGGTTAATAGACTAAAGTGTTGTAAAAGATTCATTTAAAAAAATTACGGAATTTTTACCTGAATTCTCATACTGTGACTTTTCAAACGTGTTAATTTTTGGAGAACCGTTCAAATAGCTTTAACACGTTAAACACGGAACAATTTTATCTGACTTACCACTTCACGTTTTATATAAGTTTAAATACAAAGATACGACAGTACATAAGCAAAATATTTGCTCACCCCATTCCGAATCTATTAGAACAGTGTGACCATTTTTTAACATTATACGAATTATATATTATATATCGTTTTCTAAATTCGGTGTTGTCGGTCCCCGGTGATTGACATAGCGATTAACGTGTTAAACATGTATTTTTAAAAAAAAAGGCACCGACCATCACCGATCAGAATGTAAAATGTCATTTTATATTTTTTTTCTCTCGGAAAAACGATGGCCTACTGGTGTCGTTCGCATCAACGTACCGCGGGTGATCGAAACCGTTTAGCGAGCGACAGGTGCAAGGGGTGGGAACGTGTCTCGCCGGATTGCTCGTCCCGACTCCGGTATTCGCGTCGCGTATTTCCGTTTGTCCCGGATAAATTTCCCACCCTTATCGCATCACGGTGTATAAATATTCCCCCTAACGCGCGTTTTATCGTGTAATCGCCTCGTTCCCGACGTGTCCGACGATACGATCAGAATTATGCGGCCCCTGTGTTCAGCGTGACTCTGCACTGGCCCGTTAGGGAGGTTGATTTTTCGAGAATTGCTAGGGAGGTCCGGTTTCGATAAGGTACCGGGGTACCCTGTGGAAAACCCCCCTGGGTTACCTTAATCGACGAACTTGAGGCGATAAGTATGTCTACTCGGTCGTTGTTGTTCGCAGTCTGCAGAGGTTTCTGCAGCTTTTGATTTTTCTAAACAACGACTCAGAGTAGGAATTTAATTAGGGTATAATAAATTTTGTGGTTTCGGCGCACAGTTCGATCAATTGTAGAAACAGCAAATTTGCAATTTTTAAAAAATTCTTCTCAACGTTTCGATCCCTATATGGATCATTTACAAGAGAGATTGCGCCGCAATCACAAAATTTATTATATGTTTCATTTTCGATTTATAGGAATTTTACTTTTACCATTTAATTAGGGCGTTCATGGTTGAAATTCTTAGGCATCGATGCTCAATTTGCTGAAATGACAAACAAATTTATTGCATCAGTTTTACTGCATGTAGGGACCTCGAGGAAATTCGAAGTACTTACGAGTGAATTAAGTGTGCGAACAGTTGGACACGATCTATGGTGTGTATGACGAGAGAAAGCTATTTTTGAGAAAACTGTTTAGTTTCAGAGCTTAGAATCTCTGGTCTCAACTTTCGTTAGTCACAGTCTTAATAGCGACATTAATTGTGGAGTGCCGAAGGACCTACGACGAGAGGACAGCAGCCATCGGCGACCGTAAGAGCCCACATGCGTTAGGTCTAGAGCCTAGAAGAAACCAGCATTGTTTTGAAGGGATTTTCTCTCCTACGAAAAGGACAAGAACAGAAGTCGTGAGCAAAAGAAATCTCGTGAGCAGGAGTGGAGTCAGTCGAGTCCAAAGAGTTAAAGAGAAGGAAACTGTTCATAGTCCATTGACTATGCTAGCTGACTAAAGAAGCTGTTCACCTCTGTGTAGAATAAAATCCTTGCTACAAATAATCGTGTGGTTTATATCAGGAACAACAACCTCCATACTGCATATTTCAAGACTTAGGGACAAGTAGAGACTTCTACCAATGCAATAATTTGTCATCAAGGTAGTGTAATTGGTTGACTGTGGATTTTATGCACTTATGCTGAAAATGGAAATTTTAAAGACTAGAAGAATCGAACGATGTTGGCATACTATTCTCAATTTATTAAAATTATTAAAAAAGGAAACGCATTTTCACGTAACTTCTATTTCTTAAAATAGACTTGGACAATTTTTGTTTTCCAACGAACGGCTTAGATTAGGAATTGAATTAAGATGTTCATGGTCGAATTGATGTTCATTTTTACTGCATATTTCAAGATTTAGGGACAAGTAGAGACTTCTATCAAAACAATACTTTCTCACCAAAGTATTGTAATCGGTAGAACGTGGATTTTATGCACTCATGACAAAAATGGATTGGACAAATAGGAAATTTTAATAACTTGAGAATTGAACGATATTGGTATACTATTCTCAATTTATTAAAATCATTAAAACAGGAAACGCATTTTCACGTAACTTTTGCTTCTGAAAATAGACTTGGATCATTTTTATTTTGCATAAAAATCCGCGGTCTAATAATCAGTGATCAATTCAATGTTGATAATTTTAATAATGGTGATCCAGGAGATCGTCAAACAAGAGATCGAGAATGACTAAATTCTCTCTTGTACGCTGCTTCGTACAAAACTTGCAATTAGGGGATTCCCTGCTCCCACACTAATAAAGCAACACTTCCTCACTGTGGTACTAATATAATTATGAAACTGGGTAATCGCGTATGAATCATGCTGGCCCAATTTGCTGGCTCTAACGCAAAACCGCGAAGGTCGCACCCGGTGGATCCCCATTTCGCCGATAAAAAGTTCGAGGAAAGGCGTTTTCGAAATCATGCTTGTGTCCGTTAGTCTCGTCAAGGTCGCAAGAGAAAGTAATGGTAGCTGGTTGCACAGTTTTTATTACTATTTCCTTGGGAGCATCGGCGACGGTTGCCTCGCCTCGGGTATACATATATTCGCCGGGAGCGCGTTACAATTCGCCATGGTGTCCCACGCCAATGTGCCTTCTACGCGTCCACGCAAACAAACGTGGTCGCTATTACATATGTGGAACACGTTGTACATACCGCTGACTATATTTAGAAGTTTCTCGAAAGCGAGCTGCGCGCGCGCGAGCGCACAAGGAAAAACCTCGATGTCCTGTGAAATATGGAGTGGATCTTGCATGTATATGGAACAACGATCACGCAGCTTCCGTGTGGTTTTCCCTAAAATGATTCGATGATCCCGCGCCGCAGAAACGTCGACCGTCATTGATTGCCTCAGACGCGATGTTGCTGCGAGCGTAATTGCAGGACGATGACGTAAGAGCGACATGAGTTGATTAGGAGAGATTACGACTCCCTCTCCGAGTTGGAGTTACCCCTGCACTAGATTTTGTGGAAAATCAATCGCTCTCGCTTGCCGATTCGTGAGATATCATCAAAGTCAAGACAAAAGGATGTTGTTCTTTTAATACATCCAGTGGTCAACAAAAGTGTTCGTACGCTCTTTAAATCAGAATAACTTTCTTAAAATTTTTGATCAAGCCACTTGACTTTTTTTGAGCAATTCGAAGCATTGATTTAGTAAATCACGTGCAAAAAAGATTTTGAAAATATTGCAATTAGTAGGAATTACATGAAGAAATAAAAATGGCACTTTTTAAAACTTTATTATTTCAGCCCGTAATGAAAATTCAAAATATGCCTTTTGTAGATCTATGTTATTTACACATATGCTGAAAATTTCATCGAAATCGGTTGACGCAGAAAAAACCGACGCGCATCGAAAGATGTAAGAAACTATGGATTTTAAGCAGAAACTGACCAAAAGTCGCGAAAAACTGCCATTATCACCACATTCAACCGCTTGTAGCTCATGTGTTTGTTAACTGATTTCGATGAAATTTTCAGCATATGTATAAATAAGAGATCTACAAACCGCATATTTTGAATTTTCATTACGGGCTGAAATAATAAAGTTTTAAAAAGTGCCATTTTTATTTTTTCATGTGATTCCTACTAATTGCAATTTATTCAAAATCTTTTTTGCACATTTTAAAAGTAAATCAATGCTTCTAATTGCTAAAAAAAATCAACTGGTTTAGTCAAATTTTAAGAAAGTTATTCTGGTCGTACTAACACTTTTGTGGACCACTGTATGTATGTATCTCGAGTAGGTAAAGTAATTTTCTTTCTAGTCTGACTGAAAAGATGAATTCGATGTTTAAGTTTCTTTGCGAATAAACACCATTCATTTTATAAAGTACATCAACGTGAACCATGTTACGGTTATTATATTACATGGTTATACTACCCGAGTAGATATGCAAGGTGGTGCGATGGAACATCAATAAAAAAACAAAGATGAAAGTAAAAAATATCTAGCGATCGCTGAAATCCATTAAATCAAGAGATTCTGTGCTCTTGCCTCGTTAAATATTGCTATTTCATTTTTATACAATTTTTCAATGACTGACACAATTTTTTTCCCATTCTGGAATGCTGAAACTTTTCATTCAATGCAATAATTAGGTGTATAGATTGCATATTAATAAAGAATCGCTGAAGTAATCGATTCTATTAACCCAATTAGACCTGAAATGAAATTACTCAGACTTTTATTGAATTTTTATTGAAAATGTAATTATAAATTATATTTGTATTCACTCTTAGTCGAATTCCAGCACAATGAACTTTTTCTAATATTGTTTATACCTTCTAGTTGACGTCGAGCTGAATCAACTATATGAAACTTGAGGGACTACGTCAGCAAATATTTTTCAATGAACTGTACGTAGAGGTGCAAGACCGGGGCAAGTAGATACATTTTTCAGGTTTCCATTTCTGCAATTTTTGTTTGAATCAATTCGTTAAGAAAAGGATGCTAAAATATTCTTTGAACCTTCCTTTTTTTACATATTGTAAGCCTATCTTTGAGAAAAACATACAAAGAAAGATATTAATAGTTTATTTCATAGCTGCAAAAGGTATTACCTTGTGGTTGGGCAAGTTGATACACCGCTATTTTTTATTAATATATATTTCAACTCGATTTTAATCTTAGTATTAATATTGTCATTTTATCTATATGTGTTGTTTGCGCATTACCGGAGTACCAAAGAATCTGTTTTTGATTCCAACACAAGCGTTGCCATATGCGTGTCCCGCCAGGCCCGTTACACTTCCGCCCCTCGCCAAGCTGCGCTGCTAAGCCGACCTTCGCTTCCCCCACTCTTTCGACTGTGGGACCCGGTAGGGAAAATATCGGGTGCTCTTTTGTTTCTTTTGCACTACGCGATGCCACGGCTTGGTTTGGGAAAAGTTGGGACACTCGTTAGCGTGCTCTACGCGGTACGCATGAGCCGGCTTAGCAGCCCAGCTAGGTGAGGGGCCCGCATATGGCAACGCTGATTCCAAGACAAGCGTTCACAGAATAATTTCGCGTTACTTCGCCACTTTTTGTTTTTTGAATATATTTTCGGTCCATTTTTCTTGGAATAGAACAACAAATCTAATTAAACAAAGACAAATAGTCACTGCAAACTTTTACGCTGTGCCAATGTGTTACAAATGGGCGATGTGTCAATGTGCTCCACCGGTGGTTATCACATGACATCTCTGTAAAAAATATCGATCATATAGACGAAATTACAAAACGTAATTACCTTCACTTCAAATAACTTAAGGCTGAATCACAGTAGTTCATAATATAACGTTTTGTATAATATCTCCAGTCTGATCGAAATGCCAACACGATTATTTACTTTGCTGCTACGAAAGTCTGGGTATACAGTCGTCAATTTTATCGTAAGGAACGGTAAACTAGCCATAGTTGTGCTACACACACACAGCGTCCAGATAATTGCATTGTATCAACCTGTACCTGTATCAACTTGCCCCGGTCTCCCCTGTACAGTACAGTGGGTCTGAATGGATTAAAAAACTAATTGAATTGAACAACTGGAAAATCAAAATGACCAGATAATGTACTATTAGGTTCAATATGTATAAAAGACTACACAATATCGTAATCTTTAGAGGTCCAGACTGGCCACTATAATAACCAGCGACAAACTTGCGAATTTTGCGTAACATATTGCGCAATAAATTTTTCGTAAAGAAAATTCAAGTTTTCAATGCGAAAAGGTTAACTCCTGAGAGATCATATAAAATTCCAATAATACCAGAAAAATTTCCATAAGATGGGAAGTTGTATCTCGCAAAACTCGGCGCATCTTCAAAACCCCATTTCCACAAAACGTAGCTTCGTGAGATAATAAAACGTTCTATCTTTTCGTCATATTTCGCGGTACAGAATCCTCCCCACCTCTTGTACAGTCAGCTCTGACTAAGACCACCCCGCAGGAGACAAGGTTCTTGCCTCCGTCAGTCCCGAGAACGTGCAGTTGACCGACAAAATTATTTTGAGCAGTAAAAAAGGAGGCAGACGTGCGTTTTATCTCTCGTTTCACTGATTAGTAAGAAGAAAGCCGTTACCCCGGTGTAGAGAGCAGAAATAAGACGTTTCAGGACGAACCGACAAGGACGAAAGGAGAAAAGATATACCGTATGAGAAAGGATCGGCCGTAAGGTTGCCGGAGTAGCCTGCACATGTCAGAGACCTTGTCATGTTGCAACCCGATGGAATCTGATAAAGTCCATCGAGCGGAATAAGGCAGTCCCTTTTGTCGGCTCCTTTTTCATAACAATTTCTTATGGGAACGAGTGGCGCGCAGATTCTGCGAATACTATTGGACAACAACGCGTATATTCGCGACTGGACCGTTTGGTCAGAGGCGAGTAACGGCATGCCCTATACGAAATATGGACGAGGTCGAACGGTCCTGAACCTTTTCCCTATCGGATTTACGAGCGCCGTTTCCCAAATTTCTTCTTTCGCTCGCAGACCGACGGGTCCTTCGGTATTACGAACCCCGGGAGAACCGAAAAGTTATACGTTCATTAAACGGAAAGGCTATTGTCAGCGCTGAAAGAACCATACTATTCAATTTGATGGGTTTCAGATTTAATTCGGATGCTTCACTTTGGAAATTACCGATAAATTTATCATAAACTCTGGGCGCACTGAAAACTCTTGCGTTGATTGCCAATCCCTTTATTGCCAATCGAAAAATTAAAATTGAACGGAAAATACTGACCCAAATTTATAATACTGAAGAGGAATTCATAAATGAGAATGAGGTATCGATTCTAACGCTAGGATAAGATTCTAATGATAATGTGTATATTAGAATAAGATAGGATTGTAATATTATTAGAAATATGTAAATTATAATAGAACAACCATTAATTTAGGCACTAATACTAATCAGTATTTCGGCACTAAAAGGGTTAAAAAGAAATGCTATTTCTGGCATAGGAACCATCAAACCTCTCAATTTTATGGATTTTAGATTTTCTTCAGATGATTTTGTTGGAAATCGCCGAGTACATTTACTGGCTCTGCAGCGAGTTAATAAAGGTTGCGTAAAATTTGAACAAACATTAGTTTTTGTAGTTGGTAGCTAGAAGTAGAAGATATTTTATGGCGAAAATAAAATGTACTATTAATTTTTACTATATTACGCTAGCTGCGCTGATGTCCTAGAGAGTACAGTCATAAAAGGAATCGTATACAGACGGAAATTGCATAGTTTGCTTTCTATTGTCCTAGCCCGTAGCTACGTACAGAATTTCTGTCCACCATTTAGTAAGAATATTCTAGGAACCGCAAGTACTAAAAGCAAGCGGAAGAAGAACGATATTTTTAAATTGCAAAGTAGGAATTTCCTCTGAATTACGTCACTTGTTCTTGGTTATCGTTACAGTGTTACAAATATTTCACGTCTCCTGATCGTGGAGAACAGATGCGTTTATTTGTCTGCACCATGTCTGATCATGGTTGCTCTTACTTGTTCGATTCGTGTCTGATCACGAAGGACAGTTGTTACTTGTCCGATTTGCGTGATTTCACGATTTACATAGTCGCTTATGATCAAGATACGAATAACGTCGATGCGACGTTAAAGAAGGGAATGAGAAGTTGAAGATTTTAATGGAATTGTTTTATAGAGAAATGTTAAAGCAAAAGATAACAGAGAGGAGCAAGTAAAAATCACGTAGCAATTGCCACAGTTGAATTGTTCGTTAGAAAGCATGTGATAAAATGTGGTAGCCGCTGTAAGCACCAAGGAAGTTGCCGGAGGAGATCATAATCGTCTCTGTCCGGGCATGGTCGTCCGTTTCCCCTGAAAACTCCGAAAAGTTCCCCGACGCTTTGAAGTAGGTCAAAAACAGGATTTGGTGTAAAATCACTATTTTACAATAGAGAATCGCAGAAAATCCACTTTATTTCGAATCGTGCTTACAACTGTGGAAACCAAATAATTTCTACAAAATTTCCAACGTAGTATCCACGATAACATTTCACTCGAAGAATTGAAAACAAGCGGAGGTTTACTTGATTCTAGAAGTAATCACAGGGCTTGAAAAAATTGTTGCAACATTATTGTTGGTTCTTAAACAATTCTAGGATGGATTTACTCTGTCGATTTTACCGAAATTCATATCGCAAAATAATATAACTGTAGATTACTGCATCCATGTGAGCACACTATTTACAACATTTATATATGTTCTTTATTATTAGACTGCGGCACTTCATGGCTTCTGGAAATGTTCAAAAAATGCTAGAGCATAAAATTTGATAGAATTTGATACGATTTTTATTTATTTCTGATCTATAATAGAAAAGCTACTATCACTGAAAATAAGATTTCATTTCATTCCACTTTCAAGTTAAAATTGGCCTACGAAAATTGAAAATTGCATGAACATTCGCAATCTATTCATTATTAACAGAGCGTTGAAGCAAAAGTAGAGCAACTGCACCTTTTGTTGGAATTTATTTAAAAAACAAATTGACAAAAATAATCTGCTGTTATTTAGTAGGCATATTCGATCGCTTGACTTTTGAGCGCCTATACTTTATACAAATAAATGGTATAGTGTATCTATGCTGCCCGCGTTATGGGGCCCTCGACTCGCAGTCAATCGTTTACTTTTCTTTCCAGAGCGGTACTCGCTCTAGAAAATTTTGTCGAACAGTAAAGACGTGTCTCACGACGTGTCTTCAAACGTTTAGTTAGAATAAATTCTATTTAGTATATAAAAATGTGTAGTTACACCCATATTGCTACACATTTTTCCCCTTCACTTGGGTTTTCGCTTTTTGTATATTTATAAATGAATCAGTAGAATATAATTTACGATTCAGCCATAATTTACTGTAATAGTTCGACAACCGCACCGCGAAACAGAGAGACAAGGTCTACGATGGTGGCCAGCAAAAATAAAGAAAAAGTGTAAAACAGAGAAGCAGATCGGTAACAGAAGGAAAGGTCTCTATCCACGTTGCGGGCCGGTTGTGAATGAATGAATGGTTTGGCGCAACTGTGGCCACGTGCCGGCCGAAACTCGGCCCGATAAATCACGCTAGGGTCTCTGTCCTCGGGCCCCGTCGTAGCTGGGCCAGGCCCGAAAATCCCGGGAATCGTCGAGCGGCAACTGTCACTGGCGCCCGATCGACCGACGCGATTAAATTTTATCGAGAAACGTGTCAAAGAAGCAGAAAGGCCCGCTTCGGCTCGCGTCTCTCTCGACACTGACTGGTTCGGAAACGCATTAACCGACTTCGAGATACTCACGACGACGTTTACGAGGGGAGAAAAATTGTTTTCGTAAATTGCACACGGGTAATTTTGTTTCTGGACACGCGGTTCCGCCTCGTCACTTCGGTTAATTGAAATTATCAGCTTTCCAATTTTCGGTAAAAGGCGAGAGGGATGTGTCTCGATTTTGAAATTGTCCTGGTCCCGCGCAGCTTTATCATTTCCGATTCGCAATCAGTAAAAGCAATAGATGAAGAGTCTTGATTTTTATATGATCATCGCCTTCCCGCTCAAAATTTCCATTTGTGGCCTGATAAAAGATCCAAGAGCTGTGTCTCGATTTTGAAATTGTCTTGATTCATAATCAGTAAACTGAGCAGAGGGTTTGTCTTGGTTTTTCAATGATCACTGTGTTCCCTCTCAACAATTCCATTTGTGGCCTGATAAAAGATCCAAGAGCTGTGTCTCGATTTTGAAATTGTCTTGATTCATAATCAGTAAACTGAGCAGAGGGTTTGTCTTGGTTTTTCAATGATCACTGTGTTCCCTCTCAACAATTCCATTTGTGGCCTGATAAAAGATCCAAGAGCTGTGTCTCGATTTTGAAATTGTCTTGATTCATAATCAGTAAACTGAGCAGAGGGGTGGTCTCGGTTTTCCAATGATCATTGTGTTCGCTCTCAACAATTCCATTTGTGGCCCGATAAAAGATCCAAGAGGCGTGTCTTGATTTGGAAATGGTCCTCTTATTCTCGCGCAGCTTTCCCATTTTCGACCCAATAAGAGGCACAAGGGATGTATCTTGATTCCGAAGCTTGGCGCTCGGTTTCTCGTTTGTGTCGCGGCGGCTGGATCGTCGCGATTTCATTCGAAACCCCGGAAACCAGAGCGTTGAACTCGCGTTAGAAGACCGTTAACAGAATATGGCTGCACTAGGATATTGCGTCGGGGACGTAAACGCGAGAAGTTTCAGCCTAGTTACCCCGTGACGAGGTCCTACCGCACCGATGAGTCCACATTCCCACGGAAAACGAAGATAACCGCCGCGCGAAATGAAACCGTGAAGAACAAAAACGCGGAACGATCGCACGGAGAACACAGAAAGACACTCGGTCGGCCGATGAAAAGGAACGAGACACTTCATCGAGGATCCACGGTGTTGAAGAGCAGCTTTCGAAACGCCGAGATCGTGCTCGACGGGAATCGCTACGCGGAATAGAAACAAACAACTCCCAACAGCTAGACTCTGGACTGTCGTCCAGCCTCTCTACGAAAATAAACCGCCGGTCCAATAAACACGAAAATAGAGCGCGCACTGGCGTTATTGCGATTTCTAGGAGATCGATGACACGTTATGGCGCCGGCGATTGAATTAGCATTGTTGGAATTTAGGTTTTTTGTGACAAGGAATGACAACTTGTCTTTTACGCTAGAACTAACAGACTAGTCGCGACGACTTGTTTCTGATTTCTTCTTTTACAATTATCGATATTACAAAAATATTTTCATAGGAAATATTTACCTAACTTTTTATAGAAAGACATATTGCAACACAAATTTTAGGAAATCTGCATAAATTCTGTCATTTTTGTAAAGCACTGTGTGTACCAACTGTGTTTAGTGCTCCGTAGATCTAATGTTTAATTCATAACTTTTGTGTGCTAACTATGCTGCTTTTGTAACAGATCTAGAAGCAACAATGAGAACAAGACTAGTACCAGAAATATTATATGACTGAAATATTTTTTGAGAATATGATTGTGTTAGATGAAATTATAAAAATGCAACTAGGGTGTGTATAGCCGAACAGGTGCGCGTACCAACTGATTTATTGCTAGATAAATCTTAGTAATTATATTAGGACTGGTTATTTGAAATAATGTATAATATAATTCATAATAGTATTTCGAAGGTATACTAATGTGATAAAATAATGAAAGGAGGATTTTAACGAAATACAATGGTAAGATACAAGCATTGCATTTATTAGGTCGTCCCATAAGTTCGTGGCGTTTACTGTTCTACTATTTAAATTAATATTTGAATCATACCTCTAAAGTTTACAAAAATCTATAATCACCGTCTCGTTTCACCACCTCTTCCCATCTTTTTGGTAGAAACATAATATCGTCATTATAAAATTTGTGTGGTTTTTATTAAAAAAGTAAAACACACCACGAAGAATATAAATATATCCGCGGCACGAACTTATGGGACGACCCAAAAATCCTGCTATTACTTAAACTATGGAATGAAACCTACAGGAATCATTTAATAGAATTTCTTTAGAAACTACAGTCTCAGTAAATATTAATTTAGAACGCATTTTATAAAACTTGAAAAAATGAACATTTACAGTCCTATTCTTGTCATCAGGACATAAAACGCAATTAAACAAAATTTTATCTGGTTTGTACAAATTACTGTCCATTATAAAGTAATGACAATACATACTGGTATTAATAATTTGACAACATGAAAGATACGAGATATTTATTTACTAAAAGCATAAAGAACGTTGCACATGCTCCCACTCCAACCAGTATGTTCAAAAGATAAATATTTATCCGGGAATTCGGAGATTTATGTTCCGAAACGGTTTTCAAGATACCTCATCGAGTTGGCGCGAGAATCTCATAAATTATTCGGCGAACGACTGACTTGCCTGACTTATCGAACTATTATGTCGATCGTCCATTATCCATTCGGTGCGGCGACTAATTAGAAAATGTCCGGCGAATAGAAACCGAACGCATAGTCCGAGGTCCGTGTCTACTGTTGACGCAACCTTCGAGTTGAGGCGTGCCTAAAATCCTGTATGTAACACCATGTGACATAGATTCGAGATCACCTTTTTCGAAAGTCGGCCCCCATGATCGCGTCGAGTCACTTTCAGCCGATCTACAAAAACGAGATCCCATTCGCGGATCGCGCACGTTTCGAGTGTTTCGATCCTGCACGTTCGACGATCTAGACTAACCTTGGAGATAAGGATCGAGAAAGTTCGTCGATGAGTGTGTCTAAGCAAAATGATCTTAAGAAATCATTCGGTCAATCCCTCCGTTGCTTCGAGTTGAGACGAAGTACAAGTCTGCTCCATTTTTTTTTATTGAAGGTACAGAAGATCAGACTTCCGGGATTTTCGTGAATAAATGGAAAAATTGATTTTCTTTTAGTTAGTATTAATCTGTATAGTTTCGAGGACGTTTTCATCAAATACCTCAGAAAAATTAAAAACGTTGAACTGGCAATTATACAGGGTGAGGCATTTATCCTGGCCACCTGGAATATCTCGAAAACTAAATTCTGGAGAAAAAATGTTTCAAATAAAAAATTTAAGTCAAGGAGGGGCTGATACAGCAGTCATATCCATTTGTAATTTTAATCATGTTTTCAAGGTCATTCCAAGGTCAACTTTATTTTTTTAAATGGAAACATGTATTTTTCATTGCAGATTCTTAATCTACGACTTGAAACAAATAACATTTATTTAAAACGTTTTTTCCTTCGCCGATTATTTTGTATAATATTGATTAATAATAATACGGGAGAATTGCAACTTAATTACAAGAAAATCAATTTAACAAGTATTCAGTAACATTCTAATGTTATTTGCATTGCATGCGAGAGAATGTGTAATCTTATTCCAAAGAAAAGACAGTAAAAAACTGGTGTATCCCTGCGCGTAATGTACAGGTTGTGTACGTTCAGCGTTGAATTTCTTTGCTAAGTTTTATCTAATTGTTTTGCCTGTTTCAATATTTGGCTATTATTTAATAATTCATTTAGATTACATGTTCATTTGATACCATTTTAATTGAGTATTAGTTTCATTTACCATAAATAAAATGATTTTCTCCGTTAAAACGACATTGTGTATTTATTCATTGAAAATTCAATATTATACAAAATAATTAGCGGAGAAAAAAACGTTTCAAATAAAAGTTATTTGTTTCAAGTAGTGGATCAAGAATCTGTAATGAAAAATATATGTTTCTATTTGTAAAAATAAAGTTGACCTCGGAATGACCTTGAAAACATGATGACAATTAAAAATGGATATGACTGTTGCATCAGCCCCTCCTTGATTTAATCTTTTCATTTGAAATATTTTTTTCTCCGGAATTTAGTTTTTGAGATATTCCGAGTGGCCAGGATAAATGCCTCACCCTGTATATTATAGCAAGTACAGAAATACACTATAATTCAATGGATAGCAATGAGATGACTGTGTATGTACATTATATTTTTATCTGTCCGTCTTGTATCTTATATTTGTATCTATCTATATTTATATCTATCTATCTATCTCATTGCAAAATAAAAATTGTCTGCACAGATTGAAATCCACAAGTCAAACAGGAATTTTTTTCCTTTTCTAATCATTTTAATAAATTGAGAATAAAGTATTCGTTTCAGAAAAAAAGTTTGTAATCTTACTTACTGTACGCTTCTCCAACTCTCATGCTAATTTGACGGGTACTGAATGCAATAGTACATTTTGGACACCGTTTTATTAATTGGAAGTAGACTACCGATTCTATGCATTTATAATAAAGTGGATGCTATTTAAAACGAAAGAAAGATTAATAGAATTTAATCAATATGTTATTTTAAACTTACTGAAACGATTGCAAGAAGATGGAGATTTCTATTTGGCTTTTGTCCCTTGCAATTGATAGAAAAAGGATTAATTCTGCATAAAGATTCGCAGTCCAGTTATAAGTTGTAAACAACGCGAATAGTCTCATTTAAACTTATGTCATCTTAAAAGATGAAATTTACAAAGTTGATTATTTATGTTCTCGCTATATGAATCTCTCGCTATTGCGCCAACGTGATATTGATTGACAGATCAAGATAGGGAAATAAGGACCAGCTTGTCGCTCAAAGGAATCGATTGTCACGTCAATATTTCCAACTATCCCAAGCAGCTTTGCCTCAATCGCGTTTCAAGAAGTGCCAGTGCTCGGTCATCGATGATTCCGAAGATAGAGTTCTGCGACAAGTGAGTCAAATGGCGCAAGTTGCGGCTAGCGGTGCAGCAACTGCTTCTGTTTCGCCGGCGTGCGGTTTCCGAGTCAGTGGTATCGCTTACCTTGATCGTCCTGTTTCCGTTTAACAACGCTCCAGAGAGTGAGCCGTGTTCAGAAGTTCTCGAACCGCGGCGTTCCTTCTGGCGCCCGCAGTTTCATTCCCGCGGGACGTCTAAATCGTGCAAAGTACCGATGCCGGCGTTCTGATCGCGATAACACCACCGCGGAAGAAATTAAAGCATTCCGAGAGCTAGAATCTCGCAATTGAAATTCGCAAGGCTGGTCCACGCGGGAGCGTGCAAGAATGCGGCGCGCAATCGCCGCGCGGAATCGGAGGAACAAAAACCTGCGGCTATTTCACTCCTAGGCTCAGGTTCTTCTAGTTTCGCGTACCATCTCGCGTTAGTGAAAATCCCACGAGCAAAAATCTTTCCACCGAAAAATCTCAAAAAAAAAAATTACCGCGATCAAGAAAATGAGGAAACCGTTGGAGCGGCTTTTGAGGTTTCGCGGCCGCGTTTCGCGAGATCCGGAGCGGTCCGATCGTTATAAATACGCGAATAACCGGCGGATGGACGACCGTCCGAGCGGAGAACGTTTGAAATTCGAACTCGCGTCCCGCCGGCGCGAGAAGAACGACGTGAGACCGCTGGTCGACAGTGATCGTGGGCGCGCGCGGCCAGACTGACTTCGCTCTGCTCGTCCTCTTTCCCTCGCGGCTCGTACGTCGAGCGTCGTCGCCGTCGGCGTCGCGTCGCCTCGCGTCGTTGTCCCATTCACAGCACCGTATGCTTGCTCAGGCGCATGAGCAACTGTCCGCGAAAACGATCCGAAAAAGAGGGAGGCGCGGAACTCACAGTTTTCCCGGCTCGGACCTTCACCTGCTCGCACAGTCGCCTTTCCTCTTTTCCAATGCTTTTCGATCTTCCACAAAGGTTAACAAACTTGTGGTAGGGTGACGTGTACAATTAACGAACACTTAATCTGCACGTTTGTTGAAACTATTGGGTTGGCATCTAAATGATTGCAAATTTTGTCGATAGATGGTTCTAGCACATTCTTTTGTTTTGTCAATGTGTTGAAACCACCTAACCTGTATTATTTTCTTTCTGTTACGACTTACACCTTTCATTAGTAAGAAAATTGTGTCGATTAGTTATTCAGTTTCGTTTTTACCCCAATTTAATTATTTTATTATTATTTCCGAAAAGGCAGGAACGCATCGCAAGCATACAGGAAGTTATGTGCCGTATATGGGGATAAAGCATTGAAAGAAAGGCAGTGTCAAAATTGGTTTGTCAAATTTTTTTTGTTTTAGTTTTAGTTTTATGAACATCGAGACCTGACCTAGACCTAACCTAGACACTGCCTGAAAGGTGGCAAAAGGTCATCGACAAGAACGGATCTCAATACTTAATTTAATAAAGTTCTATTTTCAAGTAAAAATTTTGAATTTTCCTTCTTATGTAAATTCCGCAATCACTTAGTTGCCATCCCAATAGTATTGGCAAATTGTTATTTCATTTCCTGAGTGCTATTTATATTAGGTTGGTATAAATGAAATGTCCGATTTTTTCTTGATATAACAATAATATAATTTCGTTTACTAGAGGAATTTTCTTTAACCGAAATATGCTCCATCGAAATAGAGCTTCTATTATCCGTACTATTCTGTTGTACGTGAGTGCTAGATTAATCCTCTGATGGCGGACCATTGTCGCAATTGTTATTAGAAACTAATATCAAATAAGTAATACACTTTCTTTATATGAGCCTATATTGAAAATTTAAAAAATACCTTTTGTAGATCTGTGTCAATTATATACATTCTAAAAATTTCATCAAAATCAGATAACGTCGAAAACAGCGACAGGCATCGAAAGACGTAAGAATCGATTTATTATAGTTGAAGGCCAAAAATTGTCAAAAATTGCAATTTTCGCCATCTTGAAACGTTGTGGCTCATTACGTTTACCGATTCTGGTGAAATTTTCAGAGTGTATACAGCTGATACATATCTAAAAAACGTATTTGTTAAACTTTCAATATAGACCCACATAAAACAGTTATGACGAACAACTTTCAGCAGTTTCTTTGCAATTCCGACTAATTACAATTTTTTCAAAATTTCTTTTCTGCGCCATGTAGTAATAGTTCTAAGTTCTCAAAAAATCTAAGTCATATGGTCCAATATTACAAAAGTTATTGTCCTTTTAGGAGTACCCGAATATTAACCCTTTGCACTGGAGTGGTGACTCTGAGGCACCACTAAAAATTCTTATACCGTTATTAATGCTTACATTAATCGATTTGTACTTAACAAATGACGAAACATTTAAGTACTCTACGTGTCAATTGAAAAACAACTTCCTATGCAAAAAATGAAAAAAAAACGTATAAAATGGTAATATTCTATGTCGGAAAAAGGAAATTGCTTTTTGGATTAAAATATCTCCCAGTGCAAAGGGTTAATGGGAGTGACTGTATTCCCTTCCAACCCTGACTCCACAGCCCTGGTTTTTTTAGCATCGCGCGAGCTCATCAAAAAGTATCGTCTTCAATCTTCAGGGCGAGGCGGATTTTTCGAGGGCGATAGTCGAAGAAGAATCCGCTAGGCTGCGACATCTACGAGGTTGCAGAGCTTCCGGGCACGTTCCCCGGCGAGATTCTCGTTCCGTGCGCTCTTTCTTTGCTCGTAAACGCGAGCATGGTCAAGAATGGGCAGAACTTTCCACCAGTAATGGATGATCTTATTTGCAGCTGACAGAATCTCGGTGCTCGATGCCAGCTCCAGTGCCCTCGCCGATTCCGCCAACCGGGGCAGATTGGTGGAAGCGTCTGCTCTTGTTTAATCTCGAGATAAATGTCCTGAGATTCGTACTTAGACACGGGTTATGGTCCGAACACGTACGCCGTTCGAGTATCGTTAAACGAGCGAAGCTCTTGTTCAAAGTGAAATTTGTTATCTTTTCGAATTAAGTGGATTTCCGTTGGTCCCGTGAGCCGGAACCATTGGAGGACGTTTAAATCGTGTGCTACGATTTGCCGGGGATTACTATTTCCCAATTACGTGTTCAGTTGATATTTATTGTGGTTAAACATTTTGATTCACTTCTTGGGAGAATTCGAGAAATACTTGGTTGAGTCACACGTAATTTCAGAGGAAATTTCGTTCGTTATCGCGTTCGATTTTGTTGAACTAGTAATATTGTTACTAATATTTTAAAATTGTCGACGACACTCTAGTTTGTTAATTTGAAAACGTTATAAGTGATTCGGTCTAGATAGTATGCTATAATAGACGTTTCAACAGTTTGGCAAATTAATTGGTTAAAAAATTGTAGTAGCTACATTAAAATAATACAACTTTCCGAAATTGTTGCGTATTCATCGAGCACCTGTGACAGAAATGACTTAGTCAGAATGTGTTAAATTGGTCTGTAGATTTTTTGAAATATGCGTACTATTTCGTGTGTTCGATTCCGAGTTTCGTTAAGCTGATTTCAATGATTACAGTTTAAAAAAATATCCCAACTTTTGTATCACGAAATCTGAACAAATTTTTGTCGTAATTCATTAGTTATATAATATAGATTTTTATGCCATAAAAATATAAAGATCAGTTTAATTTTATTTTCATTAATCGATGTACCTTGGTATTCTTTTTGAAATGCTATTAGGCGTGTTAGGTGAAAACAGGATTGGTTTAGAACAGGCAGTTCCAACCAGTAGTTCCGGAGCTATTCGAGGCACCTTCCCCGCTTAGGTTCTTCCCCCACTCTTATACTTCATCGTTATAATGTATAGTAGTGGGAAGTTCCCACCACGAGAGTCACGCGGCGCGCGCAGCACTCACTAACTCTACAGCCGTGCGTAGTAGTGGGAGGAGGATCGATGGTGGGGACCTTGCAGTTCTCGAAGGGGAATACGTTGGAACTCCCGGGTTTAAAAGCAGGCCTCGAAATATACAAGTACCTTTCGCTTTTAAAAAAAAACTGTTTCGAACTTATACGTTTCGTTCAACAAAATATTTGTTCTTGTGTAATGTTCATGAAAATAATTGTTACCTCTTGTAAACTTTTTGTATTCTCGTAGAATAAATTTTGTACATTAAAAGTTCCATGGAAACAAATTTTTTGACAACATTTATTAAGAGAATCCCTATAAAATAGATTGAATACCGATGTTAGATATATTTAACAATATTATGTAATATTATTTACAAATCAAAGAAACTGTATGAAAATCGAAACATAAGTACCGTTACTGATCACTATAAACTGAACGGAACTGTACTGAACTGTACTGTCACCGAACGCAACTTACGATCAACTGAGCAGCTATGACGCACAGTGGTCCCAAATCCCGAAAACGTGATCAAAACCTTGAAAAAAATTAATTTTCTCGTGGAGTTATTTTGATCGTTCCTTAGGGTACTTTCTTGATGGCCCTATAGTGGGGTGTACGCGAAAATGGTCACATGTTTACACCTGAGTGACAGTTTCGGCGTAAACATCAGTCAAGCAGTTGTCGTCAAGGTGAGCAGAAGTGTGAACGATTCAGTGCAAGGTGCATAACTTTTTTTAGAAAGTATTGTGTTCAATTCTGTGAAATGTATGGGGTTTGTCGAAGTAAGTAGAATGTTTTTTAATACTAACGTGTTAAATATTGTTAATCATCAAACGTATAAGTAACAAAATAAGGTACAAAGTGCTATGCATAAATTTTGAAAATATAAAGAAAAAGTTGAATACTCCCCAAGGTCCCAGGTTTTGAACTAAGAATTATTTTTGTGGATATTAGAAATAAATAACGTATTCACAATATCAATTTAGAATTTAACCAAAATAATCATTTAATATTATTCCTTAAGTAATATGTAGCACCTGTTATAATGTTTGAGAACATTTTCTATATCAATTAAAAAGAATATCTGTTCTTGTTATAGAAAAACTTTTATTTTCCAATTTCATTAATTCTATTCAAACCATAAATATTTAATGTCAGGATTTCTTTTATATCTGTTCTCATTGGACCTTTTCCTATGAGAACTTTTTTAATAAAGCACCTCAGATAATCATTTCCAATGAAGCTGAAGAAAAAGTTCTGGAACTTTTTCGAACTCTGTTTAGAAGTGATTAATTTTCTGTCAACTCCTGTAAGAGTTCGTACACCGTGCAACGTCCCAAATTTGATGAATCGTTAATGCACCTGTATTACGCCAACGAGCGTTCCACTTTTGCTCCACGGCTCCTTTGATCGTCTTTCCGACTTCGGCACAAGGTATGTACAACGCGTTTGCATATGCTCGGCGGTTTTTGTCGGTGGCGTTTTCTGATTCTCTCGTTGGAGCGCGCGGACCTCTCAGTTTTCTCGGTGGAGAGCGACGCGTTACGTGCAATAACGTTCGAAGAAACGGCAACGATAAGTCTCGTGGCCGCGGTTTTGTTTGTCTCTGTACGTAGAAGTATGTACCTTTCTCCAAAGCAAGTCACGCGCGAGTTCCGCGCGTTCTTACGCACTTGCGTAATGCGTAATCGTCGGACGACGCGAAAAAAAGAGGGTTATCCGCCTCAGTGCCGTATGCCGCCGCCTTTCTCCCCTTCCCCGGTCCGATCTATCGATCTTGGCGGGCGTGAGAGCGGCCGGCCGGGTGCTTGATCATCGTTTTTTCGTGTTCGATGACAAGTTTTTCGTGGAAACGGACCGCCCGGCAAAATTTCGCGGACGATCGTCAACGATCGTCTCGATCGTTCCTCGGGGACCACCGCCGGTCACGTCGGGCCTCCTCGATTATAAAATCAGCCCGGTGAGGCAATCGACCGCGTAGATCCCGATTATTAATTGAATTGTTAGCCGTCGTGGCCGGGCGTTTCGTCATTTCGGTCCTCGACTTTTCGCTGTTGGTTTCAGCAGCCTGTTTCGGTGACAGAAGGTTTAGTAGGGATGTTGGGTTCTGATTCGATAAGAGATCGATCTTTTGAATGGATTCTCTGGTATTCAATTTTTCCCGGAATCGATTCTTTGACGTTAGAATCGAGAATCTCTATTCTTCTCTCTTTCAATACTTGTTCTGCAATCTACCAAACGAAGTTTTTAATTCCGAAGAAAATGCACTAGGATCGGTTACCTCTTCGTTGCATAACCTTGATGTTTGCACACATTTTCGGTCCTGTTTCGTTCAACGAACGAGGTTCTACTGTACAGGGTACAGCTTTAATACAGGCTACTGCATTAAAGTAGAAATCGGATTTTTTTGTCGTTCACGGTCATTTAAAAGATTTACAAGATTCTCATCTCTATTTAGCAGTCTTCTTTACCGTCGACGGATAGGTCATTGAATAATCGACAAATTTTAACCAAACATGATGCTATCGTTAAAATGTTATTTTTCCACTCATATAAAATCAATACACGACAACCACATTGATTGGCGTTGAAATAAACTTTATTTAAACGTAAAATTGGAGATCTCGATAAAAATTGAAGATAAGTTCTTAAGATCAGCTCTGTACCTTAAAATGATGTATAATGATGCCATGCATTGTAATAGTATTTCTTGATCAAGACGTTACATAATATGTGCATTCTGGAATCAGACATTGCATATGCAACAACCTAATATATTCTTGCTGAATCGATTCTTTGAGGCGCATCGAACGTCTCTGGGGTCCACGACGACTACTTTCTTTCGCGAACGATGCTTAATGGCGCATCAGAGACCGGCTGCGTATAATTTCAAATTCATGGCCTCGAAGGCTGAACTCCTCGGAGTCTGGAAATATCTGACGCGCTCGGAACCGCGAATATTTCACCTGTAATCTCCAGCCACGGAGATTTGTTTGTCCCTAGCACACGCGTAATGCTCGGCCCACGCTCCCCATTCGCCGAGCAGTACCGTAAGGATACATTCGTGACCATATTTCAAGAACACACGCCTCCTCGAAATGTCCTGGGTTAGGTCTAGGTTAGGTCAATTCAAGGTTGTAGCTCATAGCAACATTAACCGACTTGGATGAAGTATTGTGCATGCAAATAACTTACGTAGATCTACAAAAAGGCATATTTTAAATTTTCATTACAGCCACAGGTAAAAAAGTTAAAAATCGTGACCTTTACATTTTTTTCACAATTCTGACCAGTAGCAATTTTTAGGAGGAATTAATTTCCACGTTATCTAGTAAACTAATCATAGCTCATGGCAACATTAACCGACTTCGATGAAGTATTGTGCACGCAAATAACACATAGATCTACAAAAAGACATATTTTAAATTTTCATTACAGGCACAAGGAAAAAAGTTAAAAATTGTGACCTTTATATTTTTCTTCACAATTTCGATCAGTAGCAATTTTTAGAAGAAATTATTTCCACGTTACCTAGTAAACTAATCCTTTTAACATCTGAAGAAATCTGTAGTCGTTTGGTCCAATTTTAAAAGAGTGATTTGTTTTTGAATGGTGTACGAATACTTTTTACAACTACTGCATTAATACTTAGTTACAACGATAACCCTTTCAGATCATTCCGATTGGGTCCATCGAGGTGATAGCAATTTTCTCCGACGAAAATCTGCCTTGAAATTCTGTTTGGTGCATAATGACAGTGTTAGACGTCCTGCGAGCGACGCAAGAAAAAAATCAATCATCCGGCGATCGTGAAAGTTTTCTCGGGATGAGCCGGACGCTGTTTCACGGCCGATCGAGGCAAATCATGCGTTTAGCATGACAATCGGCTCGTTGTCGTCGACGACGACAAACGACGACGACAAACGACATCGTGAACCCATGGTTTTTCTCTTGTCGGAGCGGCGCGTCCTCGGAACGTGCATCATTATCGCGCGACCCAGTTTTCCGCACGGTTAATTAAATCTTTTTGCCTGGGCTGATCGATCGAAATCGGGCCGCGGGGTGGGACCTGCCATTAAACGCTCGTTACGCTTCTTTTTCGTGTCGGTAGCAACGCCGCCGTCCGAAAAGTACAGAAAAAATTACGCGTAATTGCCGACCGCAATCGCCGCATTTGCCGCTATCGCGGTACATCGGTGACAACGACGATCATCGATCGAGCTTGTTAGCTTCTTCTTGTCGTTAACCTGCCACTGTTTGTCGCAATGGCCGTCTCTATTCTAGTATTGTATTCCGCCGTTTCTAATATTCCTCGAAACACGTCAATCTCTTGTGTAATTACATATTTGTTTTTAGTCTGAACAAAAAGTACAGCAGGATCGCTTATGACTAGAATTTTCTGTGGATTTTCATTTCCCCTTTTCAACAATTTTAATAGATTCCTTAAGAAGAGGAAAGGAATTGCTTAAACATTTTTACTGGTTTGCATATGATCCATTCATTTTTATCATGAATGCATAAAGTCTGCAGTATACTTATAATGCTATTAAAAAGTTGTTTAAAAAGACTGTATATATGTATTTGATGTGCCAGTGAAGGCACAGAAAATTGATTAATAAGATTGTACACTTGCTACCACACTTCCTTATATTCTTGTATCTACATACACACGTAGTCTTTTTTAATAATCTTTGAACGTGTTAGTTGGGGATTTGATGTATTAGAGTGGCCACGAAGATTTTGCATTTTTCTTTCTAGTCTGTTGATGGTCAAGAATAAATATTTGAACAATATAAAGACGCTACAAGGTGCCAGAAATTTTACAAGTAGTAGACAATATACAGGGTGTTCACGCTATTACTAGCCAGCGTTTTTCTTGCAAATAATAAATATCAGAAAAAAATGAAAGAGGAAAAGTAATATAAGTAATTTTTTTGTTTTTGCACTATTTTCATGAAAATGTAGGTGACCTCCAATTTTTGTAAACGGAATGCTATATATTTTTTCATACCATATGAAAGCGTGTGTCAAGACAAATTCATGCGTATACGACACAATGACCTTCAAGATCATACAAGGTCAGAAATGGAAGAAGCATTTTGAACATTTCGTACTGATGCGTTTACAAGTATACTTTATTGACGAGGCTATAGTAAATGTTCAATATAACATTCTTGTGCATGACTACATATTTTGGGCACTATTAATTACATTCTTGTTAGCTTTTTCTAACATTTCTGAAATATTAATGCACATGATCGCGTTAGTTTCCTTTGCAAGTCGTTTGCATTTCTGGGTGTTGCGTACCGTGAATGATATCTTTACGAAATATTACGTACGAAATATTCAAAAATATTCAATTTAGCTGCCATTTCTGACCTTGTATGACCTCGAATGTCATTGTGTTGTGTACGAATTGTCTTGACACACGCGTTCATATGAGATACAAAATATATAGCATTTCATTTAAAAAATTGAAGGTCACCTTCATTTCTACGAAAATAGCGCAAACACAAGAAAATTACATACACCATTATGTAACTTACCAAAAACAGTATTACTTTTTCCTGTATCAACTTTTTCTAATATTTATTATTTGCAAGAAAAACGCTGGCTAGTGATAGTGTGACTGTATATGTTTTATTAATTTTGATCTATCGAAGCAAGATTGAAAAGGGTTTCTGGCCAATTCGAATAGTACAAATTCAATTCCTCTGTTCACGAGGATGTCGAACAATGAGACGTTATTCCGAATTTTTCGGCGAAAAATGCGCATAAGACTGGGAAACAGTAAATAATAAATTATGACTTCTTTATTCGACATTATACAGAGTTAAGGCAGCAATTATTTTAATGGGGCGCAAGAGTTAAATGCAACGTGTCTCCTTCATGAAGTAGTAACCCCTTAATTTATATTATCGAGACGGTCACGCGAGCGGGATTTTAAATTGAATTTAACAAATAAGGCGAGGACTTTAATTTGAATTTAATAGGTACACGAATACTTTTCGTGACGTTGCCTTGCGTCCGCGAGCACTGAACTTTTCCAGTAACCGTACGTAATGAATGCATAATTTGTTCGCTACGAGGAAACGATTAACGTCGATGCAACTCTTACTGTGAAAATAAATCATAACACAAGGAGTAATTAAATGTATCAAAGAAGAGTCACTAATTTCCTGGATGACTCTGAGAACAAAATTCCTGGCCCAAATCAAATTAATTTGGCTGTTCTTGCGCGCGAATTTAATTTGTCATGTAGTTCATTTTTAGAGTGCATTATAAAACAAAAATAGTAATATGAATAAAATTAGCTTAACATTTTGTCGTACACCTAATAACGAGTCAGACACGTGACGAACATTTCAGACAAAATGTACTAAATGTGTATGTCATTCTTCTCTTAATGATTCTCTTAAAATCACAATGAAATTGTATTCTATTTTATTTGTTTCTGTTTCTTATATCATTAACGGCGAACAAGTTACAATCAACGTAGCTGTGAAAAAGATGGTAGTACATACAAGGATATGAAGGTAATAATTATTACTTGTTACTATTATGTATTAGTATACTTTTTAACGTATTCATTCGATCCTAAAAAGATTGAAAGAATTTCCGTAAAGAACACAGCTAGGAAGAAGATATTAATATTATATATTTAATTATTCATGGACATTGTTGTTCGATTGTGTTAATACTATAAAACACACGAGAAACACACTCATTTGTATGAACTTATTACTACTAGATTATTATATTAACTTACTATATTATTAATACTAGAATGTATAAAATACACATATTTTTGGAGACGAATATTTCGTTCAGTTTTATTTACAGTCATGGACACTTATGCTGTAAAGAATGTATTGCACATTATGATTTTTTGGCTGAGCAAAATCGACGTTAGAATAAATTTAACATCGATCATTTGTATCAGAATAAGAAATTCATCGAATCTTGCTTTACTTGCATTTTTTTTCACGTAATTTACTTTCACTTAATTTTCAATAATTTTATACGACACTGCATTTTCATTTCTCTACTGTACAAAATCATCAGAATAGATTCAATGTCAATCTTCCGCATCGGTGCATTCAATTCGTCGAATCTTGCTTCACTTGCTTTCTTCTTCCCATAGTAAAAATTGATGAAATCGTGTTCTTGAGAACCGTAGATCGTCACCATGATCCTTATCGGCCGATCCATCCTCCGAATTGAGAATCCGATACGTCGGCGATAAATCCTCGGCGATATTCCTTTCGTCATATGATCGGTGGGCCGTGTATCTCCCCGGGCCGCGATGAAGTAATTATTAATCAACGGGAACAGCGTCGCCGTCATAAATCGGTGGAAGCAAACCGCGCACGTTTCGTATTACACGGGTCGACGTAATTTCGCGTCCGGTTGGCCAACCTCGTGGAAAGCCGGGCCACGCCGATCGATCGATCGATAGCTTGTGAAATCCGTCGATCGTTAACCGTAGCATCTTCTTAAACAAACCCTGCAGACGGCCGTCGCGTCGATCGGCCCGGACCGATCACGACAACGATCGGATAAAGTTGTCGCGATCGTTAAGAGAAATAAAGCCGGCGACGAGAGGGGAAAAAGAGGAGGAGGACAACGTAAACTGGCGGGCCGGGCGAGTGTTCTCACGTAAAAGTGGCTGCCGCGTTAATTTCGTTGCACGCGTTAATGCACACGGTCCGAATCGACTCGCTTTCCGATCGTTCGTAATTACACCGATTATCCGCGGCGAGCGTGCATGCACAGGCAGTCCGAGACATAAATTACACAGGACCGCCGATACACGACCGGGGTTCGGCCGTGACACAATGAAAGGAACCGTGTCGCGAACTTCGAAGGCTCGCCTTCCGTCAATGCACTTTCCCGGCTAATTAGAAATGGCCATTTTATTGCTCAACACTTGTAATAAACATCCGAATCTAAGTTTCGATACGATTCCAGACTGGGATCAAGAATATTTGGTTGTAACATATGAAACGTCCGAGTTTTAACACTTTCTTGACTAACTCAAAATGGCCACTTTGTTGCCCAACACTAGCAATAATCGGCCGAATCTGAGCTTCAAAACGATTCCAATCGAGGACCAAGAATATTAGGTTATTGTTGTTGTACATGAAACGTCCGGCTTTTAATAGTCTCTCGGCTAATTAGAAATGGCCACTTTGTTGCCCAACACTTGTAATAAACATCGGAATCTAAATATTGAAGCGATGTCACCAGGGATTCAGAATATTGGTTAGTAACATTTGAAACGCTCGATTTTTAACACTTTTCTAACTAATTAGAAATGGCTCTAACCGGATAAATCTGACAAAAATTAGCAAACTTTTGAAGGATTACTAAACTCGATGGTCTCTCATGTTTCCACATTTTTATTAATAACAGGGATCCCCACTGTTTGCAAGTGCATCTCCGAATAAAAACGAGCCAACATCTCCACTAAACTCTCCTGAACTTAAAACTTCCGATCCTCGAAAATTCCCGTGACCCATAAACGCACAAAGAATCGGCTATCGACGACGTTCGAGAGTGCTCAAAAAGAGGTAAACATCTTCCCGCTTAGCACGGCTCTTCTCTTTCGAAAAACAGACAGCAGCGATGGTTCTACCAGCGCAGCGATCCAAACAGCTAGCTCTGGCATCCTTGGAAAAAAACGTGCTATCGCATGCGGGGGTTAAAGCGGCACGGATAAAAAGCGATCGTTAAAAAGAGTGGAGAAATTATGTAACCGAGATTAAGGTGGATTTTACGATCTCCGTGGGTAGAACCAAGGGGCGAAACTTTCCGGCGAATCTAACGACATAAGAAGTATCCAGCTGGGAGGTAAAGTACCCCAGAAATTTTATAATCCTCAAGCATCCTGCAAATCCTCTCTTTCTCTCCTTTTCCCTGAAGATTTCCACAGCACCAGTGGAACTAATTACGTGTTCCACGAGCTCGTTCGCGTAGAACGCATGTTCCATCGCATAGAAGCGATCATGATCTCCTAAACTGTAATTGTCGGTGTCTGTATCGGATATTCCTGCTAAGGGAGAGCTCGTTTTCTACCAGGGAACCGAATTATCGATTCCATTCGAGCTCGGAAACACTATTAAAGGTGCTCGAATGACACCTGTTGCTCGCAAGCTTCACACAATTCCGCGGGTCAATGATTTTCGACAATTTCCGCGCACAATGTTTCAACGATCGCAGCATTCTCGATAAACGTCGTTCCCGAAAAATTCGTTGCTGTGCAACAGAATAATCATTTTGATAGAGTATTTACAAAACTGATGTAAGCTTATTGATTGTGTTCCAGCACTTAATCAACACAACCGATAGCCTTTTCCTTTTTGAATTGTGGAACGACCGTTATCACGTTTCTTCTTCTTACACTATATATTATGTCTTTATCTATTGCCTCAATTTGTGAGTTACTGGGCTCATAACCTGATGGGTATTTGCAGTGGGTTAGGAAGCAACTTGTTTTGTATTATACCCAATTATTATGAGTGTGCGAGTACTCAAAATTTCGGGTTCGGGTCGGGTCGGGATCCCAAAAGTTTATAAACTTTGAGTACCCGAAAAGGTCATCGGGTCGGGTCAAATCAGCAATAAATAACTCTGTGACTCTGTTCATATTAAGACGTCCAATCATCGGTAGTAATAATATTTCGATTTGTAGTAAACACCGTTCACGAAACAATGCTCTTATACGAATAGTGTGCGGACGAACAGTCCTTGTCTTGTAAGAACAGTGTTTACTAAAAACAGAAACGTCCTTTACGTACATTATTTCACATAATGTATTCTAAAATATTTTTTCCTCACGAAGTTCGATAACCGATTACACTAAAAATACAAAAATCATTCTGAACCTGCCACTGAAAATAAAAGATTGAACTGAAAAATCATAAAATATCATTATATGTATGTACTTATATAAATATAACTTTAACTTCGAGTACCCGAATATTGCAACCTTTCTTGACCCCGACCCGACTACCATTTCGACTACCCGAAATCGCGAGTACCCGAACTTTATAAACTTTCGGGAACCCGACGAAATCCGACTCGATCATTGTCCGACTCGACCTGAGGCTCGGGTATCCGCACACCCCTGACCACTGATGTCAGAACGGTTGAATTGAGGGGAATACAGTTTACCACCTCTGTGATGACCAGAGTAATATGTGATACGTTGCGCGGCACGTCACGTGACCAGTCTACAGCCTTAATCGGGGGCGGTAGAGTGTGCTCAGGTAGTGGAATGGGATAGTGAAAGGGGAAATGGAGGAGAAGAAAATCAACCCAGTTTTGGGTGGATCTGGCATCACTGCACCTGACAATTATATATCATACAGACATCACGTGTTTATTCATCGACTGCCGGATCGAGAAGGACGATCGAAAACTAAACTAAAGAGATCACACCTTACAATCTTAGTCACGTGATTACACATGATTGACAATACGAATACAATACAAAAGATGTCGCGATTAGTACTGTTCTAACAATTCTATTCTCCTCTTTTCGTTCTGCTCGCCTTTGTCTGTGCGCGCGCGTTCATGCTCGGGAATCCCGTCACGATTGCATCACCTACTCACGTACTTCCAAAAGTTATTTCATAAGAGCGTCGGATGATAGCCCAGGGCAAACTTCCTCTTGTTTACCTCTGGCCTTCCGGAACATCTTTACTGGAGCTACCTCGACGAGAGCAAACGTCTCTGTGCGACAGAAACTGTAACCAAACTGCATTATTACTTTTTTTACATTGCACTGGTATTTCTTTCATTTTTCTTGCCGAGGCAGTGTCGCATCCGAATTCAATCAAATGGTTGGCTCACATTTACCGTAATCTATTTCGGCAAGCCTTCAGATGTTTTGTTAAAGATTATGTATGTTTTTATAAAATAGATAAGAGAAATATGATAAGTGAAAAAATTATTTAATTTCTAAATATCATACTAAAAATTGTAGCCAACGATGTCTGTAAAAATTGACTTTTTCTGGGAGAACTGTTAGAAAGATGAGCTCGTTCTCTAGTTGCGTCATACGCATGTAATGACTAGACTGCAAATCTGTGTGCAGAATAAAAATTGTCGTTTATTTTTTCAAAGTAAAAATTGTAGTTTCTTTGCATCTTTAATAATTATCTTAATGAGTTGAAAATATTATACTGGCATTCTCATATTTTTTTAATGTTTCTACTATTTTAAATTGCACCAGTTCTTGTTGTAAATGTAATGATTTTAATAACCACCATTTTCTGTTAAATGCGAAGAAAATTATATCAATTCTGTGCACGTTGTTATTTCAAATTGTTACATAACATTGTCCAGAATGATATTCGGAAAATTTATAACATTTTAGTGACAATATTCTTTTTCAAATTTCATAAAAACATGCGTTACATTTGGTGGAATTTTATGACTGTGAGGGCTGTTGCCGAAACAAATACTAGTTACGAGCGTGTCAGCAGTCGTTGTACAATATATAACAGCTTCAAAATCTTAGATATATACTATTTTTCTTGTTGCGAATGTTTATGGTTTAGCAACGATATCGTTCTGATATCAGCGACAGAATAAGTTCTCAAAACAGCACCAGAGATAAATATACTGCGGTACATAACTGTAGCACCACTACAATTTTCAAGAATTTTGTAGATTTAATTAATGATTTCTAATTTTTAATCGTACCATGTGAAAGATGCTAAAAGGATATTGTGCTACTAATAAAATTGCGAACACAAAAATCGCTGAAGTTGAAACCGATGAAAACCGTAATTATTTTTGCACTAACCTAATACTCCAATACGTTTCTTCTGAAATTCATTATCTATACTACTTTCTTTGAATTTTTCCTTTATATTACAAAAATCTAAGAAATATCAGTGGTGCTATAGTTATGCACCGCAGTGTAGTTCCCTACGTAGCCGAGTTGCTCATTAACTAGAGTCGCTCTTCTAAAATGATTCATACTTGCGGATATACGTCCGCCGCAGTGACAACGTTGCAGCAACTGCATTCCCGTATTACCACAGTCGGCGGTTTAATTAAAATTTCAAATATTCCCTGATTTAGCATGTAAATTGGCGTCGGGCGAATCCAATCTCTGTTGGAATAATGGAGAACAGTTTTGTATCGGTCGAAGAAAAACTTATATCGGCTATCGGAGCGTTTCCATTGGACAATGGCCATCCTATTGGGCGACACGTAATTTCCTGATGGTTTAGGGACAGGGCGAAACAAAGGACGATTGTTCCGGGGGGTGGTAAACGTTCCTCTAATTCCGGCCACATCAAACGGATCGCCGCGATTCTCTCTCGCGAAACAGGGATAAATCCGGCAGGGATCGATCAACCGGCCGCAGCAATTTAGCGACAACCCTACCGACCACTGGTAATGCTATTTACGACTGGTTTCTAATTAGAGACAGATAAGAACACGGCCCTGCAGGCGATGCGCCGTGTTGATTCGCGCGCGGCTACGCCGATCAAAGGAAATTACGTTTAATTGGCTAGAAGTCTGCTCGATGAAGACATTTTCCTCTCGGATCTTCATTTTCCTGGATAAAACGAGACCTAATTAATTATCGCTCTCGTAATTGAACGCGAGTAAAATTTATAAAGGATAACAATGAGAAATGCGCTCGGAGGCCTGCGACATAAAGTATAAAAGTCAAATAATTAAAATGGTACGTTTCACAGCTCGCTGTTCAAATTAATATATCCGATGCGCTTTTTTTTTGTTTTTTTTTAAGCGTGTTTCGAGATAATTTGTGAGTATTAATGAAAGTATAGTATGGAATGAATAGAATACGAAATATTTGCATGAACAGACGATGCACTGTTATTGACGTGAGGTGGATTCTTTGATAAATTGATAATAGAAGAATGTTTACTATCCGTGGGCAAGATGGCGCCACGGGCTCCGCTTCGGGCCATGGTCTCCTGCTTTTCCCCTATTTCGCCATTCGTGGATCGAAGCTGCTTTGGTAGAATGTTTCCAGAGATAAAATGATTAAACGCGATAATTGGCGAGTTTGTTTTCGGAATGAGCTGTTTGTTCATTAAATTAATTATTTCGCGTGATCCACCGATGCGGACGTCATAATTAATTGTATTTTACCTCGAGAATGTCATCGGAAAGTGCAACTGATTTAACTGATTCGGAACATTAATTATCGTTTGAAATTTATTAGTTTAATATCCAAAAGTGATTTAGATAAAAATTGTTAATATCTTACAATATTTCAATCGACATGTTTGTAATTTATTAGCACTATGTTCGAAGAATTAATTATTCAATTGATTTGAAGTTGGCATTTTTATTCTTGTTGGATATTCAGTTTGTATATAAAAAAAAACCATTCAACTGTCTTCAAAAATTGAAATTTTTTCCATTTTAGATGTTCTTGTTGCTTTCTTTTTTATTGTTTCTCATTTCTTTTAATATGAAGTCCATGCAGACTGCACGTTTAAACTCTTTTCTTGGTAAACTACAATTGTTGATTTTAGTACTACCAAGAACATATATTTTTTCTATACATTGCTTTACTTAAAATCTTCGTAGCTCGCGACACGATCACTATATTTTCAAGCAGAATTTATCTGTACGCTCTCCAAGGATTGTCAAATCCCGCAGCAAAGTTAAAAATTACCATACTCATTGGTTCAGTTTCCATATATTCCTACAGCTCGCTTCTCAAGCGTCGATGCAAATACACGAAGACTTGAAATCGCGCGGTTTCATTAGCATTTCGCAGGATGGCTAACGAAGTGTCTGTCGAATGATCTCGTTCTGTCTCTGTATCGATCTTATCGTTCAACGTATCGAGTCGCGGAAAAAGGAACGGAAAACGTGGAAGAGGAGCGGTGTCCGTGAGCGTGATAAGCTCTAATTTGCATAACGCGGTGCGCCTTGTTGTTCTCCGAACTTCTATTTACAGTGGCTGTCCAATGGGACTCAGGGAAATCGAGCGTTCTTGCGAAAGTGATAATTGCCGATGGGGATCGCGCGTATCTCGTGGCAGATATCGCACAGCGGTGATAACGAAACTAATAAATAATACGGGCAGATTAAATTTTCATTCTTCACCAGTACGAATTTACGGCTGAGCCGCTTCCGGTCGATCGTGCTAAATTATTCCCGTTATCCGTGGTTGCGGATGAATAAGGGCGAACGAACATAGGCCGTATTATATTTTCGAGAAATTAATTGGATAATTGTAGCCCTCTGTAGTCCCATGAATAAGAAATCACAGTGGATCGTTCCATTTTACCTTAACGTCTTGTCCTAATTAGATGTCATACAACGACAAAATGTCTTCTAACCGACCAACCAACACAAGAAACTGGGATTGTTACTTTTATTCAAAGATGGAAAATTTTGACCCTTCAATTTCAGAAACTTCTATCCTTGTATATTCGAAATACTGCATCACTTGACCTTGAATGACCTTGAGTCATAGATAATTGAACTCGTCTTAAAACGCACTATTTTATGATGGATAGAAAATATATCATTCCATTTAAAAAAAGAACGTTGACCTTCACCTCACCTTGGAGTGTCCAACGGGTAAAATAAAAGTCCCACCACATAATGTTGCCCTCTGTAGTGAACAATTTTCATCTGAAACATTTTTGTGTATAATCAATATGTTTGAAGATATTAGTCTGTAACGCTTTATAATTTCCACCCTGTATATTTTACATAACTATTTTCAGTAAGAAATATCAAGTCCGATTTCTCCAAATAGTCTTGAAAACTGACTGGCTCGATTTTAAATACAATAATATTCGATAGTCGGCTCAGTAATGCCAGATCGGTTAAATCGATGGTAATACAGTTTACCCCCTCTCTAATGACCAGAGTAATATGTGACACGTTGCGCGGCACGTCACGTGACCAGTCTACGGTCTTAGTGGGGGATGTTGGAATGTGCTCAGGTAGTGGAACAGGATAGTTGAAGGGGAAAAGTAGGAGAAGAAAATCCACCCAGTTTTGGGTGTTTCTATCATCACTGAGTCGGCTGTACAGTATTATATCGATAAATGTCCCAACCACGGGTCCGGCCTCGGACAATTATGGGCTAGGTATACTATTCTTTGACTTTTGTCGAACGTAGAAAAGAACAGCGAAGATCGAGAGGCCTCGGTCGCCGAGAAGTGTAACATAATACGAGTCGAGTATATCGGTTTGAAACCACTACTAATCCAATGACAAAACTTTTTGTGTGACTCGAATGTCACGGGACCTCACGGGGTATACCCCGCGGTAGTGGGGATACTCGTGGGACAGTTATCGGCCAGATACTTGAGACATTTATCAATAAAATACTGTATATGGACAGTGTCTCATTGTCGTACGACCGACTGAAATCGGTCGGCTGGACGACAACGATTTCATCGTCGTACGACATCTAATTAGAACAAGGCGCAACAGAATTTCCGCCTCCTATTTCCAATCCCACCCTCTCATCTGTTTTATCCAGCTACCCGTTTAACCCTAATCTCGCGTGTACACACAAGCAAACGACGTCCACTCTTAATACTCATCGCGTGAGCTCGTAAATTCACCCACCGAAAACTCGAACGATTTGCGTCGCATCAGCGGGAGTGGATCGTTTAAGGCGTTTTCCTACCTCTCAATTTGTTCCGGAGCTTTTTCTGCGGAAGTGGGAGTAGTCTCCGTGAAATTCTGCTGATTGGTTCGTTCATGTTTATGCCACGTTTATTAATGTCCATAAATTAGGAGTGGTTTAATTTCGAATGGTCCTCACCATAACTGTTACTGTGATATTGGACAATAATAGTAGACTTAACATTAGATTACAGAACTCGAAAATTGGAGTATTTCAATTTCCACGGTTAACATAAATTATACATGTTACATTGAACATAGCTCCCAACTGGTTAGATAGTTAATGAAATGTTCAACGGTGAATAGTTATTGCGTCTTTTGTGCATTTATGGAGAAAAAGGGGTACACAAAATTCAAGATCACGAACAAATTCTAAGAATCTACAAATATTGTACTACTTTGCACTTGTCAAAATGGTTAAAGAAATCAATAAATATGTTTCTAGCTCCTGTATGTTGTAATTAGATTGCGGATTTTATGCGTAGTTCGATATCGATAGATTATTGTCAACTTATTACCGTTATTAGAAGAAGCATCATATATCTTTCCGGTTCCTGTTTCTTGGTATTGGTACAGATCATTTTTATTTCGAATATGAATTCGCAGTCTATAAGATAGAACAGAAAATAAACAACCAGTCACATATGTACCAATGAAACGTATCCAACATTTCCAAAAACTCAATTATTGCCTGGTTTATCGGAAACATAATTCACAAAACGTTCAATTCGAGATGTAATTAAGAGAAGAAAGATCTCACAGCCTCCCCAGAGGAGATGAATATCTTCGATGGGAATTTTCGTCGATTTTTCACGAAGCCATTCGCGCGCGAGAGTTAACTGTCGGGGGTGGAGGAGCAATTAAGGAGTCGATCGGGGGTTTGAGCGCGATCGCGGCAAATTAGCGGGGCCGAGGTGAGACTCGTTAATTAATTATGCACACCTTCCCTCTCTTTTCGATTCGTCCCGGTGGAAAGCAGTCTTAGCAGCGGCTCGGCCAGCTCCCTCGCGGTCGAAACAGAGCGGTGCGCCGGGTAATTGGAAATCAATACTCCTATCCAGCCCTTGAAACACCCTTGCCTTGACGAAAAACCGATCGTGACCCCTCTTTAGCCACGAAGAAGCGGCTCCAGGTCTCTGTCTCTCGAGAAACCAGCCTTTATTATCTCGTTTTTGTCAAGCTGTACCCCCGCACTTTCCGTTTGTCAAAGAGAAAAACCGGAGGAAAAACGCACTGGATCGATTTTTGCGGGACATTCGGGAAATTAATTGTCCTTTTTAGCATCCTGCTCCGGAGATCCTTGCTTCAAGGCCGTTTCTACGACCATGAAGGAACTCGAGGAACTTGTACGGAAGTTGTGCGATCTCTTCCGGAACCCGTAAAGATTTCAGGAGACCTCGTTTTTTTCCCGAAAGTTCCGCGCTGCAAGGATGGCTTGCTTTTTACGCGACTCGATTTCCTGGATCGTTCGTTTATCGCTCGTTCGACCGATTGCTGCTCGAACTTTGCCGCCCTCATTGTCGGTTTACGAGGCCATCGAGTTTATTGCGTCGACGAGGAAATTTATATCATAACCAAATTAATATGGATAAATTCGCAGAATTTTAAAACGTCCCTCTCTCTCTCTCTCTCTCTCCCCGCTTTACGAGCCGATGTTATTGTCATTTTGCTCGTTTTTGCGGCAAACAGGCGCTATAGAGTAGCGCGGGCTCAGTGTTACTGCTCGAATTTCGAGGATGATGGCGTTCGTGTAGCTGAATGACACCGAGGACATTTATTACGGTGAATAAAGTTTATATAGGAGAGCAATGATCTGTAGAAGCAGCTGCAAGAGTATTGGCAGAGTATCAGTGCTTTTTCAATGAATTGGGTAATTTCGGCGTCAATATTTATTCCAGAGCTTTTCCAATTTTTGAAATCTGGCTGGTAATTGGGAAGTTGCGTTCATTACGCTTAATGAATTATTTTCATTTCCTTTGTGGGTCTGAACGAATTAACTGTGAATATCGTGAAATTGTGTTCGACATAATAATAGTTGCAAAATAATAATGAGTAGTCTGTGGATGTTTATACGAAGTCTCGATTTCGTTAGGTATTTTATAACAGTGTAAATGAAATTTTATTTTCAATCCCTTTAAAATTCCTTAGATTAAAGATAAGATAAAGATAATGTTAATTTTGTTTACTGTGCATGCTTTCTTGTATTTTATGAGCTAGTGTATGTCGCATATGCATACTTATCAGTATTCGTCCTAATTCAAGAACAGCAGCGTTATCATTTTAATTGCCAGAAGTTTATCAACAGAGGACTTAAATGTTTTAACAAGTACATTATATCTGAAAGAAGCACAATAATTTTCTTTTCAATCACAACCATCTAAAAAGTTGTTTAATTGCATTATTTATAAGTAGACTGCGGATTTTATCCATTTATGACAAAAATGAGTGGGTGGCAATTTGAAAGAAACAGAAGATTAAAAGAATTCTAAAATATTGATGTATTATTTCTAGGTTATTGAAGTCATTAGAGAAAGAAGGAAATTTCGACTTGGTTCATGTTTGTTGTAATTGACGTAGACTAAAGTTCAATTGTTAGTTCAACAATTACATTACTATTCCTACTGATCTATACACTATGTACAGCGATTGTATTGCTCATACAAGCTAGAAAAATGTTAAAACCCAAGACGAAGAAGAAGGAAGAAAAATATAATCCAAGAAGAAGAAAAAAAGATTATTAGAATCCATACAGAAGAAAAAAGGCAAATGTTATAATCCAAGAAGAAGAGATTACTAGAATCCAAGAACAATAAGAAGAAGGAAGAAAAATGTTAAAATCCAAGAACAAGAAAGAAAAATATCAGAATCTAAGAAGAAGAAAAATCTTCAAAAAATAAAATTAGATCACATCCATCAAACCAATGGCACCTAACTTCGTAAAGCGATTAGATCATCGAAGGACGATCGAGCAAGGAGAAACCTCATTCAAATGCGCCACACAATCCTCGATCCTCGATCGAAAGTAGATCCGTCGTCGGTCGAGCATCAGCCGGTTAACAGAATGAAAATGATGACGCGAAAATTCTTCCCCTGTCGGAAATTTCCAGCATGTAATCGTGCGCGAGTTTTAAAGAACCCCGCACTAATCATATGGAAAATCTATTTCGGTAAAATCAGTTGGATTTTTCATATGTTGTAGCTTATGATCTACTGAACAAAATATGTAATGGGCACAAAGCTCAATAATGGACAGTTATCGAGTTTTAATCAGTCAAACGTGACAAATTCGAGGTACCGAATACTCAAATCTCGGGAAGTATTTATTTTTTGGAAAAATGTTTGAAACAAAAATAGTAGGGTTTCACAAAATTTGTTAGGCGGTGTCATTATTTTTGAGTTTTGAATGACCTTGAAAAGGTCTGTGAACAGAAATCTTTCACAAAAATATTTGCGTGTCACAGCAGAGATAAGGACCCCACGGTTCGTCACTCCCGTAGTATTTTTTTTACTCCAAACCCTTTCTGCTGTGTGTGTGTGTGTGTGTGTGTGTGTGTGTGTGCGTGTGTGTGTGCGCGCACGTGTGTGGGGATTAATAAAAAAATTATCTTATTATGTATTACCAAACAGTATGGAGACCAAAATGTATGGAATACACTGATACCAACTATATAAATATCGGACGTAGCAGTGTCAGAAAGTAATAGCATTCGGCAGCAATAACGCTAGTATGTTGCCAACTTCGTTTAGGTTGCGCAACTTGAAAATCGAAGGAGTGGGGTGGTGGTAATGGGGGCGCGGCAAGTGGGTAAAGTAAATATACTTCCCGAGATTTGAGTATTCGGTACCTCGAATTTGTCACGTTTGACTGATTAAAACTCGATAACTGTCCATTATTGAGCTTTGTGCCCATTACGTCTTTTGTTCAGTAGATCATAAGCTACAACATATGAAAAATCCAACTGATTTTACCGGAATAGATTTTCCATATGATTAGTTCTTTCCATCCCCGTGTCTGGGTTTCTTCACTTTTCCCCTCTTTGGAGACACGAGGAGGAATATTACACGGCGCCATATTACCTTGAAAATCCCAGGATTTCTCCCCGGACTGTTAATACCAATTTTATTTGAGACGTCGAGCCCAGCTACGTTTTTATTTCGAAACAAAGTTTGACGATTTAATAAGGGCGCGTGTTCTAGCCGGGAATACGTTCGGGAACTTTCAGTCCCGTGACGAAATTCGTCGGCGCGGCGCGGTGGCGCGAGTTAGGTGGCTTCCTAATTAAACTTATTAAAGAGCCGAGCCGCGAGACACGCCCTCGAGCTGTCGCACAGTGGGACGAATCGGTAACCCCGTGGAAATTTTCTTTTATCTCCCGCGTGTGGCTTTCCAGGAAATCAATTTCAAAGCGGAATGCAAATTCCCGGAACTTCGAAGGCGCATTATGCTCTAACGGTAATAGTTCCGCTGTTGTTTCTTGCATCAAATCACTCCATGGACTTGCCCGAACAAGATTATGTAGTTTAGTATCGCATTATGAATACCGACTCTGTTTAAACTGTGATTAACGCTAAAATTATTACACGGACCGAATTAACGTGCTCCTGATTTTGCTGTCACAATTATTCTTGAAATTATTAAATTGTTTCACTACTTGAAATTCTTCGTTCAAGCATATGCTATAATAAAGCTTGCATAAAATCTACGCAAGGACACCATTTTCGAAGAAACTGAAAGCAGAAAATTATTATCCAATTGAAATACAAAAATTGTGAATATTTGACAAAATATAGTGGGTGCAGCTCCTACTCTAGCGTCTACGTCGCACCGGACAAAAAGACAAATTGCCGCCCCTTAAGAATATATACATTTCTTAAATAAAACCAAAATGGCGCCCCTAAATTTTGGCGCCCCCGACAAATGTCCGAGTTGCTGCCCGCCCCTAGAGCGGGCCCTGGTGGGTGATTAAATGATCAGTGCTGCTAAATGTGCATTTAGAATTTGAAATTATGTAACAGATACTTTATATATAAATGATAAGAATTCAACTAGACCTTCATTTAAACATTGATTGTTCTAATATAAAATCGCCAACTTCTGCAAGAGATTTTAATAATTTAATCATCAAACCGCGGATGTTATGCATTTTCACAAAAATGAGTTAGAGGACTTTGAAATTATTAGAAAAATTATAAGAATTTAAATATATTATCTTCAGTCTAATCGATTTATTGCAGAAAGAAAAACATTGCTACCGAACGCCTGTCTCTTGCAAATGAGGTGAACAATTTTTATTTTGCATAAATATCCACAGTCTATTAATCGCCACTGTAATTGCCCTCAAATAGAACCGATACAAATTCTTAAAGCATGTGTATGTACCATTGTAAAATTTACTAAATCGAATTTTGTCTTAAGGCTTCCAATTTATTGAATTTAAACAAACCTGTCATAAGTGTTCGACCGAATTCCATGGCGGGGGTTTATGGTTGTCGTGTAGGGGTCAGAACGGACCCGAGCGTCGTCGTGCTATCGCTAATTAGCTCGCAGCACGCCGGAATGTCGCAAAGAAATTGATCGATAGGTGGAGTGGATTAATATCGGTCGCGATTCTGGCTGCGAGTACGTGCCGCGTGTAATTACGTTTAAAGCGTGCTTTGTCTGATTAAACCCGCGGCAGGGAGGATGCGCACCACGCACGACAACCGAGGGCAATTAATTATACACGCCGAAAAGCAGGCTAGTCGCTCGGAATGCCGTCGACTCCCTTTTTCCACCGGATACGATGCCATTCGAACGGCTGCGAACCGCAAGTTAGGTACACACGTTATTTCGAGACCGTACAGGCGTTTCCTCTTGCGGCTTTCGAAATCGAAAAGTAGGACAAAACGTATACCCGCTGAAGACTCGATCGTTTGTTCGACATATACACAGCCTGAAACTTTCGGAATTAAGAATAGACATTACAGTTTCTGTTTGACGACTATTGTTTTAACGCCGACCCCGAAAACGATGTAAATAATTTCATTATACAAAAATTAGCAAAATTAGAATACATTATTGGACGTGGGCTGTAACCGTCGCGTCGGTCAGAAAGGTTTTATAAAGTCGAATTAAATCATTTCATGATACAGAAATGATAAGGAAGATAGAAAATTAAAATTCTTTATTGGACGTGCATTATAATTGTCGACCAAGAAGATTTCAAAAAATAAAGTAAACGATAAAGAAACTAGAAAATTAAAATTCATTATTGGGCGTGGATTATAATAGTCGATCAGAAAGGTTTCGTAAAATCGAAGTAAATCATTTCATGATACAATAATGATAAGGAAACTAGAAAATTAAAATTCTTTATTGGACGTGAATTATAATCGTCGACCAAGAAGATTTCAAAAAATAAAGTAAATGATAAAGAAACTGGAAAATTAAAATTCATTATTTGACGTGGATTATAATAGTTGATCAGGAAGGTTTCATAAAATAGAAGTAAATCATTTCATGCTACAGAAACTAAAAAATTAACATTATTCATTAGACGAAGTAAATCGATTCGTGATGTAGGAACTAGAAAATTAAAATTCATTATTGGACATGGATTATACTTAGTCTGCGGATTTGATGCATTGATGACAAAAATAGGAACGTGCAAATTAAGAGCAGTGGACATATTAAAACGATTTGAGGACACCAGTTTCAGCTTAATAAGATATTTAAAAGAAGAAACATATTTTTATTTGGCTTCTATGTCTTGCAGTCAATGCAAACATTTTTTATTTTGCATAAAGATCTGTAGTCTAATTGGAATCGATGATTAGAAAAATTTCATAAAATCGACGTAAATCATATCATAATACAAAAACTAGAAAATTAAAATTCATCAAGTCTAGTGATTTTTTAACCAACCTCTTATCATACAAAAATTAATTTTTACAGAAATAATCGAGTACCTTCTACTTAAATGACGTGGCAATGAACCTGTGAAAAATATGAGCGAAGAACAAATTAATAAGGCGCATAGGAATGAAAAATAACCCCAATAACAACACTCTTATCAAGTTAACAAATTTAAGAACTGAAGACAGTTAATTTGCAAGAGTTTAAGATTTTGAAAGAAGCACCATCGAGTTACAGAAATTTCTTGAAAATTAACAAGTGATTATACACTTTACCACTATTATACTGCTCTGATATCGAACGAGATTAGAAACGACCGTGCAGAAAAGCGGAGAAGTGAATATTCCCGCAACACGGACAAGATTCAAGTACTTGTATTAGTCCATTGCTCTCTGCCTTTTCTCGCCTCCCCTGGGAACAAAACAATTGCATTTGTCCTCTCCTCGGAATCGCATTGCGCCGAGCCGTATTGTCCTTTACACAAATACAATAACCGGCAAGAATGCACCGAGAGCTGTGCACAGCTGGTGAAAATACTACCTCGTGTTCCGTAGTGGGAAAAATCAGAATAGCAAGAAATCTATTGCGAAATAGCGAACATTTTGCTTCTCTCATCGCAGAAATTTAGAACACGGGAATTTTTTTGTTCGAAGTTTCTAAAGAAACCGCTCTCTCGCGAAGAAACGCGAAAGTGTGAAAGTCAACACATAAACGGAACAGAATCGCGATATATTATTAACAATTTGCACTCGAATAGTGACTCTGAGACATCAGTACAAATTGCCATACAATTATTCAAAACAGTTTTCATATTATTCAATTCATCTCTATTCTATAAAATGCTAAAAATTCAACTTGTATAGAAAAACTGTTTTATGATTCCCGGTGTGACCGGTGCCCTCCTTTTTCCTGAAATCTTGGTGGCTCGTTCGGGATAGGGGGGAACACCGATCACTGCACGATGGCGATAACGACGATACGGATGAAGGCGAAAACAAAAACAAAGCGAGCGTAGCGAAGAGGTCGCATGTGAGCGAAGCGAGTTGTGTGTGATGGCGCTGAGGGCAAACAAACACAAAGAGACGATGACGTTGTGACGGACATTCGAGGTCGAGATCAGGGACTCAAGTGTGGGATCAGGGACCCCCCAGACCATATACCGTATGGAGATTGGGAAAAGTCGGAGGGTTCCCGTGTGGACGGAGATGGGCAAAATAATTATTCGTAGGCTTCGAATATCCTTCGAATATCCTTCGAACATCCTTCGAATAATATTCGAATAACTTTTACCAAGACCCGAGCGGCGAACTTCAAAGACCAGCGACCGCTCAATGGCATACAACAGTGGTGGGCACGGGTGGAGACCCTCAAACGCCTGCTTCTCCCACCAACCTCTCGTGCTTGTTGGAAGGGGACATAGGGCGCTACAGTGTGGACGGTTTTGCCTCAATTGAGGCAAAATTGCCCATCCCTGGCATACAATGTAAGCAGATGGGGAATTGCGCAAGAATGAAAATTTCAACTTCTACATTTTTCAATATACTTACATTATAATACAAAAGTATTACGAATGAATTGAGTAGCTTCTCCCGCTGAAAATGAGTCCAAACTCGAGTGTATTCGAACATTTTTTATTGATACCCAACGCAATGATAAAAGTTATAATATTATTGATAATAGTTCGAATGGTGACGAGTTTGGACTCATTTTCATCAGGAGAAGCTCCTCAATTCATTCGTAATACTTTTACGTAAGTATATTGAAAAACGTAAAAGTTGAAATTTTCATTTTTGCGCAATTCCCCATCTGCTTACATTGTATGCTGTTGATCGGTCGCTGGTCTTTGAAGTTCGGTGCTTCGTGCTCGGCGCTCGGATCTCAGAAAAAGTTATTCGAAGATTATTCGAAGGTTATTCGAAGCCTACGAATAATTATTTTGCTCATTTCTGCGTGTGGGTATCTGCAGGAGCTGATCAGCTACAAATCGCGAGCCTTCCTTTTTCCTAAAATCCTACATACAGTGGCTCGCAAAAGTATCCGCCCGCCCTTTAAATCAGAATAACTTTCTTCAAATTTGACCAAACCACTTGACATTTTTTTAAGCAATAAGAAGCATTGATTTAGTAAAAATTCCACTTTTTAAAACTTCTTTATTTTAGCTCATAATGAAAATTTAAAATATGCTTTTTGTAGATCTATGCTAGTTATACATATGCTGAAAATTTCATCGAAATCGGTTGACGCAGAAAAAATGACGCGCATCGAAAGATGTAAGAGATTATTGATTTTAAGCAGAAACTGACCAAAAGTCGTGGAAAACTGCGATTATCACCACTTTCTAACGCTTGTAGCTCGTATGTTCGTTAACTGATTTCGATGAAATTTTCAGCATACGTGTAAATAACATGTAAATATGAAGTGCCATTTTTATTTGTTCATGTAATTCCTACTAATTGCAATTTCTTCAAAATCTTTTTTGCATGTGATTTACTAAATCAATGTTTCTAATTGTTAAAAAAAAGTCAAGTAGTTTGGTCAAATTTTAAGAATGTTATTCTGATTTAAAGAGCGAGCGAATACTTTTGTGAGCCACTGTACATAGAATACAATTTTTCTAGGTAGAAAGAAATATCTGGATTTTGGAATTAAAATTGCTGCGAGTGCAAAGGGTTAAGGTTAACATTGTTCGAATTCGAATCCCCGCGAAAACTCCGAGACTCCTACGCTTTTCTGCTATCATTGTGTATTGCGCGAAACACTCACCTGTAAATTGGCTGACCTCTCGCCTGGATGACCGAAGGACAGTTCGTCCCGGTGATAATAAGTTTGTGTTTACCTTTGGGAAGAACAAAATTCCCGTGCATTAACGCTACCATCGTTTGCTTTGATTGCAGACTCACATTCTACGCGAAATCTCTCTCCCCTGTGCGCGAGTTACTCACCTGTAAACTGAGGCACTTCAGTCTCGAAAACCGAGATCTCGTTTTAGAGAAAACGATCTTGCTTCTCCTTGAACGGAGTTTCGCTGAATTTAAATCAGCGTTGATCATTTTGATCGCACAGTTGCGGTTCTCCGTTTCATTCGCTCTTTGATGGAAAAACACTTGTTAGGTAACAGTTCTGTGCACGAGAGAATTTTCATTTCTTGAAATGTGCGATGGAAATTTCTGAATTCAATAAATACGAAATTGCTCCAGACTTTGAAATGTAGATATTTTTCATTGTAAAAATAAATTTTATCGCGAGATCAGAATTTTTGTTGCGTCTCCGTGAACCGTTTAAAAATTGAATCTTCTGTGTACAATGGAAATTATTCACCTCTGTTAGTCACCTCCCAAACTGACGAAAAATAATCCTATTTACAATTTAACATTTTCCCGAAGAGAACGGAATCGCATTGTATTTAGACGAACATTGGTACTGTTGATTTCAATGCCGGGGCCTCTGTGAAATCTGATTTGCCTTTCTCTTTGGCGTATAATACTCACCTGATAATTAACATGTCAGCAAAAATCAAAAGCTCATCAAGGGGAACAATTTTGGCGTCCCGGTTCTTTGCTGGTAGAACGGAGGATCGATGGGGTAATAATCAGAACGTGCTTGGACAAACGTTGTAATTGTATATGCCACACCTCAGTTAAAATTAAGTTACACATCGAAGTAGATTTGTAGTCTGGTACAGGGAACATCGAGGTATATTTACAAACGATCATATCGGCTGGTCGCGGCTCGCATAATTCGCTCGCGATCCGATCGCAGCGCTGTACAAGGTATAATTAAAATGATCCGCCTCGGATGCGCGCACAATTTAATCCAGTACCATCTAAGATTCATTATAACGACGTTTCTTATGCAATGCACTCTCTCGTCGCGATCGATTTTCTTTTTTTACTTTTTGTATCGACGCAAGGTTTTTCCCGAGAGATCAGTCGACGAGGAGCGCAAGCCTTGACGAAGACGTTAAGTGTTACAATACTTATCCTTAATTACGTCTACAATTATTATTTCGATAGTCGATGTCGTTTCAATTGTTTATGTCTTGCCGGACACGTTTTGCACTCGATTTACGTGGTCGCAGGTTCATTAGCAAACGCAGCTTCAAAATTACGTTTACAATTATTATTTCGATAGACGATGTCGTTTCAATCGTTTATGTCTTGCCGGACACGCTTTGCACTCGATTTACGTGGTCGCAGGTTCATTAGCAAACGCAAGTTCAAAATTCGATTTCGCTGGTACGAAGGGGGAAAGTATAAAATTGTTTAAAATATGTAATGGACGCAGCAAAATGAAGCTTCAATTTTTCTTAGCTTTCTTATTGTTTGCTGCTACGCTGGGTTCCGTTTATTCGCGTCTTTACTCGTTCATTTGTCTGTGATTCATCTGATCGGTCAATAAAATCTTGTTATCTCTTTATCAAATAAAAACAATCGTTGTTTCTTTATCAAATACAGACATTGGTATTGATTCTTGGCAGAGATAAATTATTTAACAGATTTTCTCCTGATTAAAAGCTAGTATTTTTCGAAGCTGCTATTGAATCTGCCGATTCTCATAAGTTAATTGTATTAATTTCTGTCTTCATCGTTTCACAAAATAAAAATCCATATAATAATTTATCACACCCTTGGTTGGTCGTTTGACAACCTTCAATTGATTATTTCATTCTTCATGCTCAAACATTCTCTACAAATATCGGGACACTACTTGGTTAACTTGAATTCCTAGATTTACTCGAAACGACAGTCTACGTATGTAAACTTATGATAATTAAATTGCAGATCTTCATGCATGCCTGTTGCAAATTGAACAAGATACACGAAAAGGTGTGATTCAAAATGAAAATTCACCATTATTCTGTTTTTAGTCCCATAGATTCGTTGTTTTCTTCCTATTCGTGTTGCGCAATGTATTTCTTTAAACCGTGGATGAATAAACTTTCTGTACAAAAGACAATTACTTGATTCAAAGTAACAAGCAATATTGGATGGAACATTAACGTAAGATTTTTCGACAATTTCTAAGGATCATACTAGGATTAAAAAGAAATACAAACATTTTCAATTTTCCTTTAACATTAGAACTACCGACCCCTTTAAAATGATGAATTTTTTCTTTTACAATTCGTGAAATTAGGGAATATTTTCTTGAGAAATTTTTTAATATAAATTGATATTCAAGTACACGTTACTATAAAAACCCTACGAAATTTGAATAAAATCCTACGGATTTTTATGCAAAATAAAAATTTCATAACTCGACTGTATGCAACGGAAGTAAGATCAAATTGTATTTATTCTTTCAGTAATTTAAATACGTCGAGACTAATATAACAACGTTCTTAAATTCTCGTAATGTTCCATCTGTTTTAAATTACAGCTAATAATCTTTAACTAATTAAAATTTTAATTAAAAACTAAATATTTCTTTCAACTTAGAATATTTCCATTCCTCATGATTTTTTTCATGTTCCGCATATGAAACTGCATATAATACCTCGTACAATACGTGAATGTTTAGTAATTTATTAAATAAGAACAAATTTAGTATTGTAAACAATATTTTGAATAATGCTATAGCAATTTTAAGTGGCGCTGCAGAGTCGCCATTCGAGTGCTAAGGGTTAACATAACTGCATAAAATCCGCAATCTATACATCAGTCTTGTTTAGTGCACGGTAGTTTTAATGTTAACGCAAGACATTATCTAGTCAACGAAAGGAACGTTTCTGCCCTTCCAAACAGTGGAAAATAATTTTAGAATGGTTTGTACAACAATTTGCACAAAGATCTGTAGTGTATCGAATCTGGAGTCGACGAGGACATCAGTATCCACGTTATCTATTTCGATTTCCTTTGCGTCTTCGGTACATATCGGTCAAAGGGTGCCACGATGAAGCCATTGGTTTTCTCGAGAGGAAATGCCCTAGGCATCAGGATTCGAGGGTGTTGTTGCACATCTGCATCCGCAGTTCACAGCACAGCCTACAAGTGTGAACCCGAGAGACCGCGTCCCGCGGAATCTCAAGAATCCGTGGTGCATCTCGTTCGGCGCATTCGCATTCCTTCGAGGGCATTCCGAAGGGTTCTGCGCCGGAAACGTGGCCAGAATTTCGAGGATCCCACCTGAACGGGGAAATACCGCGTTTGCTGCAATTCTGTTTCGGCTATCGGCTATTCCTGCGAATCAACCACGTACGTTCAGTCATCGAATTAATAGTCTTTCAACAGTATCCTATCATAACAGGTAGAAAAAATAAATTTCTTTTTGCATACATAAAAAATCGAGCACTTTAATAATGTGCTCCCAAAATTTGGTAATTCTATTCGGGAGGATAACGAAGTCAGAGCTCGTTTAGTGTGACGCATTATGTAAATTGCAGACATTCTATGTAAATTATATCTCAAAAAGTACTGTGCTAATCGAACTCAAGTTTTGCCTGTGGCTTTAGCACAAGTATGGCTATCGTTGGTAATTATGTGTATGGTCAAAATATATTTTTTTCAATTTTTGCCTCTTAAAGGTGAACACTTCTATCCTTCTATATTTGAGATACTGCACCACGTCATCTTTTTACGTGTCTTTATTAAATATACAGGATGGAAATTATAATGCGTTACAGACGAATATCTCCAAAAATATTGATTATACGCAAACAAGTTTCAGATGAAAATTGTTCAGTACCGAGGGGACATCATGTGGTGGGACTTTTATTTTTCCCAGTGGACACTGCAAGGTGAGGTGAAGGTCAACTTTCCTTTTTTAAATGGAATGATATGTTTTTTATCCACCATGAAATAGTGCGTTTTAAGATGAGTTCAATTATCTATGACTCAAGGTCATTCCAGGTCAAACTCACAGGGAAATGCAGAAAAGGTGTGATTGACCTTGAATGACCTTGAGTCACAGGTAATTGAATTCATCATAAAACGCACTATTTGATGGTGGATAAATAACATATCATTCCATTTAGAAGAAAAAATTCGACCATCGCCTCACCTTGAAGTGTTCAGCGGGAAAAATAAAAGTCCCACCACATGATGTCCCCTCGGTACTGAACAATTTTCATCTGAAACTTTTTTGCGCATAATCAATATTTTTGGAGATATTCGTCTGTAACGCATTATAATTTCCATCCTGTATATTTAATAAATACCCGTAAAAAGATGACGTGGTGCAGTGTCTCAAATATACAAGGATAGAAGTTTCTGAAATTGACGGGTCAAAATCTTCCATCTTCGAATAAAAGTAACGGTCCCAATTTTTGGAGATATTCGTCTGTAACGCTTTATAATTTCCACCCTGTATAATAAGTGTGATCCGTTTCTCAGAAAACGATATCTTTACAAAGATATATTACTTTATTTTTAGTCCAACCATCCGCATTTTCGAATCGTAAGCGAGGCGATTGGGCCTCTTTCGATGCCCCATCTGCCCTGCACGTTTCCCAAAATAACAGACACTAATAACACCTTTTTACACCATCCATCATCAACTTTCACTTCATCATCAAACATATTCCGCGAAACATTGTCCACAAGATTCAATCAGTGTATTTCAACTCATGTACTCAAAGTTATTTTATTTTTAAAAATATAGTCCTTTAATTGTTCGTTACATTGAGCCTAATTTATTATATTCATACCACCTCTATCACCTTAAGTGGTCATAGGGAATCGCGTATCACGTCGTCGCATTCGAATCGGGGATTTACAACCCTCGTAGACCAATCCGGTCTCAACGCGAGTTCGTGATAAAACAAAGTGCACGATCAAATAAGAGGATTTCGCTTTGAGATCTATGAATCAACGTATTGAAAAGCATTCGGAACGTTGCTAATTGTAAACTTTGTTTTGACATTTGGGATGTAATTAAAATTCTTTTGCGGGTCTGAAAGGGATGATTGGCTAGTCCGCGAATGAAATCGCTCGCGCGGAATCTTGTTCGATGCGAATGGGATTTGGGTCGTGTCGGTGCTACTCGAGGCGGAAACCACGCGCGAGAACGCGAATCGCGATTAATCGGGAGGCAAAGAGAAAGAGGAGCAAGCTGAGCGGGAGGTACGAAGGCGTGTGCATCGACTGCTGCCCATCGGCAACCTACAGAAAGCAGATTACTACTCGGTTGCAGAGCTTTTATGCGTTTATAGCTCGTAAAACTTTCCGAACAGTGAAATACAAGATTCGATGGAATTTAATACGTGATCGTTCTACTTCTCACAAGTCAAAACTATTATCAACAGTGATAAACTACTGCTCAATCCCACTTTCATTCCTACCGTGGAGAGTATAGTAAAATCTCTGCGGTCTTACAAAACAGGATATGTAAGTCTCGCGTTTTAAAACAGAAAATACAGGTCTGAAGTTGTAAAGGATGTCCAGTAATGTAAAATTTGTGTAATCATCCTTTTAATCCCAGTTTCTTGAAAGTTATGCATAAAGATGGCAATTTGTGGATGAAGCGGAAGCCATGGTCGTAATTATACATAAAGCCGTAATATTTCACGAAATTAAAGTTCTAATAGGAAATGTATGTTTTCAATTGAAAAGGATCCTAGAACGCGGAAATTTGCATAAACATCCGGAGTCAGCTCGAGTATTAAGCGCAACTAGAAGCGGATCTGAGTGAAACTAAATGGTTTCTGTCAAGAGATCCAACATGGAAGTTATTAAATACGACGAGGCATTGGAATTTCTGTAATTTTCTTCTATGTTCTGGATACTCTGGGTAATATGCATACAAACACACAGCATCCTGTGTGCCTCTCAATGTAGCTCTGAACGTTATAAACCTCATTGGATGGTCCTTTCCATTGCATATTTCGTTTGTGCATCTTGTAGTACTTACTTATTGATCCTGCGAGCTTAATTGCACCAGTATACTGTCATAGAATCGTTTTTCAGATCAAGAAACGCATCATAGTACTCTTGGATGGTGAACACAATTTTTTATGATTAGATTCATTGATAGATTATTCACAGATTTTTGTGGAAAATAAAAATGTTTTAAAAGAATTGAAAGAAACAATGAAAATCTGTTTCTTCAGTTAGTAATTTTAATATGTTGAAAATGATACAGTAATAATCTTTTTCTTTTAATATCTTTGCCGATTTGTAAGAATTTTACCTATTCTTTTTTGGTACAATTGCATCAATTTTGCTATCTACTCATGATTTACCTAATTCACTATGTTATTCTCTTCAAGGGTTGACAGTGACTGTCGGTCGCATTGACAGATTTTCTTATTGAAAAATGTGCGATTTCTGATTTTGCACGACTTCAAGCTTGCCTAGAGTTAAATTTAGATTTTTGTATAGGATCTACAGTTACCATTAGACTGCGGATGTTTATGCAAATTGTCAATTTTTGTGGGCCAATTTTAAGAAAGTGGAATCAAATGAAATCTTATTTTTAGTGATAGTAAGATTTTGTAGATCAGAAAGAAATAAAAATCTTATTTAAATTCTATCAAATTTTATACTTTAGCATTTTTTTTAAAATTTTAAGAAATCTTAAATGCATAAACATCCACAGTCTAGTTATCATCTACTTATTTTTGTCACAAATGTATACAAATTCACAGTCTATTAATAATGCAGAAAGTGTTCCTTTTAATCGTAGATTTATCTGAAAATTTCATATCATGGAGCTGTAATAACTTTCGAATCCAATTTTTAAAATATTCAATCAGGACAAATTATTAGGTCGCCCCATAAGTTCGTGCCGTGGATATGTTCATACTCTTCACAGTGACTTTTTCTTTTTTAATGAAAAACCACAGGAATTTTATAGTAACGGTATAATGTCTTTATCAAAAAAGGTGGGAAGAGGTTGTACAACGAGAGGGTGATTGCATTTTTTTTAAACTTTAAAGGTATGTTTCAAATATTCATTTAAATATTAGAACAGTAAATGGCACAAACTTATGGGAGAACCTAATATAATTCCAACGCTACTGGCGAAAACTTTTTCAAGCCTTTCTGCTTGAAATTTCGTGAAGCTATAGTTGATACGAAAAAAGAAGGAACCTAATAGGAACCAAACGTCATAAATTTACACCGGGAGACAAGTGATTTGTGATTTGTATCAGTGATGGAAACTCCGTGGGCGCTGGAAGAAAAAGCTGCCACCACTCTGACGTACCGTCTTCCCCTACTTTGCTTTTACCGCGCATGCGTTACACGGAAGCGTACCTCTACTATGTCCGTGTGAACTGTCTGTTCGGGGGACAGAGTAGAGGTACGCTTGTGTATAGCGCATGCGCGGTAAAAGCAAAGTAGGGGAAGATGGTACGTCAGAGTGGTAATAGTTTTTTCGCCCAGCGCCCACGGAGTTCCCAACACTGATTTGTATCATGTTAAGCGCGAGTAGGGGTTTAGTCAATGAACGAGTTCTGTTATGTCATGTACGCAGATTAAGCCTGAAATGAAACTCTTTATTTGTCAGTTACCTTCTTATTTGGTGTCAGGTTTAGACACTGTGGTTAACGGAAGTAGTGCACAAAGGAATTTTTAGACTGTCGAATGTGTGTTATTTTTTTCCACGGGTCTCTTTGTCAGTCAAAATAGCTGTTGGTTCACCTGTGACCTATAAAAATCACGGAAGAAGAGGGAAACCGGAGCTTTCGAGACTCGCTGGTGCGTTTCTTCGCATAAATCCCGAGGTTCTTACGCGGAAACCTAGATCCTCCTTTCGGGAATTCAGGTGGAACTTCCGACAACGAGCGTGGCTGCCGGAAACTGCCATTTGCATCGCGAAAGCCGAGCTTTCGGATGTCATAGGTCGCTAATAATACAAACCTGACATTCACCGTTGAAATATAGATTCCGAAGCATTCGAGCTACCAGAATCTTGTTTCACATAAAAGCCATGCTTCAGTAACTAATTTTCCAATTCTGTTCCGCCCCCGTAATATTCCGTTCAATTAAAATGGTTCGCTCAAGCTTGATAATTCTTACTCCAACAATCGTGTATACATTGTTAAGGATACATAATACATAGACACTAAAAGGATACTAAACAAGATTTCCTACCGTTCAAGAAATTGTTAAAATGTTTGCTAATCATTAGACTACGGATTTTATGAACTTATGGCATAAAATAAAAATATTTCATTAATTCATGAATCAAATAATATTTATCTATCGCAGGCCTATTAACAGTAGAACTTACGGTCCAGATAAAATGACTTCTTTCCAATATTTTCTTTTACAAATATTGAAGTCTTAATTATGTTTACAGGAGTAATTTTTTAGTAATTGGAAAGTAATAATTTATAAACCGGAATAAATGCGTCAATATTGTAAGGCAAAATATGCCAGTCGCGTTTATGGCTCGGTAGTTCTAGTGTTAATATTCTTTTCAGTAAAAATAAATTTTTAAACAGAAACTTGAAACTCTTCTTCAACATCAGGCATGGACACGGGTGGAGCCCCTCAAACGCCTGCTTCTCCCACCAATCTCTCTTTCATGCGCAAGGCCTGCGCACTGTTCGCGACGGGCGAAGCACTTCTTTCCTCTATGGCAGAGTTGGGCAACTTTGCCGCAATTGAGGCAAAACCGTCCCCACCGTACCGCTAACTGTTCCCTTCCAGCACGTGCCGTACGGTGGGGCAACGAAGACACGAGATATTAGTGAACGCGACGTACGTGCACGCTGTATGAAAAAGTGGTTGGTGGGGGAAGCAAGCGTTTGCGGAGCCCCGACCGTGCCCAGCTCTGCTCTATGGTAACGGCGGATGCTGGTGGGGGATAGTCGGCGCTATGGTGGGGACGGTTTTGTCTCAATTGAGACAAAAATGCCTATCCCTGTTCTACATAATAATCCCAAACGAAATAATTAGATCACTGTCGATGGCTTGTTGGTTCACAATTGAAATTACTATGAAAGATCCATTTAAAAGTCCTTTTACCTATGAAGCATAGACTTTACAAAATTATGAAATAATCGCCGGTCAATAATGTGTTAAGAGTATAAATACTTTTCTTACAACTTAACCAAACCACTGAAGAGAGGAATGAATTCCTATTTGGTTCCTACGTCTTGCAATGAATGCAAACTATTTTTATTTTGCATAAAGATCCGCAGTCTAGCAATCGTAGAAATTCGCAGAACCACCTACTAGATTTTTTTTCAATTTTCTGGGTATCTTCAGCTAATCCTTCCGAGATCCTTGCTTTAGTGGACTCGACCTTGGGCAGAGGTTTCATTAGGATCGTGGAGTGACGAACGTCCATTGGAAATCGATTGGCCGGACACGAAGAGCTTTTGGCTTGTAACCCCTTGACCGTGTCGGTTCATTAAAAGCGTCGCGGATGGATTGATAGTTTCACGAAGCCTCCTCTCGTCGAGGATCGACGAAATGAATTCTAGGAAAGTGTATGTTATTCGCGGCTCGTTACTGTCCAAACGAAATAAAAGCCAGCGATTTTAAAGTTTCGAAAATTGAGATGTTCCTCTTCGAAGTGCTTCGAAATTCGTTTTCCTTCGATTCTCCTGACAGAAATGCGCTGTCACAGAGTCAATTTTGCGAGAAGCTGTTCTTACAGAATCTTGAACGAAGAATTGAAAGCAGCACGAGCTGTTGGAAATGTTTTCGTTCATGGCAGTGGAGAGAAAGCATAGCAAAGAGCAGATGCATGTCGTATAGTGAGATCACGGGGCTAAAGATATAGTATAAAAGAAAGAACACTTAAATCTGGGAAAGAGAAAGCATCGTAGGTGGTAGATTTATGTTGGAGGTATACTATGACAGCTTATGCACATTTAAATATTTATACAGCGGTTCGTGAAACCGAAAAGAGAAATTGAATGCTAACACTTTATCTACTGGAAGCCTATTAATCGGCTTTTCAATAGTCGTGCTTAGGGATTGCAATACCGGTACACCGGTATACCGAATACCGGTATTTCGTGCTATTTTGCAATTTCGTGAAACAGGTATTTGCTAAGGTAAAATACCGGTATTTTCGGTATTAGTTATAAATAATAAATATTTTTTGGGGGTATTTACTCTTATTTGAAATTTACAAATTAATTTTTCCGATAGTGAATTCGATTTAATATCAAAAACTGTATCAGCTCTGCTTTCAATAATGCTGTCTGTAGAAGCATTATGTTGAAATGATTCCAACATATTAACAGCGAATGAAATAATAAATTTTATGTTGCAAACACTTAAAGATCAGGACACGCTACTTTCTGAGGAATTTTACAGTGCATTGAAAACTCGTATGCAGAAAAGGCATAGTGAACTAGAAAATATTTTAAGGTATTTACATAATTATAACGACTTTAAAAAAGAAAACTAAAAGGAAGAAAAGAAGCTAACAAGGTCAAATTTAATTAAGTTCGTCGTCAATTTCCACAAAAACATTTATGAAAAGCAAACACAAAATTACAATTAGCTATAAATAAAAAAATTTCCACGAACAATAATACAAAAATAATACTAAAAAAGGTTTAACCAAAATCGTCAGACCAGAAACCAAGTTGTTAGAAGACGAAGGACATCGAGGCAAATAATTAGAGAAAGTATATCGCTCATTATTAACAGTACCACTAACCAGCGTGGATACGGAAAGAGCATTTTCAACTGCAGGTAATTTTTGCAGAAACATACGTTCCAGGCTTAAGGACAATTCCATAGATGCATTATGTTTTTTATAATTACATTTCAAAAATATGTAGTTAATAAATCAGTTAATGTTTTTTTTCTATTAAACAACTGTGTTTTTGTACCTTCTTGAAAGTTCCTAATACTGGTATTAATACCGGTATTCCGGTACAACAATTTAAACAAATACCGAATACCGGTATTGTATTTTTGGTCCGGTATTGCAAACCCTAGTTGTGCTGTACTAAAAGAACCTCAAAAACTTGATTACGTTACTGAGAAATTTCTATTGCTGTTGAAGGATAAATTAAAAAATCCTTAAACATAGACAATAGATTTTCGATAATTATAAAATATTCGCCGGGAAATAACCTGTTAATTTCTTCACTGCTTCAATAACTGAAAAGTTGAAAGAAAGATGATGAAATATCGATCGAACCGGTGTCTCATAAATTTTTTAACAATTCATAGCTTGTAGACGAAGTCGAAATCAAGAATTTCAATAGTTGGAAGCAGCAGTGTTCCCGACAACAAACGCGCTATCGCGAATCGAGTTTCAGCCGGAAACACTGGCTCAAAACGATCTCGTGTAGCGTTACACCTACGGGTCCCGACGAGTTCATCCGATTAACGTCGTTGTCTCGTTGTTGCATAGGCGATGAGCCTGGATGTTTGGCAATTACCGTGCGTTCACCGATTTTGCGGTCGTGTAACTCGCGATTACACAACGCTCGGTCGAATTTGTTGCAGCTAATTCGCGGCCAATTACTCCGTTGCACACCAGAAACCAAATGCGAATTCTGTTTCCACGCGATTATCCCGGATCGATCAAATCGAATCCCGTCGGCCAACGGGACTAAATTCTCGATGTTGAACTAACCCGCATCGCATTCTTCGAGACGCTCACGTGGAAACACGAATTTCAATTTTCTGTAATTTTCCGCCTCAATTGTGTTACTAGCAAAGCTGATTTTAATAGCTGCGTTTATCGAAGATTTTCACTCGTGGATTGTTCATTATCTTCTTCATTATCTTGCCATCGATCCACTGTCGGACTCTCTCGTTCCCAGAGTTGTTGTTAACAATTCAAACGAAAGTTTTCAATTCCGTACAAGATGTAGATTGTTGAAAATATTACGATTTTCATCAATCCTTTTTTTTACAAGTTAAGAGTGCGTTCAACGTTATCATTTTTTGTCCGAGATTTGTTCAATCATCCTCCCGTCGTACATAGCAATTTTTTATTCAGTTTTAAACAAACGTTTTATGGTTTTATCTAGCTGGTGACAAAGGCGTCACGTCACATTACGATATAGAGTGGGTTGATGATTGTCACGCCATAATTTCAGCTGTTTCGCTTATCTGAAATTAACAAATCCAACCGATAATAATTATTTAATATGCTTGTGGCTATAGTTAGTACTGAGAAGAAATTTAAAAAATTGTACTTTCAATACAGAAGTATCGACTTCTACATTTTTTGTATTTATGAAGCTGTAAGAATTAGAAACAAAAATATATTTTGTATTGATAATAACCACACATGTTCTGAAAACGTGTGCAACATTTGAGTGCGACTGGTTCGGTACTTTTCGTGATATCATAGCAATTACTTCGAAAAATGCGTTTAAAATTTGACTTCTTTCTATCATCAGCTTTTTACATGTCACTCTAGTCGAGCTATAACTTCGTTATTTTCATGACTGCAATTATGAAATTTTAGGAGCATATTTTAAAAATGTGGCACTTTCCATATATGCAAAAAAGAAATCGACCGTTCGGACCTGTGACACTAAAATACCTTTTTTCAATGATTTTTCTGATGGATCGCAATTTGCGAAAGTCTCGCGTTAAAATCGCGGAAAATCGGCCACGTACTAGCAGGCTCTCGTGTTTAGCGAGTCAGCTCGTCACCAGTCGATGCCTGCTCCCATCTTTCTTTTATCGACCACGTGATCTGCCCGAGTTCGACGAACAACGAGCTCGAGGACTGAATAGAACCGGCGAGACAAGACGCGAGCACGTTCACTTCCGCGATTATTATCGCGTGGCAAACGTCGTCGTGCGACAACGATAAGCTGCGACGTCCCGTGAATATCACCGACGCTCGACAACGCTCAGAAATCGTCGAAAGGTGCCACCGTTTCGACAGTGTCGGGAACGAATCGCTGCTCCTTCGCTTCGGGTTTACTTTAGTTAATAGTCGCCCGCTGATGTCACTATGATTTCAGTTCGGCTTATTAGGCTCTTCTTTGTTGACCCTCTGCGCCAATGCTGCTTTAACCCCTTTTACGTGCAATCGATCCGACAGATTTGTCACACAACAATTTTAGAAGACTGCTGCTTTGAAACCCGTCGCTTTTAATTGGAGAATGCTCAGCAGCACTCAAGGGGGGATTCTCGCGTAACTGGTCCAAAAAATCGATTTTTCGAAATTGTATTTCCTAAAATTATAGAACCCTAAAAATACTTTCCCGAAAATTTCATACTGAAATTCATTGAAATGACATATGAGTAGACTGCGGAACTTTATGCAAAATAAAAATTATTTGCGGTAATTCTAGGACACAGGAACCAAATAGGAGTTCATTTTCCTTTTTAGTAGTGTCGTTGAGTTGTAAGAACAGTGTCGATATTCTTAAATTGTTTTAATCCCTTTACTATTTGAACTTGCGCACGCTCATTTTTTAAATAAATGCATAGAATACGCAGTCTAGTTATGACGATTGTAGGAGAACGATGTTTCGGAGTAGCAGTGTCAGTACGAAACTTTAAACGCGTTTTACAACTAGAAACTATATTTTTAAAATTGTTGTGAAGGATAACGCGATAATTAATAATCAAATATGTTTAATCAACGTTTATTTTGTTCCATATACATTTTTCTAGGGATTATATCACGGATTTTGACTTCATTTTTCATGTATAATACTTTTTCAATTCATATAAACCCAGTCTTACAATTGAAAAAATTTTATATCGAAAGCGTGAGACTTGTATAATTTTCGTAATTTTTTATATAATCCCAGCACAACTAATTCACTTTCATAAGCTTTTTCACCTTGTAGGATTTAATTGTGCTTTGTCCCTCACTGCCGAAAATAATAACAACAATTATATGTACCGTGCGTACGAACAAAATAAAGTACAGTAAATATTCGATATAAGCAAAACCCTCGGGACTGTACCATTGCATTTATCGTATAATTCGACTACTTTTTGTCATTCACTGATCGCTATCCTCTTCTACGTCCAAAACTTACTGTTCATACCGTCAATTAAACCACTAAATGCAATTCAAATTATTTCGTGTTTAATGTAACTCTAATCAGAAAAATGCTACAAATAAGTTCATCATTTTTGTTGTATAATATTTTTTCAATTCATATAAACCCAGTCTTACAATTGAAAAAAAGTCCATTTTTATATCGAAAGCGTGAGACTTGTATAATTTTCGTACTTTTTGGTATAATCCCAGCACAACTATTTCACTTTCATAAGCTTTTTCACCTTGTAGGATTTAATTGTGCTTTGGCTCTCACTGCCGAAAAGAATAACAACAATTGTATGCAACGTGACGTAATAGTGATAAAAAGAATATTACAATTTCTTTCTGGTCGTTGGATGTATCTTAGCGACTATAAAATAATAAACTTCCATAGCTAATAGCATTATAGAGAAAAAAGATGTTAAAATATTAGTCGATCTTCCTGCCTTACAGGAGAATCCCTCCTTAATACCGGACACTGGAATTTTATTAAATAACTCAATTGTTTCTAGCTTCTGCAGAGAGCGAGTACAATGAACGCATATTCGACCAACAATTTTCCCGTTCACCTTTCTGTTCATTCTTATATTTTCTAATCAACTATGATTGCATATGTCATTAACGTTTGTAGATTGTTTCAATCCATTGCGATGTATAGAAACGGCTTACGCATCGTTAGCACAAGCGTTCGCAGATGAAGTTCTTCATCAAGCCAGTCTGTGAATTTTTTTTGCGGTCCGATCAATTTCCGTCGCCGTTCCTTTTTTGCATGCGCCATTGTCTCTCAACCGAAAATTTCCGCCAATCTCCGCCCGAGGAAGAAGAAGAAGAAGAAGCATCCGAAAATTCATTGAACCGTGCGTGAGGTAAAAATTAATCGTCGACGAACCATGACTCCTCTATGATTAGCTCCCTTCGTATCGAGCAGCCCAAGGCTCCGGCAAAAATTCTTGGGATGAGAAAACGGGAGCCTCGATCATTTTCTGCCTGTATACTCGCCGTTACCACAGTTTTTCAGTTTCTCGAGAAAGTAGCAGCAGTAAACGACGGTTTTCATTCGAGCAACAACTGGGTCGCGCTGGGAAAATCGAATTCTGATTAGAAGGAGCTCTCGGGCTAATTTTCTTGTAGCCCACGTCTCGAAGAATTATCGCGGCTGCTGCAAGTTCCTATTTCACGGGTTGTTAATTACGCTTAACGCTTCCGCTCTCGTATCGAGTCGGATCGCGCCCGAGAATTATTACTCGATTTTATATCCGCGGGATATTTAACCGCCGCCCAGTGTAAACCCGTATATTTCACGTTTCTGAGCGACGTCCCGGCGGTTATTTTTTGAAAAACATCCTCTCGCGCTCCAGGAACCCGGGAAATTGCCGGCAGTGCACCGGAACCGTACTCCGAATCTCGAAAGTGCATCATGTAAATCCCATCCGGCTGCAAGATTCTGCGATTTATGCGCCGCGAGCTGAAACCGCGAGGAAATCACGACATCGAGTGAAAATTTCGAGGAAGCCTTGATTCGGTGAGAATTATCGTGCGGTTCCTTTAGAAATCCGAGGTTCTCTTGTGCTTTTCTGGGATCCTCTTTGAATCTCGGCAACCTTCGACTCTCTGCACTTCCGATGCGACACACTGTTTTTCCTGGAAACTCTTGAACCGCTGGAGCGACTGCACTGTTTCTTCTGGAAACTTTTAAATTGCTTCTGCAGCGACAACACCATTTCTCTTTGAAATTCTTAAATCATCGCCCAAAATAATATTGCTGTTTTTCTTTAAAAAAAGTTATTATAAAGACTGCAAACTGAGATAACAATTATAGTGCCGAGGGTTAATATTTTTGGAGTTAAATGAAGTCTAGCGAGTTTCAATTATGTGTTATTCAGAAGTTCGTAAATTGTTGTCTGCGGTTTATTTAAAAATGAAATCGTGTAATTTTAGAAGATAGATGTTTGTTTCATTTTGATCCTTACCTCAAACGATGTACACTATTCCGCGCGAATGAAGGACTCTGCTTTATAAACTTTGTCAAAAGTGACACACTCTTCATTTAGACTATGATAAAATCGCAACTATAAATTGCAGATCAACTTTTGGTATATTATTATAAAGATGAGACTTCTTTTTACAAGGTCATGTTGAAAGGTATGTCAAACAAAATTTTTCGACATCGTACAGTTTATTTCAGAAGAAAAAACGACTTGAGTTTGTCACTATTTTAAAAGACAGGAAACTTCAGTGTGTCACTTCGGTTTAGAAGAGGAAAAAGATTTTTGAGAAAACGGAGTTACATGGTATGGAAAGTAGAAACTTCACTCTTTAAAATGAACGCAGAGAGAATATTGTAAAATTTGTTTGCATGAAGTTATAGGTGTACAAATATTGATAATTCCTTGGTTATAATTTCGCGATTCTTTAATTTTATAGAAAAGTGTATATGTGTAAGTGGATGAGGCTCGGGATAGAATTAATCTCATATGGCTCAGATTCCTTTTGAATCATCTTTGAGATCTTCCAGACCTTTGGGATCCTCTGAATTTTTTTAAGAGCCTATAGAGCGCCGCTGATACTTCTGAGCAACTTTCAAAACAATGAAAAATTTTGACGATCCTCTGGGTTTGTTCCAGGTGTATTGAAGAATTATATATAATTATATAGAATCCTTGGATCCTCATAAGACCATTTAGTCGCTTCAAAAAACCTCGGTGATCCACAAAATTATTCGCCGACTCCCTTTCAGGAGAGCATCCTTCTTGTCATCAAAATAGATCTTAAAACATGTTGAGTTGAAGACCATTGGACTCAACAAAAGTCTTGAGTGATCCTTAAAAATCTTTCGCCGAGTTCCTCTGCGAGCACCTTCCTTGATACCGAGCCGGATTGTACGACTTTCCGAGGGCAAGACCTTTTGAACTCTTCCGAAGTCCTTGTTGATCCTTAAAAATCTTTGCCCGACTTCCTCTAACATCTCACTCTTTGATATCGAGCAGGATCAAGTTGAAGAATTATTACTCGCTTCCACATCCGCAGGATATTTATAACCACCTCGAAGGAAATTTTCCGCGAAATGTCCCTTCGCACTCGGAACTCTGAAAATTGCTGGCAGTATAGCGAATCCCCGAATCTCGAACGCGCATCATGTAAATCCTATCCGGTCGCTGGAGGGAGTTCCGGCGCAAGTTTCTCGCGATTTATGTGCCGCGAGTTGGGAAGACCAAGAAATGGGACTTGTCGCGATTACGATCTGGTTCCTCTTCGCTGCTAACCGTGAGTTCCTCTCTTATTTATGTTCTGGTGCTTGAATAGAACCGTGGACTGTCTCAAACCGGTTGGATTTAGCGTTCCCGCGATGGCGTTTCAAACCGTTGCGCTTTGGTTCATTTTCCGATGTGGCGAACTTCCGCATGCATAATCGCTTCGAATCGGAATGTACGAATCGGGAAATCGCCACAATTCCCTGCGGCATCGTTTGCAATTTATCAGTGTGGATCACTTGATCGCTTCTCGATCTTCGCGCGGAGAGAAAGTTTCCCAAACCAGTTCATAAAGATCGGTTTTAGGTTAAGAACGATTGATATTGTACATAGAACGACGTCGCAGTAATTACGATTGTTTCGTGGCCCCTATAGTTAACCCTTTGCACTCGGGAGTTATTTTAATCCTGAAATCAAATTCTTTTCTCTAATTTAGAATATGTCAATTTTATATAATTGTTTCTTTTTATGTATATGAAGCTGATCCAATGTGCAAACACAATACGTAAATATCTAGAAATTTATTAAATACAAATTTAATAACCAGAAAAATATATTGAATAATGGTGTAAAAATTTGTAGTTGTGCCTCAGAGTCACCATTCGAGTGCAAAGGGTTAATCAATACTAATTTTATTGAAGTGAAACTTCTTTAGGCGCGTTAGGCGCAAAACCTCCACGCGGTAGGCGTAAAACCTCGACGCGGTAGGAGTAAAACCGATCTGGCGATGAAACGATGAAACGAAATTCTATTAATAAATATTATGATAAAATTCCGATGATACTAAGTGGGGATTTCAACCTGAACTTTGCATCGGAACAATCAAAATTATTAATAGAATTTTTTAGAAGTAAATTAAGATTGGAAATGGTAAATAATCCTAATGAAGCGAAAACAAGATCAGGACTAACTCTCGATGCAGTATTTGCAAGACATTTAGACAAAATTGAATCAAGAATATTTATATCATACTTTAGCTATCACAATCTAATTGTTTCGATAATAGAATCATAGAAAATTAAATGTCATAAAGTGTTAATAAAAATTTGTAAAAAAATTAAAGAAAGAAGTTTCACTTCAGCCATGTGGTCTGAGCACACACCAACTTTTTTCAAATCAAGTGTTTTTAGTTGTGACATTGAATTTTAGAACTACTGATCCTTCAAATGAATCAAGGACATCGTATAACGGCACGCTATAATTGCAAGATGTTAAAGAATTAGTCGTTGAGTTAAGAAGAAAATGAAGTTAACTTGTCATATATTCTCGATTGAAATGTTAGGGGACCAATCGTTCCTCGCGTGGCTTATTTATCGGATTCATACTCTTCAGATTATCAATTGTTTTGTTCTCTTCAAACGTCACTTGGTTGATTAACGTTATTTTAATGGTTCACAATGGTCCGCCTCTCTTTCGGTCAAAAAGTAATTACTAGACTGTAAATCTTCATGCAAAATAAAAACCAGTTGCATGAATTGTAAACAAGAGGAACCGAGTAGAAATTCTTCTCTTCTTTTAGTGCTTTTAATAAACTAAAAGTGATGCAAATGGTTAATACTCTGAAATATTTTTAATCCATCTACTTTTTTAAATTGTACCAGCTCATTTTTATCAAAAGACGCATTAAGTTCGCAGTCTACTAATTATTCTCAAATAATATGAAACACATTTTTATCAAACATAATATTTTGTCCTTAATTCTATATGTTTAACTCGTATTTAGTTTTCCATTATCCAAGCTTGTTTTCTAAAGAAAATGGGCACATTCAATCAATCGAAAACCACAATAGAAACAATTCTCGTCCACAAAGAGTTCAAACATTAAAAAAAGTGAACGATGGTATCGATCGATTTCATTGCGTTAAAACCTCCAACCCATTTTAAAAAATATATTCACCAGTGGCTTCCAAGTTAGAGTGAAAGTATAAAAAAAAATTTAAACAATTTTTAAAACTAGGAAGTGTTTTAATAATTGCAGATAAGCATCTGTAGAAAGAAAGGTCCACGGATATCTGTACATCTCCGGAGCCGGACACAATTGCGGCGTATAAATTAGAACGGGGGATTAAAATTTCGAGAATTAAAGTGTGTCGGCTTATCAGCACTTTTCCCTTTATTTATGGCCAATGGTCCCGGCGAATGAGACGTTCTCCCTTAACGGGTGGAATACGGTCCGTGTCGGAATTACGTCGTTCTCCGTCTCGCTTCCAGCCGTATAAAAGCGTCGCGATTAAACGTTCCGCCCCCGTAGTGTTCCGCGACGTAGCGCGCCGCATCCCGGACATTAAAATTTAAATGTGATTGCAGGTTCGTTTAACGAAATTAAATACGAATTCCGTGGCAGCCGTCGCAGCCGCCGCTTAACGGCCGTAACGATGCGCCAGACCATGCTCCCAAAGGTCTCTCGCCTCCTCCCCTCTAACCACCGTTATTTTAACTATAACGTGATATCGTCGCGACGAAAGCGACCCTCGTGTCGCATCCTGTCCCTGTCGCGCCCACGCTATAGTCCGTATCACGCTAAGAGAACCGCCGTGAAAGCAATTACTCCTATAACGATCGAATACTATCGATGACATCGACAAGCGTCAACCGGCGTTGATGCAATTCGTGCGACACCGCTTGCTGAACCCGAGAGCACATTTTACGGGCGTGCAACTGAAACACGAGGTAACGGTGTTATCTTGTGGTCGCAGGAAGAACAAAATAAAGTACAGTAAATATTCGATATAAGCAAAACCCTCGGGATCGTACCATTGCATTTATCGTATAGTTCGACTATTTTTTTTTGAGCTTGCCGAGTGCGTCGAACGTAGAAAAGTACTTCGCGTGAAAACACTGATCGCTATCCTCTTCTACGTCCAAAACTTACTGTAAATACCGTCAATTAAACCACTAAATGCAGTTCAAATTATATCGTGTTTAGTGTAATTTTAATCAGAAAAATGCCACAAACAAGTTGGTGAAAGTCTCACAACAAAATAACGAAAAATAAAAAAGTTTTGTAATTGGATTAGTAGTGTTACACTGGTCCGAGCATACTTCCAGTGGTGGGGATAGGTGCTCTGCAAGGATCGAACAGTTCTCGTTTGCTTAGATTAAGATCGAACATTTACTGTATTTACCCTTTGCGCCACTCGAAGCAATTTTAATTCCAAAATAAAGACGTTTCTTTCAATCTAGAACATTTTCATTCTACGTAATCTTTTTTACATTATGCACATCATTACTACCAGCTTGTTAAAATCAACAAGACAAGAAAGGAGTTTCTTGCAATCGATGCGCAATATTTTTATTTTGAATAAAGATCCGCAGTCTAGTCTGGAGCTATTAAAAATATTATTTTCAGTGACAAGTTCAAACGAATACAAGAGCGCTTCGTCCATCAAGCGACCGCAACACATCGTCCGCTTCCATCTTCCCGAAGGATACGCCATCGAGCCGGCCGCGATGGATAAACAACGTTAACGAAATAAGAAATTACGTTGGCGTTCGATCGGGAGTGCCTCATCGCGGTAAAAGCGAGTTCCCGGAACCGTTCCATCGCCCGCCCATCTTTCGAGCTGCTCTGAACGTTGAAACGCTAACGGTGCTCGTTTCCATGAAACGATATCGCTCCGCAGCGCGGAGATGAATTTCGGGCGAGTTCTCGTTCCTTTGTTCCCCGGGCGAACAAACACCGGCCGAAGTGTAACCTTTTCAGATCCCCGTCGATTGCCCACATTTTCTTTTCTGCGGCAATCCCCTCTGAAAAGATTCTTTTCTGCGGTAATCACGAATCGCCCATCAGCTCTCGCTGAGATTTAATCTTTGGCATCTCAATAACAATCAGCAGGTGCCATAAATTTATACAGTTTCCAAGGAAACGTAATCTCCGCGATACGCGGCGCTGGACATTCATAGCAAGCTTCGTGGTAAATATTACGTTTAGGGGAGGCACCTCGGATGACCTTGACCATCACATATGTTTTCAAGGACAACATTCTGAACAACTTTCCTCTATACAGGGTGTCCCATTTAAGTTGAGATTGTAAATGATCTCGAAGACATATGATTAAAAAAAAACAAACTGACACATGTTCTTTAGTGTTTCCAGTGGGGAGTCAAATGGCACTACTAGTTTTCTAATTTGTGGGCGTTTTCAAGGTTATTTCAAGGTCATTTTGTCTTTTTTGTCATAAACCCATATTTTTTATTTCGGAATCATATTCTACGCAAAAAATGCACAACTTTTATTTGAAACATTTTTTTCTAAGTTTGTAAGAACTTTATTATGTGTTCATGAGTCTTTCATTAAACGTATTACTAAGTGTCTAGAAGCTGAGTGTAAAAATTTCAAGCATTTATTATGATGTTCTTAAATGAAATAAAAAATCTTCCAGAAGAAAGTGATATCATTTTAATAGAAAAACAGAATTATCCTTGACATAAACATGAAAAATCAGCTAAATATCTTAAGAAATATTGAACTTACAAAAAGATGTTTCACACAAAAGTTGTGCATTTTATTACGCAGAATATGATTCCGAAATAGAAAATATGGGTTCATGATAGCCAAATGTGCAATGTTTTGTTTTGTTTTATGTATTTATTATTAACGTAAGTTTTGTTTTAGTTATAAACTATTTTCTAATAATACAATGTAATTTTTGTTTTGTGAATACTGGTAAGGTTTTGGCAGCTTTCTTTACCCTAGCAACAAATGTTGGTATTCTTTAATTGTTTCTGCCAAATAAAGTATTTTATTTTATTACTCCTTCTCTTTCCCATCCTCAAAATAAAGAATAAGTGTGAATTATTTTATATTTTATATGTAAATTTATAATATAATATAATATAATTCACACTTATTCTTTATTTTGAGGATGGGAAAGAGAAGGAGTAATAAAATAAAATATTTTATTTGGCAGAAACAATTAAAGAAAACTATATATGTATATATAAGAATGTATACTCAATTTTAATATTTCATATGTATATACAGATGTATGTACAAATACATTTGTTATATTCATTTTTCAGAATCAAATCATATCAATGTTCCCGCAACGTTATATAGATAGCAACAATAGTTTTGCCACTCAATATGGCCGCAGTCTACCATACCTCCCCACTCGTGTCAGAACCCCTCACGCCTATATATCTACTTCACGCTCAGTCCTTTAGGTCCGTGGTGGCCTCCCCTAAACGTTATATTTACCAGCTTCGATTTAGAGGGGCGTCTTGGCGCTACAATTTCTCCGCTCACGGCACCGTGCACGCAAGTAGTCACTGCAAATGTGATTCAATGGCGTGCACAATGATCTCGTCCCTATGTTCCCCTTTCCGCGTGGGCACAGGTTACAGAAGAGTCTAACAAACTCCGCTGAAATCGAAAGCTCGGATGCAGTTTGCCCCGAGCGAACTCCGACAAAGTTGCGTCAATCACGCAGCTCGCAAGGATCTCCTCGCGATCGACGAATCGGTTCGAAGTAGAATACACAATTCGGGGAAATAAGTGGATCAGGATTATCTTCTCGTGACGATTATTACGCTGGCATTCCCCTCTGGAGCTAGTCAAACTTTGCTAGTTTGCTATACAGCCAAAAATAACATACGCCTGCTTTTTCTCGGGCACCGAGGGTCAAGCTCGAGGACTGAAACTGTCATTTGAAAATGTTGTTACGGATGTAAAAACTGCTGTTGAAATAACCGCGCTGGAAAGGGTGAAATAAAAATTAGAGAGGAACGTTTGTCGAGTTTAATTCAGAGTTTTTCGTTGAGGCACTCCTGGGATTTTAGCAATTTTGAAATGAAATATTAAGTGGCGCTGTGCTTCGTACTGTGAAATTTTTTATTTTCTCGAAAATCTCTGCTTGTGTCGCATTTTTCATATTTTTTGGGACAACTGCTTTGTCACTGGTAGACAGAAATGTTCACTTTTATGGACATCGTTAAGTTCATAGTCACAAAAACATTATATCGCACTATTGCTGTTAAAAACGAGGGTAGTTAAAAATACTCTCAATATTTTCCAGTGTCTAGAAAATTGTCTTCGCCGTGTTAACAATTGTTGTTTCAGACATTATTCGTTATTTCTTTCTTTTTCAAAGAATTTCTTTAAGAAGCTTGGAAATAATTGGCCGGCTTTAAAAGTTTCTGCAGCATAAAAATGATCTGCATCTTTTACAAGAAATAGTACCAGTATTATTACGTTCTTTAAATTCTCTAACTGTTTGGTGTTTTATCTACTCATTCGTGTCATAAATGCATAAAATCCGCAGTCTATTTATAATAAAATAACACGCGAATATGATCGCGTCAAATGTTTCTCGTTGACGAACGTCGAGTGTTCGACATTTTTCTATTTTTCGCAAGCAAATACAAAGTACCAACAGACTTCAAGAAAGTGATAAAAGCCAAGCGCCAGTCGTTAATAATCTTGTATGTTAATGCGACTCTATATTCACGAAAAATGAAAAGTATTATTAAATTGTTCGACGAGTTCATCTCCAGAGCGCAATCTCGATCTCCGATTTGAATAGTTTCGTCGCAAAGGAAGGGATCTTTTCTACGAATCGCTTCGGAGTCAACCGAGTGGAAAACAAAAGGTTTCGGTAAACCCGGGGCTCGTTTCACAAAACCTCCCGCGGAGCTACGATATCGAGGGTATCTAATTCTTTCGAGCAAACGCGAGCGCCGCGCAACGTTATCGGTATCGACAGCGCGATACCAGCTTAAATTGTCCAATAAAGGCGCGGAACGGCAGATAACGTTGCCAATAGCTCCCGTATAGGATTAGTTTCAATCCTACGCTCGATAAGAATCGATACCGAGGTCCGAACTTTTATGGGAAGCGGCTCGATACTGTTCCCGTCTTCGTATCGACGATGAACGATGGGTATTTAACACTTTGCCCACCGGAAGCCTGTTAAACCCTTCGAGCACCATTCTTGTTCACTGTACAAGTTGCCTGCGAAAGTTGGCCAGATAAGACTTTCCGCTTTATGTTTCGTAAACTATGTCTGAAGTTCTTGCCGTTCTATTTTATCATTATAATAAAATTCGGTAATTATTTAGAAGTTTGCCCTCCTCAACGATTTTGATGACCTTGAAATATGTTGTCAAGGTCATCATTCTGAACAACTTTCCCCTATACATGTTACCGCCGCTCGGTCTTAGTTATCGAGATAATTGCAAAAATCTTTAGTCAAATTTAGATTACGAGTACACTTCATTTGGTAATTAGTAGCCCTCTCCGCCCCCTCCCACGACATAACCACAACTCACTTTATTCGCATAATATTTGCATTGTACCTGTTATCCAGAATTTGAACTAGTAACACGTACAAAAGACTGGATGACATCTACAATGGAAAGAATATGCGAATAGAGTGAGTTGTGGTTAGGTCGTGGGAGGGGGTGGAGAGGGCCGGCTCGACCACGCATACGAGAATCCAGGAGTAGTCTCTCAAAACTGAATGCTCATCTTATATACATATGTATGACTATTCTTGCGAATATCTCGAAAACTAAAACCGAGCAGCGGTACCATGTATAGGGAAAAGTTGTTCAGAATGATGATCTTGACAACATATTTCAAGGCCATCAAAATCGGTGAGGAGGGCAAACTTCTAAATAATTACCTAAAATTCCTCTTCTTCAAAAACTAGCTCCCAAAACATGAATATCTTCTCACTTACTCAATACTCTCTTATCCCGTAATTAAATGATTAAAAAAAAAAGTTTGACCTAAGGGTAAACTAATAGGTAAAGTTAAAATGTCTTTGACAGATCTCCTGATCCTCTTCGGATCTTATTTTTCGCCACCATCTTGTCCGAACTCGTGTTCTAAAAACTCCGGTTCATCTTCGGAACGTTTTAGCGAAAATTACAAGCGAGTCGCGTTAATGGCAAAGGTTTCGCTCGCCTGCGTTCCACGGGGGCACGCGTTTGGACTGTAATTACCGATCCGAAACAAACTGCAGTCGCACGTGATACGATACGACCGCGATGAACCACTTTTTTACGAGCGTTCCCATCCTCTTGCTCTCTGGCTCTCCTCGAGCAATAAAAGAAGCACAGACCGCTCGATAGTTCATCGCGATCGTTCGATACGGCTGTTTTGAATTACTTTTCCGATATAGCACGAATTGCGTGGGTGATTCCGCGTTGAAGCATCTTTAGGAACTCGCCGAACTGCCCCGGGAATTGAAACGTCTGGGCCGGGAGCACGATCGAACCATAAATTCCGTCGTCAACAGAGGACACGAGGTATCATATAGAATTTTCGATGGACTCTCTCCCTCCCTCTCTCTCCCTCTCTCTCTGTCTCTCTCTGTCTCTCTCTCCCTCTCCCTCTCTCGCTCTCTCTCTCTTTCTCTCTCTCCCTCTGCCTGTCTTCCCAAACAGCGTCAAATTGGTTTCGATTCGTACACGGTTCCAGTTTCCGATCTTTTCTTAAGCGAGACTGTTGGAGAATTGATTGCACTTTTTTCCGATGGCTTTATCCTTCATGTTGACTGTGTTCGCATAAATCAGTTACTTCGACGTCGATTTTGGGAGATTTGTCCGAAAGTATAACAAAGTGTATGTGGAATTAGATGTTGTTTAAGTCACAGATACGATACTTTGGAATTCCTTTTTGAAACACAAAAATTTGGATGTCGCCTGTTTGCATAATCATACGTTACGTTTGTGAATTTTCATCACGGGAATTGTGAGTCGGATTGAGTTGATTCTTTCTTCGTTTTAAACTAGCAAGCATTTTCTATTGCAAAATTACAGTCTTGGATTGAAATTTCATTTTGCATTATCGAAAATCGTAAGTCCTTGCAAAGGATTAATATAGTGGTTACAGTAGATTACAAATGAGACAAAAGTGTTCAGTTTATTCGCTCTTGAAAGACTTTTATAAACAGATTGCGGAACTGTACGTGTTCATAGAGTACACAGATCGTGAACAAATTTTTACAAATTGCACTACATTATTTCCAATTCAGTCAAACTAAAGTAGTATTTCGTCTAAATTCGTAAAATAAAACGTGTAAAACTTTCACCATATTATTTTCTAAAGATTTTCGCGAAGTAGACTGTACAACCTTATAGTACGTTCAAACACTGCAAAAATTTTGAGCCAATTTAAAAGATTCGTATTTCCAAATCATTGAAACCACTCTAGAAGGAAACAGAGTGTAATTTAACTCGAATTTGCTAATAAAAGTACTAAACGCATAAAGCTTCCACCTCATTATTTTCTGAAGACCGTCATGAAATAGATTTTGCAACTTTATACGTCCAGATACTGCAAATATTTTGGACAAATATAAAAGATTCGTATTTCCCATTCATTGAAACTAATCGAGAAAAAAGCAAAGTATTATTTCATTCAAATTTGCCAATAAAAGTACTAAACGCATAAAGTTCCCACTTCATGATTGTGCCTCTTTACGCATCCGTAGCGTGCAAAAATTTGGAACAAATTTGAAAAAATTGTACGACTTTATCTCTACTTTATTAGATTAAAGTGTCATTTAATCCCAATAGCCACAGATTTCCGTTGTCTGTGAATCAATGTAAACTTGTAGCCTGCGAACAAATAAAAGCCTATGGTTTAGCGTGAGCTCTTGAATTCGCCGTGATCAGAGGTTCGCGAATTCTCGAGCGCTCGCCCACCTCGTTCCGCGAGCGTCTTGCATTGAACTTGCGAATTCTTGGGGAGCGTCGAAATTCCGCATCGGAGAATACGGTGTAACTAGAGGCTCGTTGTAGCTCAAAGGCCTCGCTGATTGGAAGGCAAACGCAAACGGCGCCGAGCAATCAGCGCAGCTATTCGCGTGTGCCGCGTTCGCAGAACACCGGACGACCGGTGATTCTTGGTTTCAAGTGTCCGTGGATCGGAACTCGATCGAACAATTACCATCGATTTTCACTTTCACGATCGCTGTCTCGCTAGCGATTGTCGTTTCTCACGGGAGGCGCCGATCAAAACTTCCTAGCATTTAAAACTAGCTTAGGTCTTTTGTCCGCGATGCGTCCATGCATGTGCAAAAACCAGAGACGGATTTACAATGTTAGGTTGATGACACACGATTGCGGTAAACGAAGACGTCGCACAGAGGCTCAGAATCGCCAAAATGTTGCCAAAAATCAATTTTTCAACTACGTCTATATAAACCTTGTATGGTTTAAAGCAATAAATAAATAATAATAATTTTTCAACTACGTCAAAAACGAATGAAATTTATGCCAATAGCTTTTTAAATGTACAGACTAGGTTTTAGCATACAAATTAATTCCTATAAGTCGGCCATTACTTTTTGAGAGAAGTTTGACAACAAGCAGAAATGCAAGTTTCAGATTGGTCGTACTTTTTCCTGATATTAACGTTGTTTGCCTCCTTGTACCTTTTTATTGGTAATAGTTACAACAAAACTAATTATATATCGTTCAAGAGCGTTCTTTCAGCTGTGTATATGCGTAACATTTAAGAGTATTCTAACACTTTGAAAACTGCCTCTTACGAAATACCTATTTTCCTGTCTTTTTTTTTTAATGCCGATTACAAAACTGCCGTTACGATGAAATTTGCATAGACATATTTGCTAAAGCCTCCTTAAGATGGCTACATAAATATATCTTGCCCGTACTTGCCCTCTTTTAAGTTAAAACAATAGCCAACGTGTTGGTAATAACCCAAATCGTCAAAATATGGCCAATGCACAAGGAATACTCTAATTTAGTTAAAAAAATAAGATACCGGCGGTTTTTGGGTCGCTGACTATGAATTTGATATCAAAAATAAGTATATTAAATTAAAAATTATAACGAAAATTTTGATTTGTCCGTATATTATAATTGGATATACCATTTTGTTTTTTGTAATTTTGACATCAGGTTCATATTAAGCGACCCAATAAGTATGAAACTATTAATTTTCAAGGAAATCCGACAATTTTTTTAGTAACACATCTGCCATATTGAATCCGTCATTTTGTTTTTTGTGATTTCGACATCGGATTCATATTCAGCGATCCAAAAAATATGGGAATACTAATTTTTAAGAATATCCGACAATTTTTTTAGTAACGCCTCTACCATATTGAATCCATCATTTTGTTTTTTGCAATTTTGACATCTGGTTCGTATTAAGCGACATAAAAAATATGGGACTATTAATTTTCAAGGAAATCCGACAATTTTTTGAGTATCACATCTGCCATATTGAATCCGTCATTTTGTTTTTTGGAATTTTGATATCAGATTTATAATCAACGATTCGAAAACTCCCGGAATACCGATTTTCGACTAAATTGGAGTATTTCTTCGATTCTTGGCCATGTTTTGGCAATTCTGATCCACTGTGCGTCGTGATTAGACTGCTGATGTGATGCGTTTGTGACAACTGAATCGGCGAAATACAAAACTGCAATCACATGAAATGAATTTAGGGACACCGTTACGCTATTTTCGGCCTTTTTGTTAACCATTTGCACTCGGTGGTATTTTAACCACATTACCAAACATTTTATCCGTCCAAGAATATTTCCATTCTACATGATTTGTTTCATTTTGTAGATATGAAACTGATGTAATACCTCGTACAATACTGAGCTGTTCAATACCTAATTTGTTAAATACAAATTTCATAATAAAAGCAACATTACGAATAATGGCACAGCAATTTTTAGTGGTGCCTCAGAGTCACCACACGAGTGCTGAGGGTTAACACATTAACGACCGCAAACAGAAAGATTGGCGTCTTTCATTTTCTGTAGATTGACGACAGGAGACGCCAATTTGCGCTTCTCGTGTTTCGAATGTTATTAACTGCAAACGCCAATTGGTTATTGCTTTCAGTTCTCGGATGTTTGCGATTTGGGTAGTGCATATGGCATCTTCTGTATTCCAATTGTATAGATTTCATTGCATCCGGTCGACAATCTGTATTTTGCATATAATTTGCAGTCTAGCTGCAACGAACGCGAGTTGTGACGATAGTTGCAATAGAACCTAACGATCGCGATCTCGTGCACGACAGTTTGATTTAAATTGGAGCATACATCAAACGACACTTCGTCGCTTCTGTGCACCTCCTGGAGCATCGTGGACAGAAGGCCTCGTACACCAATGTCCAAAAAATCGATGCCGTTTTTTTCCCTAGAGATTTGGAGTCTCGACGTCTCCCGGAAGACTTATTTCCCGGGCAATCCTCACGGCACACGAACGCCAACATTGAAAACTCGTAAATTTTCCGCGAGCGTCGCGTCCAGAGAATTGGCTAGTCGGAAGAGCGCCAGGCTGCTTACTCGATCTCTCCTCGAAGAGTGATGATAGTAGTCGAATCACGCTTGTCGCGCGGCTGGGAGAGCGATGTTCAACTTCGGTTACTCTCTCGTCGACCAGCGGTGATCCGTGACACGCTATCAGCGCAGAGCATCCTTACAGAGGCGAAACTTTTGTCGGAACCTTTCGTACTCGTGTCTACAAATTGAGTGACTCTCCTTTGAAATTATATTTCGCTTCCTTTCAGTCTCCGAATAAAGAAGAAAGGCGAGATTGCGCGGGAAAAATCGATAACGTTGGAAAGTGTGAAAACGTTTGAAAAGTAGTACGATAGAAAACGATGTTTAATTAATGTACACGATTTTATGAACCGGCGGACGACAGAAGAACATTTCTCCACGGTATGTATGCAATTGGACGTTCTCGTAGCGCTACGCAACGCTGAAAGTAACTTTCAAAGCAAACCACGCCATTTTAAAAATGAATCCTCAGCTGGGGTGTACATCTGAAATAATTTGGTGACAAACTCTTTTTTTACTCTTTTCTGAAATATAAAATACATAAGAGTTGAAATGACTTTTGCGCATCTATTCGAATTAAGCAGTAACTCTAAATTTATACAATTATCGTGTATGAGTCGTGATTAATTTCCGCATTGAAAAATTGTCGTCTAAATATGAACTGACAACAATACAATCAAATAAACTCAATGATTCTAGAAGACGGGAGAGAAGAAATGGAATAGAACAGCAATTATTAAGTTCAGTAATGCTTAAAAACACGAATTCGTCGAACTATTCTGCACAGACATGCATTTGAAATTGTTTTTGGTTCATCACAGAAGCTGGGTATACATGTTTTGAAGTAACCACACTGTGTCACTCAAATCTTCCACACGTTCCACGGATTGGTTCTCGAAAAATGTCCACGTTTCGTCTCTGTGGGAATCCTCGGTGACGTCAGGTACAGATCTACAGCGAGAGTGAGGTGCCCCGAACTTGGGTGTAACCGGGGTGCGCATAAGCTGGGGGTCCGGCGGGGCACGTTTTCACGATCGATAGTTCCGGGACGTATGAAAAATTCGATGGACAGAGGCACCACTACATCGAGCGTTCCATGGGACGAAGATCTCGGTATCCGCTCTTGACGAATAACTGGAGACGACGCAGCGCCTCTCATCCGGACAGAGGAGGAGTTCCTTCCTCGGCGACTTTGACGAACCTAGGGCTCATTAGGACATCTCGGTCGAGCGAGGAGAGAAGATCTCCATCTCCCTTGACGAGATCGGTGTGTCTGTGTCAGTCGGTCGTTTCGAATCTATGATCTAGACCTGCGTCAGCAGAGTCAGCTGCGCGCCGTTCTTCATCGAGTCTCTGTCCCGCTGCTGCTGGTCCTTGGAGTCGTTCCCGATGGTAATGTCCGACCGCGACGTCAGCGTCACCGTCGTGGTGGACGTCTTGCTGATCAGACATCTCTTGGCGTCCTCCTCGTCCTCTAAGCCCAACCTAGATTGGCCAGAAACCGCCTGTCTGTTGGACTGCATTCTATCCGAGCCTGCCTTGATCCTTCTCGGGAACACACTGTTCTCGATGTGCAATGTAGCGTTCACGTCTTTGCCACCCACGCAGGTGCACGCCTTCAGGAAGCTCTTCTTGAAGTTGTCGCTGAGGAACGCGTACAGGATCGGGTTCATCGCGCTGTTGCTGTAGCTGAGAAACCCGGCGAGCAAGAAGATCGTGATGCCGATCTTGCTCTGGCACTGTTTCGGTGGCGTGTAGATCAACGCCACTTGAGTTAGCCAGTAGGGCAGCCAGCAGAACACGTACACGGTGATCACGGTCAGCACCAGCTTGGTCACGTTCCGCTGCGACCGCTTCTTCTCCTTCGACTTGTTCTTCGGGCCCACCGTCTGCAGCTTCCTGATCACCAGGAAGTAAAAGTTCAGGATCAGGATCAGCGGTACAGCGAAGCCCAGGATGAACGTGTACAACGTGAACGTGGTGTGACCGCCTCGATTATTCGGCCAATAGATGTTGCAATTGATCCCCTTCTCCGACTCCATCGCGTTCGCGTACAGGATGATCGGGATCATGAAGAGAGCGCTGGCAGCCCAGGCGGTTTGCGTCACCATCTTCGAGATGAACGGTGTCCGGATCTTCGGGGACGATATCGGATGACACACGGCCACGTACCGGTCCGCGCTCATGATCAGCAGAAAGATGCTGCTGGTGAACTGGTTGATACTAGTGGTAGTCATGTAAGCTTTGCACATCACTTTCCCGAAGATCCAACTGCGCAGGCTCATTGTGGTGACCAGGAACGGTATGCCTATTAAGAAGCACTCGTCAGCGATGGCCAGGTTCAAGATGTACATGTTCGTCACTGTCTGCATATTCGAGAACCGCAGCACCACGTAAATCACCAGGGTGTTGCCCAACAAACCGACGATGCAGACGATGGAGTAGAGGATCTGGTTGACCAGCGAGACGATCGGCAGGTCCGCCTCGCAGTTCTGGATCATCGAGTCGTTCTGGCTGACCTTCCTGGCGTAGTCGATCACGCTGGTCGTGTACATCGACGTGGTGTTCATGGTGGAGTCCTTGGAGTCTCTTCTCGACGGATGGATCCTTTTATTACTTTTAAATCTTTCCGGAAGATCTCCGGCCGTCCGGGGACCGATTGCTACAATTTCGATCCGCTTGGAAACCCGGCGCAATCACTCAGCGAGCGGGGATCCTCGTGATCCAGAACCGCCTCTTTGTTAGATGGAGTCCTCTCTTCTCCTCGATCGCGATCTTATCTCACGGCCGGGGACAGATCGACGTTCTCGACCGCGATCCAGTTAAATGGCTCCTCGCGTTCTGCTCGTGATCGACGACGCTGGAACGATGGCTCGCTGCGTCGACGTCGACGGTGAAGGGGATGGGGCCGACGTCATTCCGTCAGGCGTCAAACGATCGTGTTTCCGGGAGCGCGATAATCTGAAAAGCACCGGGCTGCCGGTGTACAATTGCCTCCCGCTCTGGTCCTCTCCTGGTCCGCCTCGTCCTCCTTCTCCTCTTCCTCTACCTGAAACAAAAGAAAAGTCGGCTTTCAACTACTGCCGCTGCACAGAGAACCCATCGGATAAACGCCGTTCGAAGACCATTATACGGTCAACGAGGACCATTATACTCGGCTGTCGCGCGGATTACATCCTCGCGAACGCCAGCCATTAAACGATGGCGTTAGCCTACTTCCACGGAGACTGTAGATCTTCGCTGTAGCACACTTCAGATCGCGCTTTCTCGATCAGACTGTCGAGAAACGCGCCGGATTTATGGGCTGTCGAACAGGAAATGCTAATTTTCGCATGCCTCTGCTCCCAGAGGCGATAAGAATTTTTCTGAATTTGTTCTAATTCTTAGGATGTCGCGAGCAAATTTTTGAAATTATATTTCCGATCCTCGCTTCCCCTAACAGTAACATAATCGCCAGTGGAGCTAACCCTTTGCTTTTGGAACAATGCGAACTGTAGAACTCGGACATTTCGTCCGACCTAGAATATTTTCATTTTATTTGACGAGAATATATGACTAAATTGAGAGGTAAAATTAAATATAGTAAAATTAAATATAGTAAAAGTATTGAAGAATATGCTGTCTTCGGTATATTAAAAATGATTAAAAAGCAAAAAACATTTCTATCTAGATCTTATTCCTTGCAATCAATGCAGACAATTTTTATATAATATACAGGGTGTTCATTTGGGGAACGAGGGGGGCAGTATTAGTTTTTTATTTGGGTGGCGATTTTCAAGGTCATTTGAAGGTCAACTTAATTTTTTCAAATGAAAACTTATATCTTTTATTATGGGATCTTATTGTACGTAAAAAGGCCAGCAATTTTCGTAGAATATTTTTTTTTATCTGCGCACTAGTTTCGAAGATATTTAAAGAGAAGTAGAGCGAGGCATATTATTGTGTAAAATTCTTTGACGCAAATCGTTGATGTTTTCCAGATGTACTAGCACGTACCGTTTGAAAACAAAATTGTAATCTATTGTTCTCGTGTTTATGTTGTCTGTCTTTCTATATAAGATTGTACTATTTAGTTAAGTGTGAATCATCGTAATAAGTGGTACTATATCGTAGTACAATTAATTGTGTGCAGAGCTATTCCAACAGATACCTCAAAAATATTCGTTGAGAATTTTAGAATCGTCCGTATTATTGTTTAGAAAACAACGGAGAACATTTTGAAAATTTGTTATAGTTATAAAGAAATTACAAACTTTCTCGCAGTATAAGTATGGCTCGCTCTACTTCTCTTTAAATATCTCCAAAACTAGTACGCAGATAGAAAAAAGTGTCCTACAAATATTGCTGGTCCTTTTACATACAATAAGATCGCATAGTAAAAAATATAGGTTTCCATTTGAAAAAACAAAGTTGACCTTCAAATGACCTTGAAAACGCCATCCCAATAAAAAACTAATACTGCCCCCCTCTTTCCTCCTCGAAATCTTTGGACACGTGTTTTACATTTTTTGTTTTTAAGTTTTTAAATGAACACCCTGTATACTTCCGCAGTCTACATATGAAATTGACCGTATTTGCTTACACCACTTTGAAACTCAGCGTATTTGCTATACACCATATAAACTTTTAACAATTCATTGAATACAAACAAATATAGAAAGAATGGTTTGAAATAATGGTGCTCTGACCAAGACGTTGCACACTGCTTTACGCTCGAAACATTTTCTATTAGGCTGAAAGGCTTCATTAACAGTAACCAATACCTCCTCGTACTAACATTGACATTTTAAGAATTTTTATAAGTTGTACAAGTGCAGAGAGTCCTTCATTCTTTTGTTATATTTTCTATGCATACTTCTTTGTGGCTGTTTCAACTTTTGCACTTACTTTTGCTGTATTTAATCAACTGAAGCCTTTACATATCAACCTCTTTTTAGCAAAAGGGTTCCCTCTATGGTGATACTGTCGAGAAGCTATTTGCGTAATTATTTTTCCTTGGATTGGAACGGGGCGAAGAGAAGTGGGAAAACATAAATGGCGTGGGTGTAAGAAGGCGAGGCTTAATAGTTGCTTTTAAGCCTGACCTGGTGCACGCTGTTATAAATAACATTGCTGTCTATTGAAAAATTGTATCTCGTTACATTGTTCTTCCTTGATACTGTTAACACGTCGCCGAGTAGAAATTTTATTCCCAGAGCAATCAGCCATGCTCTAGCATCAAACGCTTTCAGGTATTTCATGATTATTATAGCAAATAAATAATCATATTCTTCACGTAACTGCAATTTAGAAAATTCATAAAAAATATATGCTGTAATTGTATTTATACTAAAACGAATCTTCCGAAAAACATTCTAAAAGTGATCACCGATATTCTTCAAGCTTTGCTAATGAAAATGTAAAATAATATAAATTTATTTCTTTTTGAAAAGGTTTATTTCTGAAAAGATTACTGTTTGTATAGAAAGCAACTATTTATATAGAATCTGTAACAATTATTTCATGATTTTGAAATGTTGACGGTATTTGTTAAAAAATTCAAATTTGATTGAAGCAAATATTGTACTTCGTTCATCATCGTTTAGTAGATTAAATAAGTTTAAACTTTGTGCTGTTTGGTAATGATGATTCAATGTCTGTAATAATTATTTGATTGAAGCAAATATTGTACTTCGATCATCACCGTTTAGTAGATTAAATAATTTTAAACTTTGTGCTGTTTGGTAATGATGATTCAAGGTCTGTAATAATTATTTGATGATTCTGTTGAGATTATTTTTAACGGAAAACTTTGTTGAAACAGAAAATGAACTAGCAGAGCCATTTTACATTTATCTCAGTTCGCAGGGAGCATAAAAAAGGGTGTTGAATTGATACAAATGGACGAGGGTTTAAATGGTAAATTATCGATTCCTCGGCCGCTATTCATTACGCTACCTGGTTCGTATTTCCTCTCGCGAGCGTTTCGTTCGGATCCATTGTGAACAGTGGTTTATTCCAACGATCCTCCTCCGTATGTCTAGTATAACAAATATATGGATTGTTTTCCATATACAGGGTGAGTCACCTAACGTTTGCACCTCAAATATCTTTGTTGTTTCTAAAGATACGTAAAATACGGTAAGGACAAACTTGAATGGTACAATGGGACTGACACGATGCCAAACAAATTTTGTTTTTATGTCACTTTTTCAGAGATATCAAGGTCACCTTGACTTTTTTTAAATGGAACCACTCTTTTTTAAACACCTACACATAGGACCTTTCATTACGAATTCGGTGACTATAATTACTCAAGCAGGTCATTTAAGGTCACGGACAGAGTTCAACATTCCTTCAAAGCCCGTTTACAGGCATGTATCGATGTTAAATCTTATACCTTATCTCTGTCCGCGACCTTGAATGACCTTGAGTAATTATAGTCACTGAAGTCGTAACGAAAGGGACTATCATTGTACTTGTTTAAAAAAGGATGGTTCCACTTAAAAAAATGAAGGTAACCTTGAAAATCTCTAAAAAAATGACATAAAAACAAAATTTTTTTTGGCATTGTTTCAGCCCCATTGTACGATTCAACTTTGTCCGTACCATATTTTCCGTATCTTTAGAAACAACAAAGATATTTGAGGTGCAAACGTTAGTTCCGGTGATTACAAAAACTCCATAGGATCAAAGCAATTTATTTAACGAGACAAAGACTGCTACAAGGACTCGTCGGGTTTCATGCTTTACACGATCTGCGCTGTGTGTGACGGTTTTGGTACATTAATTTTCAGGCCTCGTAATATTTTTGTTATTGATAGATAAACTGCAAAAAAATATTTGTTTTAATCACAACTATAAGAAAAAGAGAATGGGCAATCTTTGCATGTTCATTAAACTTTGTACAGTTTTTTAAGAAACGATAGCTACTCAAAAATTGGTTAATTTGTAAAATATAAGCTCACATGGGCACTCACAGAAATGAACACCATTTTTATTACCACCTTACTCCGAGTTTTATAAAGCAACGTATACAAATGAGAATTTCTTTGAAGAATTGTCGTACTGATAAAAACGGTCTACTCATAAGTTAAGATTAATCACAGTAATTATTTTAAAAATTATTTTCACCAACGACAAATTTGCAACACTCGATGCACCGCAGCAAAATAATACCTAAATCCAAAGAACTACAGCTGTCACCGCATGAAAACCCAGCTGCATACAGCACCGTGGAACAAAGACCACGGAAACTTTTTCCTCTCAACATCCAGCCTCTGCATTTCCCTTTTCTTTCGTAGAACGTAATCTTTAAACACATCGTTGTCTCTGTGCAACCACAGCCATTTTCAGCGATGCACGTTATAAAAACAAAAAAGAAGAAAAATTCCAGTCCACTTCTTCCTCCAGTTTCATTAAACTAGACTCATTATTGCTATCGGAAGTTTGTTCATTCGTGCGAGTGTTTGCTCGAAAAACGCCACTCTACTTTAGAAACGGAAAAGAGAAGAATACATTAGATAATAAGGTTTGGCGATACAACGACCAGTTAATTCATTTCATGGCCGATCGATCAGTGTTGTTGTATCACGAGCTCGTGAATGAACGGAGTTAACGTGACCGACGGTCGATCTATCGTCCCACGATCTTAATGTCATCGAGCGTGGCTCGCTGTTGTCGTTTACGGTTGCGAGACGAGTAATCGGGGACACGGCGACGTTCGCGTGACGAAACTCGCTAGTTTTGTAGGATAATGAGCCCTCGATCGATCCCCATTATCGGGGCGTCTGTCTCCATCTGACTAATTAGTTGCAAAGCGATCGCCTTAACGCTTGAGCGATAGATTTCCTTGTCCCGACTTTGTTTCTCGGCTTTCTTATTCCCGTCGCCTTGCGACGTCGTTTCCTGATTAAGCAAACGTCTGGCGTCGCTCTGTATTAATTACCTATACTAAACTCCGGAACTTCTCCTTGAATTTATAGGGCAGAATTTTTCCAGAACATTTTTCAAGAAAGTTGTGAAATAGTACAGCTTCGTACAATTTTTCTTTTACTTTAAACTTGCTAATGAAAGTGTGATGTGAGTTCTAATAATTTTATTTCTGATAGTATCAGTTTCAATGTTTGCGGTTTTGGGACACATAAAAAGAGGAATTAGATAAGCAGTAGTAACATTAACGTACATCACAGGAATTAAGAATAGAATTGGAAAATGAGATAAAACTGATGAAAACGGTGGAAAAAAAATAAAAGCTGAAGTATCGAGAATGAGAAACAATTTTCTTCAAACTTGTTAAGAAAAGACAAATAAAGCTTTATATTTTGATAGCATTTCTTTGATTGTATCCAGTAACACTGAATACTATTAAGAAACATAAAGAAAATAATCAGATAAAAAGAACGAAAATTGATGTATCAGTTTGATTGTATGTGGACTTATTCAAGGCTTATTATCAGGACACATATAAAAAGAGGAACCAGATAAAAAGCATTAGCATTAATGTACATCACAGGAATTAAGAATAGTATTGAGAAATGGGATAAAACTGATAAAAATGCAGGATCAAAAATAAAAGTAGAAGTATCGAGAATGAGAAACAATTTTTTCAAACATGTTAAGGAAGACAAATAAAGCTTTATATTTTGATAATATTTCTTTGATTATATCCAGTAACACTGAATACTATTAAGAAACATAAGGAAAATAATCAGATAAAAAGAACGAAAATTGATGTATCAGTTTGATTGTATGTGGACTTATTCAAGGCTTATTATCAGGACACATGACAAGAGGAACGAGATAAAAAGCGTTAACATTAATGTACATCACAAGAATTAAGAATAGAAATGAAGATGAGATAAAACTGATAAAAATGCTGGAACAAAAGTAAAATTCATATGTATCGATAAAAAGAAGCTGTTTTCCTCACACTTGCTCAGAAGAGACAAATAAAGTTTTACATTTTGGTAATATCGCTTTCATTGTATGCAGTTACACTGAACGGTATTAAGAGACATAAAGAAGCAGATCGAATAAAAAGCACAACAATTTATATCAACCATAAAGTACAGATATATATGCAGTATATGAAGCAATAACAAATCAAGGATTTATGATTGCAGTCAAATTAAAATACAATTTAAGAAAGAAACAACGACGTTCGTGATCAGGAAGTTTAACAAAAGATAATGAAAACTGTGATATTTCTTAAACTAACAGATGAGTACAAACAATTGTATAATTGTATATAAAACAAAAACCCATAGTTTCAATAGCTGTTTCTAAAAATATTAAAAATCATGATGAAATCTGTAATGCTTTTTACCTAAAACAAACGATTTAATTTTTCTTAAACCAACAAGTGACTACATACAATTTTATTAATTTACATATGGGAAACAAGAATTCGTAGTTTCAGTGGCTGTTTCTAAAAATACTAAAATGCATGATGAAGTCTGTAACGCTTTTTACCCAAGGATCAAATCAAAGGAAACTATGTTATATATTTCTTAAAGCAACAGGTGACAACAAACAATTGTATAAATCTATATAAAATAGGAATTCACAGTTTCTGTGGCTATTTATAAAAATATTAAAAATCCTGATGGTCTATAATACTTTTTACCCAAGAATAAAGTCAGAGGGACCGGTGTAACATTTCTCAAACCGACAGATGACAAACAATTGTATAAATGCATATAAAATATTAATTCACAGTTTCAGTGGCTGTTTATAAAAATATTAAAAATCCTGATGAAGTCTGTAACACTTTTTACCCAAGAATACAGTCAGAGGGAACGCTGTAACATTTCTTAAACCGACAGGCAACAACAAACAATTGTATAAATGCATATAAAACATAAATTCACCGTTCCAAAGGCTGTTTCTAATAATACCTAGAATTACAATATGATAAAATTCGTAGTACCATCTCTCTGTAAATGAGATCGGAGGAAACGATTTAATATTTCCGTTCGTGTTAAAAGCGTTCCGGTTTGCTCCAGCGAATATCTCGCGCGAATTCGCACGATGAATTATAGCACCTCCGAGCCAGAATATATAAGATCGTTCATCTCGCTATCGACAGGATATTATTAGAAGATTTCGCGGCGAGTTCGCGAATTATCGGGGCCAGTGCCTTGGCTGGAATCCAGGGCTTGATAGCAACACGTGGAATTTCCGCATTAAACGGTGACCGCGCCTACAGCGAATCCCCGTGTTATTGCGAAGCGTTGCACCCCACCCCCACCCGTCCTAATTCTGTTCTCTCTCACTTGCAAAATGCACTATTTCGAATATACACTACACCACAAAATTAACGAAATGCTGAATTACAAACAGAAAACTTGCTAATCTTTTAGTTCCTTTAACTCTGTATAAAATGATCTCATTCTGTCTGTACGCGTTTTGAACACGTTGAATGTTTTGCGAATTCTGTGAGTTTCAAACGAGTTTCACCTATTTGATTCATAGAAACAATCAGCGTTATTAATAACAGTTGTTGGTTACTCGATAATGTAGTTTCCACCTTACACTACAATCTAGCTAATGTCAGCATGAATAAATGATGCTGATGCAGTAGTATTTTTATGAATTTATGACAAAAATTAGTAGGCGCAATTTAAAGCAGCAGACTGATTAAAATAATTTTAGTAAGAAGTATCTGTATGGTTTCTGATTCTTGTATTGGGTGAAAACAACTTTCATGTTTCACAGAAACCCGATCTAAATGCATAGAAAGTGATGAGATGTATTTTAGTGAGTAGAATGTATTTTAGTTGTTTGTAGACAATTTAGAAATTCACGAATTACAAGATTCGCAGGATTACTTGTTTAACTGTCAAGTGGAAGTGTTTTTCTCAGAGTACGAAGTACCATACTAAGCCCTTTCGAAAATTCTATAGCTTCAGGTAGCTTTAAATAAAGAATTTAAGAGTAAATAGTCCAAATGTTCTAAAGAAGTTTGTGGCGGCTACTTCCTATGCTCCTCAACAGAGGGACATTACGACAACACATTTCCCGCTACTACCTGAATCTTTCTCTGTTTGTATATATACCGTCCTAAACTGCCCTTACGACATCCCGCGTCTAAGGCACGGGCCCGCTAGATAGCCCTACCGATGAGTCCTCTAGCGGGCCTAGGACGAAACGCTTCCTTCTCCTTTTTCCTCCTCTCACACATTTAACAGCCGCCATAAGTTAAAGAAACTTGATTTTAACTTCTTTAGAACATTTGGACTGTTTACTCTTAAATTCTTTATTGAAAGTTACCTCAAGTTATAGAATTTTCGAAAGGGCCTAGTATGGTACTTCGTACTCTGAGAAAAACACTGTTCCACTTGACAGTTAAACAAGTAATCCTGCGAATCTTGTAATTGTCATTGAGAGAATCGTGAGAATCGCCATTTCCAGTACTAATTATGCCAACAGTTAGTGAAAACAAATTTTCATGAAGTTCTGAGAGACCACGGTATAGCAGTCCAGGATTAACTAGAAGATCTAACCCCTTCCAAAACTTTAGAACGAAAATGTATACACTTCTTGTAGTCAAAGGGTTAAACATCTCATTCGTCAGTGCTGCCAGCAGCCCAACATACGAATTTAATCATTTCCCGACAGAGACAAGCTGTAATCTCGGCGATTGCTCCATAAAAGCCCTTAAATGGTCATTTTGAGTTTTCCGACAGTTCCAGTATTAAACATGCCCAGAAGTTTGTGAACTGCGTGCAACTTTCCCCTCGTACGCGTGTCAGCGGCAAGAAAAACGCCGTGGGCATTTAATAACATAGTAATGTCGCCTTCTTTTCAAACGGCTCTCTCGTCGTGGTCGTAACGGGTCTTCGTAGTAATAAACTCGTCCCGGTTCACGGTTCGCAAGGACATTAATTTATCGCATGTCCCGCGCGGCAAAAGGCCGAAAGCAGACGATTTGCGAGCCGACTCGCTAATAAATTCCGCTCCCTTTACAACATCGCTGCACCTCGCACGCCCTGCAGCTCCGACACACGTGCGCACAATCCTACCGATAAATTCAACAGGACGCTGCACACCGGTCTGACTTATGAACGGCCGCTACTACTGCGCGACCAACGCCCGCCCGGTCCACGCTTATTGCAGCTCGAAATTGCGAATCGGCGAAAGCGGTCGCTCTTTGAATCGTAGGAATTTTCGCGCTCCGGGAAACGCATCAAAGTAACCGGCTGCTCTTACAAATTTTACAGTCTGCAATCGCGGACGACTAGTTCCTTGGAGAATTTCGTGTTGTAATTCGAGGAAATTATAGTGGGTGTAAAAAGTATTCGTATACCTTTCAAAAACATAATTTTTTTAGAATTGGACCAAACGACTTCAGTGGTTTTGAGATGTTGGAAGGATTAGTTTACTATGTAGCGTGTAAATAATTTTTTCTAAAAATTGCATTTGGTTGAAATTGTGAAGAAAAAAGTAAACGTCACGATTTTTAACTTTTCTATCTGTGCCTGTAATGAGAATTTAAAATATGCTTTTTGTTGACCTAAGTAAATTATATGCATACACAAAGTTTGAACAAAATCGATTAACGTTGCTATGAGCTACAAATGAAGTAAACGTAAACGATTTTTAACTTTTCTTTCTGTGCCTATAACGAGAATTTAAAATATGCTTTTTGTAGATCTAAGTAAATTATATGCATACACAAAGTTTGAACAAAATCGATCAACGTTGCTACGAGCTACAAATGATTAAAAACGGCAAGTGTGACTTTAAAGTATTAGGTTGTTGCATATGAAATATACGATTTTAGAGTGGAAATGTTATAAAGCGTTTCGATCAAGAAATAATATTAGAGTCTACAGGTTTACTACACATCACTTTGAGCTATAAAGTTGATCCTTAGATCATATCCTCAATTTTAATTTAGATGTCTCATTTTTCTAGTAATCAAATTTTAATTCAACGACAATTAAATCAATCCGACTGTCATGCATTTTTTTTATATACATGGAATAACAACATAATGAAGATAACATTATGTGAATTTTTTATCAGTATGTGACGATTAATCGACATACTATTCGTTGATGGCAAACGAAACTAAAGAATGAAGAACGCAAATGACCACAAAACTCAATTTCTACCGTAATACCATTAAGAACCTAAAAATTCATTGGGAGAATATGTTAATTACAATGGTCCTATTGAGAGTTCTAAGCGAGACTCGATGCGTTCGATCGACGAGCGTAACGCATCGTCGGTGACGATGCAAGACAAAGGGCCGACGAAGGTTTCTGATGATCGGTGACGAGCGCCGATCAACGGAAAAAAGATGCGAGTCGCATAGGAACGTTCGATGCATGAACCACGTGTTGTCTTTTTTATGGTTTCCTTAAGAATTTATGTTGAGGTCGTGGTGCAAATTTACTGTGTTTTATGTTTGTTGATGTGTAGTTCCTATGTTAAATATATATGTATACTACCTTTGTTATACTGTTAAGTTCATCGTTCAGTGCTTTATTACGATTCCTGACATCCCCAACAAAGACTACTAAAGTCCTTACTTTTATTAATAAATATATTGAGATAAATGTTGTGTTCGTTTAACGTTACTGTTAAAAATTGGACATTTCATGTCCAACAACCTAATAGTACAACAGCGAAAAATATGCTGGACTTTGCCATTTCGATCGATCACGACCGGAAGCGAGACCGGAGAACATTCGAGAGCCGGAGACAAGAAAAATAACACAACGAGGCGCGAAGATCGAAAGAAAAGGATGCTGGGTGTCCCGAGGGAGTGCGCAGGGGTGGCCGGAGAAATTAATTACTCCCGTAGCTCGGTAACGAGCCGACACTAAAAGTAGAAACTCGATTGAGCGAGTATACTCGGTGCTCGATGTCGCCGAGAGTTCGCTCGCTCTCCATTCTTGAATAGGAAGCTACGGATAGATTGTAAATCCGTCGCGATAAACTCTCGAGCGACCGAACGACGGTTTAAAAGCCGCCGTTTGCATATCGATCCTGGATACCTTATTCGTAACCGAGTGAATCTTTCGGACTCTGGATCCTCGGTTAGGAAGTAGCGGACAGTCCCTTGAGCGAGCCGTAAAATTCACTACCGATCGATTGTAAGTCGTTTCAACCGAAGGAAAAGTTGAGATTCCCTTACTTCGATGGTCTCCGGAAATCTTGAATTTTCTATCCACGTACTCTTACAGCTTTATATTGCAAAATCATAATACTGCAGTCTCGTAAAACTTCCTAAAATTGTATGCGTAACCGTGTTTATCTCCGTACGATGTTCATTGAAACTTTCGCTATGATATCTCAGGAACTAATTTTCCGATTTGCTTGAAACTTGGCAGATATCTTCTACAATCAGGATTACTCCGATGCATTCGAGTTAAGAAAATAAGACATTGTTCTGTGACAATATCCTCTTAGAAACAATGCCAGCTTTTTTAATTTCCCTTCTTTTCTATTTAATATGATTTCGAATGATGGCTACGCTCGCTTATACATATTTGACATCTTTTCGGTTGTTTTGTTTCAGAGAATTGCTGGATTTTGCTGAAAAATGTCTGACTTTATGGGAACCACCGGTATGCATACAGAAACACATCATTTCTTTAATCTTCTCTCATTAAACCATCACCACTTCGTCTAAAATGATTCTTTTGTCACGTAACAAATTTTGTTGGACTCTCTAACGATTGGTGAATGTAATCACGACGTTAAGCAATGAACTAACGCCCGCTTCGTTAACACGTTCAGCGCCATGTCACCCATATCTGGGTGACGGAATTATTTATACAGAATTGAAAATTAATTTTTACGTTGGTAGAGTGAGTGTACAAAATTTCCTTACGATCTGAGGAATAGAAGAGGTTTGAAACAGTAATTAATATCACAAAACTAAACTTCTTAGTTTTTGTTTTATTAAATATATTGCATTGATTTTGTGTAATTTCTATGATTGTGGAGTGGGCGCTGAACGTGTTAATATGATCTTGTCCGGAATTAAAACGAGCGTCTGCCTTATGAAGTCAGTATTCACGATATGAATAGTAATAAGTTCTACAGTGCGAGGAGCGAGTAATCCGACACAATAGACGGCGTGAATATTCATGTTGTAACGGATAAATCCTCGAGATAACGGAGGCTCGGCTACGCCACTTACCTCGACAATGGCAACAAATTATCAATAAAAGACGAGGGACTTGTTGCCCACGATTCGCGCGGCAGAGAAGAGGAAACTGTGTAAATTGCAGCCCGCTGCGAGTGAACAAGCGCGAGTGCGGATAACTGTTTAATACAATGAAGCGAGAATATTTCTCGACCTCGATAAACGATCGCACTAACATCCAGCTATACAGGGTGTTTGCGAAATCGTGGTACAACCGTCAAGGGGATGATTCTTCACGTGAAATCTAGTGAAATATGAGGAATACAGTTTTCTTATACGGGGTTTCATTTTCGAGAAAATCGAGTTTAAAGATTTGTCGGGTTCGACTGCATTAGTATATGCCGGGGGTGTGCGGGTACTCGATTTATTCGAGTATTCGAATTTCGAGTCGAGTAATGATCGGTCTGTCGAGCCGTGTGAAGCGTCTGAATTAACCGAGCTACTTGAAAACGGCGAACTGCTTGAAAAGAATGCGAGCTACCTGAAAAAATCTCGTGAAACTTCGATTTACTCGAAAATGAATATATTTTGTAATATCTAATAATGCAATACATGCGTACTACACGGCAATTGAATTTTGCGTTTTAACAGCTGAATGAGTAACTCGGAGCTTTATGAATTATAATCTCCTTGCCCCGAACAATATGATTAATATTTTGATTTGAATAATTATTGTTCGCATTTTGAATCATTAACAATGCTCATATCTGCAAATGATGCTTTTACATATTAATGACTGTCGATAAATGTAACTAGTCACATGGCTGAATTTTAGGACAGTACTCGATACAATATGAAATGTAATGTTTCATAGAAGTTGCGATTCTTAATGCAGCTCCGTTTCGTTTTCCATTTCCTGGATGTATTAACGAATGAAGCAATGCATCTCTTGGAAAAATGATTCAATGGAATAATTCAAGTATTGTTCTTATCATCCATATATTTGATGTGACAAATATTTTCGTTAATAATGAAAGCAAATTCACTGATAAAACTTGTCATGTATAAAGACAATATTAATACGAGGAAGGATGCAATCGTGCCTAAGGATCGACGAAATTCTTGTAACAATTTTCATCATTTGAATTACTGAAATGTCTTTTAATACTTTATCGAGTTACTGAAATTATTTTTACATAGCCGTGAACGGTGCATTAGACCAGAGAGTTCCCCACCAAGGTCCCCACCATCGAACCTCTTCCCACTACTACGTACAGCCGTAGAGCTAGTGAGTGCTGCGCGCGCCGCGTAGCTCTCGTGGTGGGAGCTTCCCACTACTATACGTTATAACGATGAAGTCTAAGAGTGGGGGAAGGTGCCTCGAATAGCTCCATAGCTATTGGTTGGAACTGCCTGCATTAGACTATACGTAATTAAAGGATAATAGTATCCGTTATTTTATTAACGTATTTCTGCAATTTCTTTGGCTTCTCTACCATATTTGTGTAATATAAATAAACAATACCACTTCTCAGTATTAATGTACACTCAACGCAACGGTGATATTTATGATGTAGATTGAACACTTTCTGTCAGTGACAGCATTTCTTTGGGCTCGTCAGCGAAAGCGTAAATTCTTACGGACTTTCACAGACCTGTAACAAGAGTCTCACAGGGAGGAGGGGCAAGGGGTTTCTCTGAGAACACAATGGCTTTGATTTTGCATCTTAATTGCCTCAGGTCCACGGTTACATAATTCCAGCGCACACTCTTCCGGGAAATACGGCGAGAGTCCGCGTTAACAAATTCGCGGCGATGTCGGAAGCGAGGATCGATTAGGACGCAGCTTCAAGAGCGGAAACAACGGCGGATACGCGTCCGATAGGGGACACGGTTTCGAGCGGAACTTAGTTTCACAGGAGTGTAACCTCGTTTTTCGTGTGGCTATCCGCTTTGCCGATCGGTTTGCGTAGCCCGTTGAGCCGTGGATCTGTCGAGAGCGTTAATTTCGAATTCAATTTAGAAATTCGAGCTGCCCGCGTCGATGTACGTGGCCAACCATCCCTTTCCCTTCTCGCTCCCCCGTTCCTTTTACTGGGAAACGCGTACGCGAAATGTTGCTGCGCTTCGGGGATTATTTACACGTCAAATTGACAGGCTGCTGGACTACTGCCAAAGTAATTTCAGTGTAAAAATTAGACTGCGGATGTTTCTGCAATTTTCAATGTTTGTAGGCTAATTGCAGGAAACTGTAACCGAACAAAATCACGTTTTCGGTGGTAGTAGTATTTTTAGATCTGAAACGGTAAATTTTAGTAAACTCTAGTAAACTCTAGTAAATTCTAGTACATTCTAGTAAATTCTAGTAAATTCTAGTAAATTCTAGTAAATTGCAGTAAATTCTAGTAAATTCCAGTAAATTCTAGTAAATTCCAGTAAATTCTAGTAAATTCCAGTAAATTCTAGTAAATTCCAGTAAATTATGGTAAACTCTTGTAAATTCTAGTAAATTCTAGTAAATTCTAGTAAATTCTAGTAAATTGCAGTAAAGTCTAGTAAATTCCAGTAAATTCTATTGAATTTTATATTTCAGTATTTCTTGATAATTTTCTGAAGCCATTAATGCTAACCGTACCGAGCACAAAATATGACTGGTATACGTTGTTTTATATAAATTACAAGACTGAGTTTATTTCGATTTCTCGCAATTTTTATAACAATGTGTGCTTGAACAAAGACATTTATTTGATAAGTTGAAATGTGAAACCGGTCGTGGTATGGTTAGTGTAAATGCATAAAGACCCACAGTCTAGTGAGAATGGCAGTAGACAGTGAAAAGTTTAGGAACGTTCAAATAATTTAACTAAAAATAGGTACAAGGGAAAGTGTATTTATAGCTCAGGAGATCTTCAAATTGTAATGGTCTTTGTAAGGTAGTCCAATCACTAGACAGCGGAGTTTATGCATTTATGGCAAAAATGAGTAGGTGCAATTTGAAACAGTAAAAAGATTAGAAGAATTTGAAAATACTGTTATATTATTTTCAACCTATTAAACATGTTAAGAAAGAAAATGAATTTCTATTTCATTCCAGTTTATTGCAATTTAGGTAGAAAATTTTTATTTTGCATAAAGATCCACTGTCTACTAATCACTGTTTGTATCTGGTGTTCTCTTTTATTAAATTTGTACTTTGTTGGTGCTGTGGGAATAATTTTACGTGAGTCCAGTGATATAAGGACGATGTATGGTCAGCCAAGAAAAATCGGTGCAATCGAATGGTGAGAGAAATTGAAGGGACGCAACCTGTGGTCAGATAAGGGAAAGAGAATGAGACAAATACAGTAGAAAAGTTTTATGTTGAGGAAAGTGAATAGAAATTGTCTATAGCCAGGCAGGTAGACTGGGAACCACATATAGTTAGACAAGTAGAATGAGGAAAACGTATTGTAAACCAAGTTGAACAGGAACGACATGTGGTCAAACAAATTGAACAGGGAGGACACAGAGACAATCGTGTAGAATAAGGACGACGTATCGCCAGACAAGTAGAATGGGGATTATATACAGGGTGTCCCACGCAACTGGAACAGGCTGTACCTCCTAAACGGTTGAGAATAGAAGAAAATGTTATAGATCAAAGTTGAATGGTATCAGACGATGCATAATATGTAACCAATTTATGCACTTTTGTGCATCGGTGTATCAGAAAAATGCAACTGCACTTTTTTTAAAAATAGAAACCTATGTTTTTAACTGCATCAATCGATGCAGTTTCTTGTGTTCTACATAAAAGTACTAACTTACTTTTACCCTAAACTTATTCGTTATGCAGTTATCATAGCTAAGATTGTTGAAGATTTGCTCTATTATAATGTTTGTAACTTTTAGTTACGATAACGTCTTTACGAATAAATTTAGGTCATAGGTATGTCAATACTTTCACGTAGAGCGAAAAGACTGCATTAATTGGTGTAGTCAAACATATAAGTTTTTATTTTTAAAAAAGTGGCAGATGCATTTTTCTGATGCACCGATACACAAACGTGCATAAAATTAGTTGCATATTATGCACCGTCTGATACCATTCAACTTTTACGTATAACATCTTCTGCTATTCCCAACCGTTTAGGAGGTACAGCCTGTTCCAGTTGCATGGGACTCTCTGTATAGTCAATTAACTAAAACAGAGACGACATGTAATCCACAATGTAGAATAGGGACGACATATTGTTACACAAGTGGAGTAGGGACGACATATAGTCAAACAAGCACCACCGATATGACTTACAATCAGACAGTAGCATCCAGAGTAATTTGGCGGAGAACAAGTAGAATAATGTCATGTCCAATGACGTGTGAAGATAAGGCTTGTATATGATCAGACAAGTAGATATATGGACTAACTATGATCGGACGAATGCAAACAATTGGTATGTATCATCGGAGAAGCGTAACAGGGAGGATCTATAATCTGACAGGTAGATCATGAATAATCTCGGACCACACAAGTAGAATAGGGACGAGTTATGCTCAGATAAATTAAACATACCTCATGTAAAGTTAAACAGTAATATAGGGGCAAATTTTGGTCTGATAAATGAAGATGGTGATTACTAGACTGCGGATTTTATGCATTTATAATAGAAGTAGACGAAATTTAAACCAGTGAAAGAATTAAAAGAATTTAAGAATTTCGATGTATTATTTTCATCATGCTACAAATATCGAAGCAAGAACGATAATTTCACTTGGCTCCTATTTATCGAAAATGATAGAGATAATTTTTATTTTGCATGAAGACCCTAAGGAGTTTATGCATTAATAACAAAACTGAGTAGACGAAATTTAAACCAGTGAAAGAATTAAAAGAATTTAAGAATGTCGAAGTATTATTTTCAGATGATAGAGATAATTTTTATTTTGCATGAATCTTCGCAGTCTAGTATTCACCAACAATTAGACACGTGAAGGTAGAGATTCCTTCTTACTAGACTAAGGACTTTGTGCATTTATAATAAAAGTAGATGAAATTTAAATCAGTGAAAGAATTAAAAGAATTTAAGAATGTCGATGTATTATTTTCAGTTTGCTAAATTATCGAAGCAAGAACGACAATTTTACTTGGCTCCTATTTATTAAAAATGAAAATGTTTATTTCGCATGAAGACCCGTAGTCTAGTATTCACCAACAATTAGACAAATGAAGGTGGAGATTCCTTATTACTAGACTGCGGATTTTATTCGCTTATGGCAAAATATGTGGGAGTAATTTCAAACAATAAAAACATTACAAGGATTCAGGAGTATCAATAATTTCTTACAGTTTAATAAAACCACGGAAGAGATAAAAGATCAATTACAATTTGGTTCCTATGTCTTGAAAATGAATGCAAACGATTTTCATTTTACATAAAAATCCGCAATCTACTCATGACTGTTCCAGTAGAATAAGATTAATCTTTGGGCAGACAAGTGAAATAGGTGTAGTTTGAGGTCAGACAAATGATTTAAAGGAATACTTACGATAACACGACAGAAAATACACTATGTTAAATGACCAAACAAATTAAGTAGAAACAACGCATATGTAGTCAGAAATATACCAGTATAATTTTCGATCTTCTGCTTCAGAGGCTCATGGCGAATTTAGGTCGACGATACACGATAAGATCCTAATCGCCCACTTGCTTGCTGCCATAAGATGGATGCAGCGGGTCGCAGACTAAAATGATACTAATGACTAGCTTCTGCCACAAGTGAATCAGCCACCTCGTAACCGATACAAATGAATGGATTACGCAAGAGGGAGAGAGAAAGAGAGAGAGAGAGAGAGAGCACGTTTTGCAAGTAAATCGACGAGCAGAGTGAAGGCGTGTACACCCCGGCCTTGGAAACCTGATTTCTCCCGCAGTTCACCACGATATTCCCCGGGGAATTCGTTCTCGCGTTTCAGCCTTGCGCCAGAGCGGAGCTTCGATTTCGTCTGTGCTTGCGTTCTAAGTTATCTCGTCGTGGGACGACGGTGAAACGCGAGTAGTCCCCGTCTCGTCCCTGCGATACACGACCGGTAGATTGAACGACGGTCCTCTGTCTATTTTACGATGGGAAGAGACCGGCGAATGTCACCCTGACACACCACGCTCATTTCGTGTCCATGTCTCCTCGTACACGTTCACGGTAGCGATGAAAAATTCTTGACAGCTTGCAGGCAGTCAAACGATTCCTAGTGAAAGTGCTTTTTGAGGTAGACGAAGATGAATGCGTCTCGAGAAAATTCAAAATATCCGAGCAATGGATACATTTTTAAGTGAAACTTTTTTTAGGCGCGTCAGACGTAAAACTTCGACGCGGTACGAGTAAAACCGATGTGGCGATGAAACGATGAAACGATGAATCGAAATTCTATTTTATTAGCATATACGGTTGAGGGTTCGACATTGCTTAATAAAGATTATGATAAAATTCCGATGATACTAAGTGGAGATTTCAACGTGAACTTTGCATCGGAAAAATAAAAATTATTAATAGAATTTTTTAGAAGTAAATTAAGATTGGAAATGGTAAATAATCCTAATGAAGCGGCAACAAGATCAGGAACAACTCTCGATGCAGTATATGCAAGACATTTAGACAAAATTGAATCAAGAATATTTATATCATATTTTAGCTATCACAAGCCAATTGTTTGAATAATAGAATCATAGAAAGTTAAATGTCATAAAGTGTTAATAAAAATTCGAAAAAATTTAAAGAAAGAAGTTTCACTTCAGCCTAAGCACACACCAATTTTTATTCAATGACATTTTTTTATACATCATTTACGCAATACAATATCGAATATACATTGAATGCAATGTGTGGAACGTTTGCTAGAGAAAGAAGATTTTTCTGCAATTTCTCCCCACAAATACGAATGTAGTCAGCACAAGATAAATCGATCGAAGATGAACTGTGACGAGACAAGTAGAATAGGAACGAGCTGTGATCAGACAAATGGTTTGGTTGCTCTTCGGTCTGATAAATGGGCAGGGAATAGTTTAAAGTCAGACAAATAGACTAACATCGTTGTGTATCATCGAATAAGCAGATGAGAAAATAAGAAAATTAATACAACGAATGCTACGATTAACGACATATATAATACAGTGAGTGTACAAAGTATTCGTACACCTTTCAAAAGCGAATAACTTTTTCAAATTTGGACGAAATGACTTCAGTTTCCTTGATATGTTAGAAGGATTGGTTTACTAGGTAGCGTGTAAATAATTTTTTCAATTATATTTTAATTACTACTGTATTCGTAAATTAAAAAATTTAGGTCCTGTAAATCTAGTGTTAATAGACTCTCTCTTACTAAAAATATAAAGATACATTGATTTTTACATTCAACCAGCTTTATTCGGTTCTTGATACGTTTTCACTGGTAACTAAAAATTTGCTGGGCTGTAACTAATCTAGAAAATGCTATCGAGCGTTAATTTCTGTCCGGACGATACCGTGTGCGGGAACACAACCGAAGAATCCCATTTTCCGTGTTCGATTTCGATCGATGCGTCAGGTGAGAGTGCTCTCACCGGATCCACTTAGAGTCGCATCGTAATTGTAACTCCCTAACGATTCCACGTCGACTCCCAACGGATTCGGACTGTTATCCGTGGAAAACAGCAACGGACTCTCGCTTGGACCGAGCTGACAGCATTCGACGTCTACAGTGGAGAGATAGATAGATAGATAGATACATAGATAGATAGATAGATAGATGGATAGATAGAGAGAGAGAGAGAGAGAGAGAGAGAGAGAGAGAGAGAGAGAGAAGGCAGGTGCGTAAAATCGATAAACACGGGAGGATAGGCGGACGGACGTGTTAAATCGAATGGCCACAAGAGCAGAGAAATGTAACGGCGCCAGAGTCTCGTCCCAGTCATCGGCGAGTAAACAGCTTGCTCGGAAATTAGTTTTTACCTAATAATGCTCCGGACAAATTGAATTCCTCGCCGAGGATTCATCTCACGGAATACCGAACGGAGCCCGGCGACGCGGCTCTGCGGCTCCTTTTTTATCGGCGACAGGCTGACATTGTCAATTGCGCCCTGGACAAGAGGATAAATTGACGAGCTGACCTGTCGATAGACCGGCTCTGTGGTCCGCATAAAACTCTTAGCGAATTTCGTTTATTTATTGTCCCAGATAGAACAAGCGACGCGGGCTTACACGAAGGATTCGGTTTAACATCTTCATTACAGAGCCAGGATGTACAAAAGTTCTACGAACATCTATGCAAAGTGCAATATTTTTGCATCGATTATAAAAACTAGGAATTACAGAAAAATGTAATTCTTCTTTTAATATATTGTTGCGACCTATGCGACTTAAGCTCCGACCGTTCCGTAAAATGCGCCCACTTCCCGTTGGTGAACTCATAACTAATAATTAACTTTTAACTCTTATGAACTATTATTTATTAGAAACTATACAATGGTTAATGTGAATTGATTTAGCGACACGTCTATTCGATTTGCTGTCTCGCTTCGTCAACAGCTGTCTTTTTAAATCCATCAATCGGACGGCTGCTCTGCGATATGTTCAGGGGAAGCAACTTCATATCGTCGTAACATTAAGCAACTTCATATCGTCGTAACAATATTTAATATATTGGAAGTAACATGACAGAATTTTAATATTCTTCCTACGTGCTGCTTAATGCAGATGCATTAAATGCGCAGATAATTATTGATAATGCAAACCACCACCAACAGCTGCAATTCATCGGATAATGACTGGATCACGAATTTTTACATAGATACAGATTTTTGTGCGCCAATGTACGAGGGCTGCAGTTAAATAGGATTTCACATATTTTTTCGAGAGCTCCTATTGTCCGCTCAACGAGAGTTGGCACAAAATCTCGTCAGTGGGGTGCAAGGGGAACGGCGAGTCCCCACTCTTGACGCAAGGCTGCGGATCCCACCACTGATCAGTGGCTCCTACTCTTATGCTGACGTTTTGGCGGGAACGATCGACAAATGCCAGGCATGTCCAGAAGTAGTTCACTTGGATGCAAATTCGAGGGAGACGCCTACTTCTCCCGCCCGAGCGTCTCGCTCCCCGTGGCTGCCGTAGTCCACCGAGCTCCTCAGACCCGTGCCTACCGTGGGTCCGAGAGTCGCTCCAACGCGCCACACGCGGTACATATTGCAAGCGGTTGACACGGGTCTGAGGAGCTCGGAGGACTACGGCGGCCACGGGGAGCTAGATGCGCGGGCGGGAGAAGTAGGCGTCTCCCTCGAATTTGCCTCCAAGTGAGCTACTTCTGGACGTGCCTGACATAGGCGTTCAGCGTCACCATCATCTTACTTCATGGTCACCACATCTCTCTGTTACAGTCACACTCAATACGCTCGTTTGCTGCCTTCGTCAAGCGATTCGGCCAATATCGGAAGACGTGTAGCGCGCAGTGGGAGCATCACGTGGTACCCACAAGTTTCTCTGTACCAACTCTCGTTTCGCGGGCAATATTAGGTTCAAAATAAGATCAAAATCTCGTTGAACTTCTTTCAGTTCAATCAAGCGAGAAAAAGAGACTTACATTCGTGCCCGCAGTCATCGAACAAAAGACTCTGGAGTTCAGAGAATAAATCTAGTCCCGTAGAATCGTTTCAACAGTCGCACAGTGTTGCGGTCAATGCTATTTAGCTGGACAAACCTCATAACGTAATTTCTTAAAAAATAGATGCTAGTCATGTGAAGTAATGTCTAGACAGTAAGAATATTAATATTTCTCTGTTTGTATTACTTCCAAAGTTCCTCTTATCGACAGAAATGTGTATGAATTTTAAATTCATATATATGTATTCCTACATTTTGTAAGGAGGTCCATAGAAGCTTTCGTATCTAATTGATGTCAATCGATATTTTTAGAATAAGTTTTTATTTACTTTTCTATATTCCAAAGTAAATTTTTATAATAGAAACTAAAGACGACGGTACGTTTTATTGTCTTCATTAATTCCGTCAATTATTTTTATCATTATAGTTATATATGCAATATTCTAAAAGCTGAAAGTAGGTAATAAATGCTAAAAGACAAAAAAAATGTTGATGGTAGCATTAGACTTTTAAGCTTTCTGTTCATGTACATTTTATTATGCGGAAATGAACAATATTTATATCTTTAGTGACAGTGATCGCTATTTCACGATCTGAATTTTTTGACGTTTGGAAAAATTTTCGAATAGACAATTGTCGTAATGGATTCTATAAATATATTTTGGAAAAATCGTGCATAGAAATGCTGTGTGAAGAAGCAGAAGAATCTATACAGGTTAATATTTCCAATCTCTGCAAACGCAAATACGAAAGATGGGAGAAAAGTGAAAGAAGGTTTTGTCCAGCTAGCATCTCGAATCGTAACACTGTGTGTCTCATCGAATCCGTCATTAGAATCCCGCAAATGTTTTCGCCTCTATGGCACCGTTCCAACAGCGGGACATAAGTCTCGCACGTGACACCAGGACCAACAATACGTGCAGACCGTGGCGAGAATAAAATTCTACGAATCCTCGTCGTTTCGATTAATAATCCCCCTGCTTCCTGTGGCAATGCGATCAAGGAAGAGTAGATAGACAGCGAAACTGACAACGTTTTTTTCCAGAGGAGCATGTTTCTTGCCGAATAACAAGCCCTTTCGCAGGACGGCTGGCCAATCGGATTACGTCGGATAATCCGGGGTCCTCGAGCAATTACGCAGACAACTATTCCGTCGTCCCCTTCTTCGGCTATATTAAACATCTGGGATACAACCGTGACCTGATATCGCAATGTTCTACACTCTCTTCATTTTTCTCTTGAATCCTTTCATGGATCTTTTCCTTTCATTTCGGAGACGAGACGTTTTTAAACCTTCTAGTGGAAAAATGCAACTGAGAACACGTGGCAGATGTTGGCCTCGAAATAACGAACGCTGATTTTTGTTTTCTTTGCAGCACGAGTTTCAGCCGTCTCATGTATCATAAACAATATACAGGATGCCTTAGAAATGTTCCAGCTTCTTGAAAAGAGTGTTTCGTTTATTTGTATTACGGTGGGTGTACAAATATTCGTACACCTTTAAAAATCGAATAACGTTTATAGAATTGAATCAAACGACTTCAATTATTTTGAGATGTCAGACGCATAAGTTTACTAGGTAGCGTGTAAATAATTCTTTTCTAAAAATTGCTATTGGTCGGAATTTCGACGAAAATAGTAATGATCACAATTTTCAACTTATTTATCTGTGCCTGTAATAAAAATTTAAAAGACGCATTTTATAGATCTACGTAAGTTATTACATGTACAAAGTTTCATCGAAATCGGTTAATTTTATTATTAGTTACAAACATTTAAAGGTGATTACTAGACAGCAGATTTTATGCATTTGTGACTAAAATGATTAGGTGTAATTTAAAACAGTTAAAAAATTAGAAGAAGTTAAAAATACTGTTCTATTACTTTCAAGCTATAAAACGTATTACAAAAGAAAATTAATTTCTATTTCACTCTGGTTTGTTACAATTCCACTATATTCCTTATTTTCGACTATATTTTATGTGAGGAATCATCCCTTTGCTGGTTGTACCACGATTTCGCAAACACGCTGTATATTAGGTTGTTGCATATGAAATGTCCGATTTTAGAATGCAAATGTTATAATGCGTTTTACTCTTATCTTCAATTTTAATTGAAATATATAATTTTTCTTTTGAATAATTTTTATTACAACGTCAATTAATGCGATTGTCGTGCACTCCTTTCATACGAGTAGAAAACAACATATTGACGATAGAATTATGTAATGTTTGGTCACAATGTGGTAATTAATCAACGCACTATTCGTTGATAGAAAAAGGAATCACAAAATGAACATGAGTCTTTTAAATGACCAAAAAAATTTAATTTCTACCGTAACATAATCTAAGAACTTGTAATTCAATGGTTCTTAGTTTAATCACTAAGTTTATTTAGAAAAAGGTTACGGTTCTTTAACGTTAGCGTTAAACATCGAACATTTCATATGCAACAACCTATTATACAGGGTGTTTGCGAAGTCGTGGTACAACCGGCAAGGGGATGATTCCTCACATAAAATCTACTCGAAAAAAGGAATATAGTTTTTATAGTTGTGCCATCAGTACTAGGACACCCTGTATATCTGTGAAAACAGAAAGGTTTGAAGAGGTGGAGGGGTAGATCCGACTAAACTTGGGCGATTTGAATATTCAATTCTCTTCGAATTTTTCCTCGCAGCTGCCAGGGCTCCGTTTATCTCTGCAAAGTTTCATTCTATTTCTCCGAACGCACCGATTCTTTCCGTCCCAGTTTATTCGTCGGTTCCCAATCTCCCTCGACGCGGCAGAGCCAGAAGAAACCGAGAACTTGTTTGGAACTGTTCTAATTCGAAGCTGATCCGCGTGCCTGAAATTCAGCGTGACGAGAGGGATCGGATCTCCCCGAGAGATCGCAACTCGCGGGGGTGGTTCCACGGAGACACTTTCGCGACAGGGAACTTTCAAACTGGCCGGGATCTGAGCTGCAAACATAATGCCGAATTACAGTGTTATCGCGTCAGAATCTCCGCGTGCGAGCAGTTTCCGGCACGGGACAAGAAACGCTGCGAGTTTCGACTCGTCGAACTCGGTGGTATCGATCTTCGGAGGACTTTACGAACTTCCCAACTTCTGTAACACCGGCGACAAAATCCTCGGGCTTATGGTCATTTTCTGAACTCTCGCTATTGCGAGTCCTTTAAGTTCTTCGAGAACCACTCAATTCATAAGAACTAGAAATTTTCGATTTCAAAGTGTTTCTTGGCGTAATCATTTTAATGTTCTATTAATTTCAGCTGACCAGAATTATTAATAAAGTAAATAAATGTGTATGCAGGGTGGGGCACTATAAACAGGTCACCTGAATAACTCGCTTGTTTTTGAAGATAGAAGAAAATGCATCAGACCAAACTTACTTGATATCGAGGCTCTCGTAATCTGATGTTATTAATTTTTTTATAGGTGGAGACGTCAAGGAGATATGAAGGTCAACACTGTTTTTTTAACTGGAATTTTATGGTTTTTTATTTACATTCTGATAGTGTGTTTCAAGACGAATACAATGACCTATTACGAAGGTCATTCAAGGTCACGCAAGGTCAACTGCAATAGAAGATAAAGTGTCTCAAAGCACTCTTCGAACACTACAACGATTTACATGAAACATGTTATTTACGTATTCACTGCTACTTCAAGTGTTCAAAATGAACGACCTTGAACACGGAGACATAATCTAAAACGTTGCAATACTGATGATACTGCCTGATAAATCTCAGTTGTACCTATTACAGAGCAAGCTCATTTTATACGTTCTTGCATATCAACTGTGGTTGTTGGTTTTTCGCGATAAACTTGTTCCTTTAATTTTCCCCACAAATAAAAATCTAGTAGTGTCGGGTCTGGGAAACGTGCTGGCCATTTATTACTTCCTGATCGACCAATCCAACGAGCTTCAAATGTCCTGTTCAGTAATTCTGTAACATTTCGTGCTGAATGAGCAGGACATCCGTCTTGTTGGAACCACATGGACTGTCGCATGTCCAGTGAAATGTCCTCTAATAATTCTGGCAGAACTTCTTTTAAGATTCTCTCGTATTTATAATTATTTAGCGTACCATCAATGACATATGGACCAATTTCAAGTTCAAGGTCGTCATTTTGAACACTTGAAGTAGCAGCGAACACGTAAATAACATGTAACACGTAAATCGTCGTAGTGTTCGAAGAGTGCGTTGAGATACTTTATTTTCTATTACACTTGAACTTGCGTGACCTTGAATCACCTTCATAATAGGTAATTGTATTCGTCTTGAAACACACTATCAGAATGTAAATAAAAAACCACACCGTTCCATTTAAAAAAACAGAGTTGACCTTCATATCTCCTTGACGTGTCCACCCATAAAAAGTTAATGGCATCAGGTTACGAGCGCCTCGATATCAAGTATGTTTGGTCTGATGCATTTTCTTCTATCTTCAAAAGCAAGCGAGTTATTCAGGTGACCTGTTTATAGTGCCCTACCCTGTACACTTCCTGCGTATTGCAATCGAAGCAGACAATTTTCATTTTTGCGTACAAATCCGCAGCCTTATGATTACTTTATCCCTTTTAGTGCCGACCGAAAAATTAAAATAGAACGAAAATTGCTGAGCCAAATTTATTATACTAAAGAGGAATTCAAAAACGAGAATAAGATATCGATTCTAATTCTAGAATAAGATTCTAATATTTTAATATGGTAATATGTATATTAAAATAAGATAGGATTTTAACATTATTAGAAATCAGTAAATTAGAGTAGAACAATCACTTTTCACAAATGAAGCCAACGACGATATATCGTTGCTCGGCACTAAAAGGATTAATTGCTATGAGTAACTAAAAATTTGCTCCTAATCATTCCTCCTTAAATTCTAAAAAACATTTTATTAATTTTCTGTCGTCCTTGCACTCACATGCATTTATTTATTATGGAGACACAGGAAGACCTTCTTGGCCTGGCAATAAATTTAACAGCTGACTAAAGAACGTACTAGAAGTTGCAAAACACGGAAACAGAAAACTGGCCTTCAAAAATAACAGGAAACGACGCTCGTATCGTAAATTCACGATTCTACAGGAATCTTAGTAGAACGTGAAAAGCTCAAAACTCAATTGGACAGTTCCGGAAGTTCCCTGGTAACGATACAGCTCCTTGGAAAAATTTTACACAGCCCTGAGGCTCGAAGATTATGTTTCTTCGTTCGGTCCTGTTACCCTTCGAGCCACCTTTTTACGATTGCGGTCGTAAAGGGCTGCGTGTGTGGGGCTTCGACGCAATTTTCGAGGACGCGATATTTGAAATACGCGAATATATACACTGAGAAGCTCCACAATGCCGCGGGCTGGGTCTTGCATACTTTTTAGAGTCCATAAATCCGGGTTGGAATGTAGATTCATAAAATGATTCGCCGGAGTAGCTTGGTAAAGCGCCACGCGGATAGAAAGAAACTTTATCTACTGAGCAAGTGGAATAAGTCTGACTGGGGTCAGACGACTGTCAGATGGCCGGTGGCGTTACTATGCGTGTGCTCTTAACACTGTGATAGTTAATCGTACGTTTTGTATGGTGTAGGAGAATGTGAATGATTATGCCGACATTATGCATTTATTACAAAAAGGAGTACAATGATTGTAAAACTGTGAAAACATTTAACCGCTTGCACTACGATTTATTTTGCGTTTACATTTTGCGACTCGAATTACCGTGTCCATCATAATTTGCTAGAAGAACAAAGAAGTTTTTACGTGTTATGTGTCTATGTGTTCTCCAATGGCTCCACATCGACAACGACAAACCAGAATTTTATTTCGATTTATAGGAAATTGATGGCATGCATGTTTAGTAGATTCTTTTCGAAATCATCGTCACGAATCGGACTCGATATTATAGTGCAAGTGGTTAAAGAATTTAAAGATACTGTCGTACTATCTTCAACTCATTAAATGTATTAAGACAAGAGATAAGTGTCTATGTAGATTATACATCTGACAATTTCTCCCAGCAATTTTTATTTCGCATGGAATCCACAGTCTCGGAATAATCATTTAACATTCTAATGGTACAATTTATGGAATAGTATTCGGTATTCGTTTTATAATGATTGACAACATTTTTAATATTGATGAACGAAATTTCTGTGCCTGTTGTAGATACATTTTTAATTTTTTACTTCACAAGATCTATTCTAATTGATACTTTGACTTTCGAGAACTTCCATTTGTTTGTTTTCATTGAAACTTATAATGTGAGAATGTTTTGTAAAAAACAATCATGATCTGTGTTTTAAACAGGATCTATTACAAAGTTTTATAACTTTTATCGATCCTTGGTTGAAAATCATTAAAAAATATTTCTTGATAGGCAACTTGCAATTATTATTACTTCTTCGATGAAGTCTCAAGAAAATAATTTCTGTAAGCTGCGCTGTTTACTTGGTAAGTAGTGTAAGCACCGCTGTAGTCAGACTAGTTGCGTAACAGTTATTCATTTTATCTGATGCAATTATAGCTCCACGAAGATTCGTCTGTAAGCAATATACAGAATTTGTTAGCGATTTTCTTCTTTAGTAGAATAAGACTGCAAGGTCCGAGAAGTATAACTGGACATCGAATTAAAATCATTCTATCGTTTCATTTCTTACGTTTCAAGTAAAATCGGTACACCTACATGACCATTAACGACAAATTTAATTAACTATTAAACTGGCTCACGTTTAACAATTTCTCTTTGAATTCATTATACAAAACAATTTAATGAAACATTTACAGGATATTTTTCCTGGAAATATTTATCGCATCATGCTTACAGTTCATCAGTACAACAATCCATATGCAATTTTAATAAAAGTAACAAGTTACATGTTTCCACAGTAAATATCCTCCAATCGTACAATATTAATGACACAAAGGGTTTAATCAATAACGCTTTTAATATTCCAGCGTTATAATAAACACAATTTCCATAAACGTATATTACGTTTTTCAGCTCAAAGAATATTCCGGTCTAAAAAAATTGCTTTCCCCACACATACATGAATTAATAATGAACAAACAAAAATTTACCGTTTCCAATATGGTATCGCTGTCAAGAAAATTAAATCCCTGCATGTCATGCTCCCTTTTCAACGCTAAAAGGAAAAGAAGCACAGAGAAATAATCTTCTACAGTAACTTTGCACACAAGAAGCATAGTGCGCGAGCAGGCAACGTTATCAACAGATTTGAACGCACATTTTCGATACTATCGTCCCCCAGTCACATTCCAGTCCCCATCAACCCACAATCTTATGAGTGACGAGCACGGTTTTGCGAATCGATATCGGTGTGAATCGCTCGCCGCGGTTTTGCAGCGTCGTGCCCTCGCAAAATTTCGTCCCTGGAGGGTTCGTTTCCCTCTTCGAAGGGGGCCACGATCGATTCGAATTTACAGGATCGATTCGAGTCTACAGAATCGATTTTGATCGGCGCAACGGTGCCGAATCGAGGTTCTCTGGCCGCGTCGGCAGGCAGAAATTTATGAGCGACAGCTTCAAGGCTGTTGCAAATGCGAATCTCGGTTAAGGGATGATTTGCCGGCGGTCGAAACTCGACGGACCGGGATGAAACAACTTTGGGAAATACGAGACGCATCCGATGTGGCCGATACGCTGTCAGGGTAGCTTACGTAAGCTTCTTTAGCCTGGAAAACCCTCTGTCAACGTCGTCTAACGATGTCACGTATCGCCTTCGCACGAAAGTCGATATTAATCGCGAAACTTTTTATTGGAAGCTCGGATACTGTTGTTGGAAATGATAGATTGAATCGAACGGTTAACAGAGTCCATGATGATCATTCATCTCTCGACACTTGTATTAATCCTTGAGTGTTTCGTTACTAGATCAGATAAAGAATCTGTGAGAAACAATATTGTAGGATTTGATGAACGAATGAGTGCGTGTATGCGTGTACATGCGGGAATGCTAGAGAATTCTACGAGCGAGACAGCGTGAGTGAGAGAGCATGAGCGAGAGAAAGACAGTGAGCGTGAGTGAGAGAGCATGAGCGAGAGAAAGACAGAGAGCGTCAAGAAACAAATGAAGCGGACGACCGCGGTGTGGATGCGTGCGAGAATGAAGAGAGGCAGTCGAAGTATGAACGCATAAAGAACAACACGAAACTATTTTTAAATAAACATCTTCTTTTTGATTCTCTTTTCATTATATCCGGAGTTCTTGTTTTCACCCGATTCTAATCCCACAATATTTATTATTTTCTTTGAAGTTTTTTCAAATCTTTTTGTCTCGGCGTGTGTGATTTGATTTCATGCAAGTTCTTGAAGAAAATCAAGTCGTTTGGTTCACTTTTCAAAAAGCTACACCATTTTAACGGGTGTTTTGACTTACCAGGCTATTTTTCACTGACTGCATTTAATGCAATACACGAATTTTGTGCATCTGTTTGTAACTTTCCTAAAAAATAAGTAATGTTTCATCATTTCGTTAGAGGCTCAGATGAAGAATCTCTGAGAACCAATAATTTAACCAGTGGCGATTTTTTTATAATATTTTTGTCTCGGCATTTGTAAATTGATTTCTTGAAAGTACTTGAACAAAAAAAGTCGTTCGGTTTACTATTTAAAATGCTCCACCATTTTAAAAAGTGTTTTGACTTATTAGTAGACGGCGAATTTTTATTCAAAATAAAAATCGTTTGATTTAGTTCCAAGATACAAGAACTGTATGCACATTAAATTCTTTCCTTAATAATTTTAATGTGTTGAAAATTATGCAACAGTGTCTTTCAACTCTTCGAATATTTTCACTGTTTTATATTTGATCTACCTATATTTATCATAACGGCATAAAATCCGAAGTCTACTTATTAGTCTTCTGAGTGACTACATTTAAAGCAATAGTCGACTTTTGTGCATCGGATTGCAATTTTTCTGTATCTTCTACCATTTTCGTATAAAATCAGGTGAAATTTTGTTTAGTGACTCTCTTGTGTCTAGATGGAAAGTATTTCTGATGTTTCCACAATTCTGTATATAAACTGCGGATTTTATGCATTCATGTTAAAAAAGAATAGGTCACATACAAGAATAAAAAGTCATTAGAAGAATTTAAAGGACTTGTTAAATTATTTTCTACTTCTTAACGCTTAAAAAATCTTATTTCACATAATAATCCCAAACGAAATAATTAGATTGTGTTTTACTGAGAGTGACTTGTTGGTTCACGATTGAAATTGCTATTGAAGTTGAAATGTCCATCAAAAAATGGCCAAAGAATTTTAAGATCTTGTTAAACTATTTTCTACATTTTAACGCTTCAAAAATCTTATTTCACATAATAATCCCAAACGAAATAATTAGATTGTGTTTTACTGAGAGTGACTTGTTGGTTCACGATTGAAATTGCTATTGAAGTTGAAATGTCCATCAAAAAATGGCCAAAGAATTTTAAGATCTTGTTAAACTATTTTCTACATTTTAACGCTTCAAAAATCTTATTTTATATAATAATCTCAAACGAAATAATTAGATTGTGTTTTACTGAGAGTGACTTGTTTGTTCGCGATTGAGATTGCATTGCTGTTGAAACGTCTATCAAAAAATGGCCAAAGCATTTTAAGATCTTGTTAAATTATTTTCTACTTGTTAACGCTTCAAGAAACTTATTTTAAATAATAATCCGAAACGAAATAATTAGATTGCGTTTTACTGAGAGTGACTTGTTGTTTCACGATTAAAATTGTTACTGCTGTTGAAAGATCCATTTAAAAATGGCCATAAGCCAGGGACTATACACGTTCGAAAATGATGTAATAATCGCCGGAAAATAATGTGTCGAGATGATGGAAGGGGAAAATGTTTCTTCATTTAACTTCGGTTTCGTACAATTGACTGGGACAATTTTTATTTTCTATAATGATCCGCGGTCTAGTTATAAATGCATAAGATCTCCATCATCCAATAATAACTGTAATAGAACGCAACCAGATTCGAGGAATCATGCATCGGAGATTCGCGGAACGATGGGATCAAAATTAATCCTGCGGCGAGCACAGCGTTGAATTCAAGCCTCGCGGGACGCGAATAGCGGATGTAGGTTCGCTGAAAAATTCGCGGATGAAGCCGCAGCGATTTGCGACGGTACCGCTTTGTGGCTCGGTGGGCATGTAGTTAGGCGAGCGGCCTGGCAAAATTCGGATCGGATTCTCTCTAAACCCTCGGTAGATCTAGCCGGTTGCAGTCTGGCCCGACTAAGCTTGTTACGAGCGGCTTAGAGGGGCGCAACACTTGCTTCGGGATCGGCTCGCGGCAAATTTAGACGGTTCCGTTCGATTACAACGGGATATTCCGTTGGTAACCTGTGTTGCTTCATCCCGGAGCCTCGTGAATCATTCATTCGTCGTAAAACCGGGCTGTGAACCTCCGTGTCGTGACCGTCTCGCAGTTGGTCGGATCGATGTATCAACGAAATCGCTTTCCGAACAGGACGCAGGTTGTCACGCGGTCTCAGGCTCCATGGCAACAGTCGACGATAAATTTTCCTGGGTGAATTCGCGAAAGGACATCGCCATCGATGAGCCTAACTCGCCAGATTACGCGAACTTGCTCAATAAAGGGATCGGCTGCTCTTGGAAATGTCAAAAGCTAAGCCGACGGCGCCACAGTGTAATGGATCGACAATCTAGTTGGACAAAATTCGGAATGGGCGATTTTATTACATTTAGCAGTTTATATTGTTGCGGAATCCTCGGGTCCGCCTCGCCGGTGAACACATATTTAATAACTATTATAGAACTCGAAACTGAACAGTTTATTTACAAAGGGAGAATATCTGTCAATTGGTCGAAGCGTAGATCTGTTCGCGTCCTCTCTCTCTCTCAGACGCCTGGGATCGATCTGGCGACCTTCTTCTTATCAACAACTGTCTGCCCAATTTGCTTAGAGTCGTATCAAATATGAATAACAACAATTTTCATAAAAATTGATGTTGTTTTGATAATCGAACAACATATCTTAAGCTATCTATAACTAAATATAAAATACGGTTAAACTGTACTTTGGGGGACCAATTTTTTTTAACTTTTTTTATGCAGTCCTATAGATTTCGCCGAGAAAACACCGAAAATGAAAGTCTTAAGTCAAACCAACCTGTACTATACCGGTCAGTACTACTTAGCCGATGCGCTGAACACTCATCATCTATCCAGCGCACGCGCTCAACAGTCCTATATCTACCACCCAACGAATATCCAATATGGCGACGCTCTAACCTGTCAAAAATGCTTAAAATTGCTCATGTTTATACGTGTATAACTTTTCGACTAGTAAACTCCGGTAACCAAAACTTGAATTTCGTGTACTAAAACTCACATGTCTATCATTTTCTTGTCAAACTGTGTAGCATCGCATACAGAAAATTTGAAAATTTTTGGTCCTCTAAAGTACAGTTCAACCTAAAATACATCTGAGTGGAATATTGGACTTACGCAGTGATATGTGTATGCAATAGTTTACTAAAAAAGACGATATTTTTATTCGGAATCACTACTAGAGTTTCAGGTACCTAAGGTGCATAAGGAACAAATCGTGCAAGGAATTGTTACTGTACATTGTGTCAAAGTATTGGAACCCCCTTCCAAATCATTGTGGAATCAGTTGGACAGTATAGTTCACAAAACGACAATACGTAGCAATGAAAAATTAAAAAACAGGATAAAAGAAGAATGGCTTAAAATTAGCAAAGATTATTTACAAAAAATAATTTGTAATATGCCAAATCGCCTACGACATGTTATCAACAATTGAGGATACCCAACCAACAAAGTATTAAGTAATTATACTGAAGGTATTATTTTTATTTTATGATTTAAAGTGTTCCAATATTGTTTGTGACATAAAATTCTGCAAATTTTTCACATTTTTCTTTTGTACTAACGAAATTATTAATAAGAAACCAGCCGTTTTTCAGGAATACATAATTTATACTGTACTATAACGTAATTCGACTCAGTTTTGTACGTAATAGCATATCCATTCAAAATACAAAGCATAGAATTCAAAATTATATTGTGTCCCAATATTTTTATGATCTACTGTACATAGAAGATTGATAAATCTTCCCAAATTCGATGTATGCGAGTACAGATAAAGCAATCTTCTTTCGCCATCGAAGATGGGTCGATAGTTCCAAGATTTGTCGAGTCTGATGATACTGGGGGACGGCAAAATTGAGAAATCGCATGCAAAAGAGAGTTCCGATATCGTCGCAGACATATCGATTTGCAATAAGGTTTATTTCCGTCTGGCGCTTGGCACTCTACCTGTCCGCTGGAATGATTTATATGTGTTTCTTCGTTCTATTCGCCTTCTCTCGAAGTAATTAATACACAATTTCTTAATTGCAGCGACTAATTGCATCCGAGGCTCGCGTATGCGCACAATTTTAATTAAAAGAACTTCTCCGCGTTTTTCTATTTGTCTTATAATTATAGATTTCTTTCAGTCTCTAGTGACTTTACGTAGGTGTATATATTTGTTTAACATACTTCTGGAAAATATAGATCTTTTGTCAATGTTCCGAGTGCATTAACAATTAAATAAAAGAATACTGCATTCTCTTAATTCTTATGCACTTCTCAGAGAGAGTTACACAAAAGATTCTTGGTTAATATACATCCATTTTCATTCTATACTTTAATTCTACGAATTCTATAGCATCTATATTCTTTTTAGTTTAACAAATTTATAATCAATTACAATACACTAATAAGAAAACAACAAACTTTGCTGTATCTAAAATAGAAAATGCATAAATTCTCATCCGAGAAGCGTACGGAAGTTAATGTAATATCTTTCACAAAACAAGCAAGAAGAAATTGAAAACTTTGTAGTGTCTAAAGTAGAAAATGGATGAATTGCCACCTAGGGGGCATGTAAAAGATAGGAAAAGTGCCTTGTAAAACGCAAACAAGAAGAAATAAAAGATCTTACGGTATCTGAAAATAACAAATGGATAAATTTCCTCCCTGAGGAACGTATGAAGATTAAACCATCAATTTCTCAATATCTCGAAAATACTTTTTCTATATAAAAAGCATGAATTGTTGCAGTTTCTTAATTGTACCTCGTTATATTATTTACGAAGCACTTCTCCACGGTCAATCTCATACCCCACTTTTTCGAAAGTATCATTCACCACTTTATAATTTCCCCGATTCTTCATAACTATCCATACATCAAGATTCACTGAAGTCCTCATTATCGCTTGATTTGTCAATGCTCGACTTTTCAATTCGTATAACGATTCTCTCCAAACACAGCAAGATTAATTCGCGATCTCATTTTGCCGAGATCGTTTCACAGCTTCCCAAACAAAACATGAATACGGAAGATGAGAATGCGATTAAACATCGAGTACGATAAATAGACTGTCATGTTTATTTTTCAGCCTCTCGGCCATGGAAAGGACTCGGTATACGATAAATGTTTTTTTAACTTCAGATATCCATGCCCTTCCGCACACATCCTCTCATTCATACCATACTCCTTAACTCCTAACTGCTAAAACTATAACTACTTACACCTTACTATTCCTAACTATATTTTTATCATAAATAAAACTAACTTAACCTACGTATGTTAACTTAGCGCACTTTGTATGCATTTGTACATTTACTTTTCTAGTCTCCTGTATCCACCCTTTCCCGTTTCTTCTCTAACAATTTCCTAAATTATTCTACCGTAGTATCATCTTCTTCCTCGCTGACCACTTCTTTTATAGTTATTCCTCTTTCCAATTCCCCGAATTCCCTTACTAAACGCTCCAAGTTACCAAATCTGTCCCTACAGAGATCACATTTTCTTTTTTCGTCATCGTTCCAATACTAGTTCCATCTTTCCAACGACCCACATCTTGATTGCGTTATTAGCTGCTGGCTTCCTTCTTTCCCCTGCTTCCTTAAATATTCGGGTATATTATTCTCACCGTAAATGTCGCAGCTTCGGGCTTGCCAGAATTGAATAGGAACTACACCTTTGTAGTGTGTCGAACGTAGAGAAGGATTGAAAAAGAAAGAGAAACTTAGGTTCGGGCGTTCGGCAAATATCAAAGGACTCGAGCCAGCGCAGCATTTTAAATAAAAAAATCAAAATTCCTTTTTTTCATGTTTCCCCAATGAAACGTATTTCGTCAATCACTGTATTCGTATCTTTTTTCTGAATAAATAGACACGAAACACGGCATAATTACGATCATAATTACTTTTGTAACAAGCAATTCAAGTTTCGGATTTCTCATTTACCGAATTCGTGTCTCTACCATGAATGTCAAGTTCGAAACTTTAATCGCTTGTTTCACAAATAATTATGATCGTAATGATATTGTGTTTTGGGGTCATTTTAATTAGTAAAAAAGATAACTAATGAGAGGAGTTGCAATATTTTGCTTCGTTTGCATTAATGTGAGCCTCGCCGATACTCGACCCCTCGTAGGCTCGGTCGTTCAGTGTGTTTACCACTTTATTGGTTTCAAAGGAGATCCCACCACTGGTGGGGATAAAACTTCGACATTCACGGCATAGGTCTTTGCGACACTCACGGAGAGAACACTGGGTATTCGGCGGCTTAATATGTTTGTACCGTTGATTGTACCTAGAGTCTCTTCTCTTGCTATATTGCACTTGCTGTAATATCGAGTACGATCCCGGGCAGAATATTTTAAAAGCGAGACCTTCGAGGTTTTTCAATGGCGGGAACAAAACGCGATCGGTGAATGTACCGTCGAGTACGTATTATACATGTAGCTTTGCAAACTAGTTGTTCACACAATTCGTATCCATGGTATCGGTGTTTATATGCGCGTAGACGATCAAAGCGTGAAAGCGACGTCGACGCAGCTCGTCGGAATTATCAAAAAAGCACGGTGAGCGAGCATTTGCATTTCAACTGAAAACAAATAATACTAACGGTGAAATCACGGACGATTACACGGTGAAAATTTCATCTGGCCTCGGATTATTTATGCCGGCCGCGATCGGTCGACAGCGATACGCCGTCGATAATTTATTTAATGCGTTATTTAATCCAGATCATTGGACAGGTCGCCGGTTTCGCGTTCGTGCGCCCTTCGTTTTGCAAATTCCGACTCGTCCAACGATAAATCTCGTCTCCAGTGAAGAACACTCGTGTAAATGGCCAACGAGACTGTTTAACCGCGAATTATTCATTCTCGAATGGTTTTCGTTTACGTGTACCGTGGAAATCAATGGTAACTGTTCGAATGCGAATTTTATGTATTTAATAATAAACGCTTAGCAATGTCTTTCTATTCTTATGTATAATATGTATAATATAATATGAATAAGTCGCAGTATGTAGGGGAGAGTTGTATATAAAAATTCAATATACAGTAACCCCGCGATCTAAGTCCAACGGAACATTGCGATTTATGTCCTTTGACCTACTCCTTCCACTGCGGGGTATTCCCGAAAGGGCCGTGAAGCTCGAGCTGCCTCGGTCACCGAGCAGTGTAAACATGCTGCGTAATCCGATCCTGGGTTGGAATTACTACTAATCCAATTACAAAACTTCTTTATTTTTTATTATTTTTTCATGGAACTTTCACCAACATATTCGTGGCATTTTTCTGATGAAAATGATATCAAATATGATATAATTCCGATGATATTTACTTGTGTAATGAACGATGGAAATTTTTTATTGGCATTACATTGTACGGACACGCGGGCCTTTGAACTGAGCCGGCGGCCGTGACTCTTGTCGTATCTTTCTTTCCTATACGCTATCCTTCTTTACGTCCAAAACTTTCATCATTTATTGCACAAGTAAATATCATCAGAAGTATATAGTAAATATCATATTTTATCATTTTCATTTTATTATCATTATTATTATCATTATTTATTTTTATATTATCATTATTATATTTTATATTTTATATTATCATTATTTATTTATTTATATTATCATTATCATTATATTATCATTATCATTATATTATCATTATCATTATATTATCATTATCATTATATTATCATTATCATTATATTATCATCATTATATTATCATTATCATTATATTATCATTATCATTATATTATCATTATCATTATATTATCATTATCATTATATTATCATTATCATTATATTATCATTATCATTATATTATCATTATCATTATATTATCATTATCATTATATTATCATTATATTATCATTATCATTATATTATCATTATCATTATATTATCATTATCATTATATTATCATTATCATTATATTATCATTATCATTATATTATCATTATTTATTATCATTATCATTATTTATTATCATTATCATCATTATTATCATCATTTTATTATCATTATCATTATTATTATCATTTTCATTAGAAAAATGCCACGAATATATTGATAAAAATATCATTAAAAATAAGTAAAAAATAAAAAAGTTTTATTATTGCACTAGTATGGTCTCGCCGATACGCCATTTTTTGTTGCGCCTTCGACCGCGCGGTCCGTGTTTGCATGCTGTCCTTTTCTACATTCGGCGCGGTCGACGCGGTCACAAAAGAATAGTGTCCCTTCACGATCTAAGTCCCGGCAGAGAACCGACAAAGGACTTAGATCGCGGGGTTATTGTAACAACAAAAGTGAAAAATAATTACAGAAAGAGTTGATCTCCTCGATGACTCTGTTTCATGCAACAGATACAGATAATTTTTATTTTGCATGAAGATTCGCAGTTAACAGCGATTCATTCTTAGAGTTGCTCATATTTCGAAGAAAAAGAGGCCGGGATAAACAACGGTATATGTATATGGCTGAGAACTAATAAAACGATGTGAATGGACGAGATTCATTGTGTTTTAACGGCGTTGCTTTCATACCGAACTCTAAAAATTTATGATGATGTATTACGATGATGTTATGGACTATGTATTCTCACGTATCATGCTGTAGCTCGCTTTGAGATTGATAAAGATGAAATGGTGCCTTGGAAATAGCGAGGTAATCTCCTAACATCTTGACCTAAAAATTTGCATGTTTATGCAAAAATTGAAAGAGTAGAACGTCAGATAAAAACATCATTCATTCTATCCATAATAGAATCAGAATCTATCGTGTTTTGTAGAAATCATTGTTTTACGAGTTTCCAAAAAGTTGTTTGTGTTGGAAGTGCCTCTACTTATTAAACTACAAAAATGTATGCAAACAATAGCCCATAAATTAGTTCGTACACAAGGCTACAGTTTATGTAGTCTTTTATCAAGATAAAATTTCTGAGAAATATAAAATTGAACGAAACCTACATGAATTGAATACATTTCTTTGGGCTATTATTAGACAGCGGATTGTATGCATATACGACAAAAATGAGAAGGTTCGATTTAAAAATGTAAAAACATTAGAAGAATTTAAAAATACTGTTGGATTACTTTCAACCTATCAGGCTCGTTAAGAAAGAAGATAAATTTCATTCCAGTATGTTGTAATTAAGGTAGAAAAATTTTATTTTGTATGAAGATGCGCTGTCTAGCCGTTACGGTTTTGTTTATTTCTTTAGTACTTCAGCAGTGTACAAATTCTGATTAATTGAAACAAGGGGAGGGAGGGCAGTGAGTTAATTTACACAGCGGATTGTTGAGGGAAACACCGAAGTATACAGGACATCGTAGGTCCTGACATGCTGCCAAGAGTCAGCATATATCCCTCGTATTCTCCATTACACAGGAAGTTCGAATCGTGACTGGACTGAGGACGTAATCCCTTTGCTGGCCTCTAAGGTCCAATTTTACGACTATGTAACAGCGTCCATTAGAACGTTAGAGTCTCCATCAAAGACCAGCATTTCCTGGCGACACATGGAAACGTCTCTTCAGTAGTTCTCTCTCTCTCTCTCCCTCTCGCTCTCGCTCTCTCACTCTATATCGGCCCGATGATTATGGGTCTCCCAGCAGAACCTCTCGGCGAATCCATAAAAATTTCTTTCGGAATCTCATTCGGTTTCCAATTTCCATCGCGGACTAAACAGAGAGAAAAAGAGAGAGAAAGAGATGGAGAGAGAGAGAAAAAAGAGAGGGACGTTGTCAAAAGGCGTTGGTAATGAAATACAAACTCGGCGATACTCCAATTACGTCGGGACCATCCTATCTTGGACGTTCCCCGAGGGACTCAAGAAAAGAGAATCGCGAGGAAAAGGTCGCGAGCAGGGAACACGCGCACCCTTCATTTCTTTAGTCATTTTACGACGGAACATTAACAATGGAACCACCAGCGACCACCTACACGTTAAGTCCAGAAAGTCACCGCTTAAACTGAAATGACTTCTTCAAACGTGGAACAGGGAACTTCAGGTTTTCTGATAATTTAGGACTGGTTTACTCAATTCTGTGTAAAAATATTTCCGGAAAATTGTAAGCAGAAAATAGTAACCATTGATTTGGTAGCATAGTATAGCGAGGAGACCAAAGGCATGTTTTGCTTGGAAATAATTCAAATTAAAAGCCCTCTCAAAACATTAAAGAAATTTTTTCGTAGCTGAATTTACCATAAACTTGGAGATTGAAGCCTCGTCTTTACAACGGCCCCATAAAACTTGATATACGACTTTTTTGGGGGTCGTTTTATTGAGCTTTGGTTAAACAATCTACCATCACGTTTACGGAAAGAAATGGGGAATGTTGACGACTAAACTTGTCCCTCATTTTTGTTCAATAGAACACCTAAAATAATTCGTAAATCAAATTATAAGATGTCGTTGGAAAGAAGGTCTTCATTCTTCAAATCCATCGTAGAATCAGTCATGAAAAAAATTTTGCAACATTTTTTAGAGACGTTTCAAACCCTAGTATGGTTGAGAAAAAACTTGTTCCCAGTCTTCAGTATCCCACTCGTTTTTGTTTTATAAAACACTAATAAAAAATTGTACATGAAATTTTAAGACGCCGTTGCGAAGGGTAAGATTCAATCTTCAAATCCATGGTAGGTTTAATCCCGAAAAAAATTTTGCAACCTTTTTTAGAGTCGTTTCAAACCCTAGTATCGTTGAGAGAAAACTTGTCTTAAGTCTTTAGTATCCCACTCGGTTTTGTTTTATAAAACGCTAATAAAAAATCGTACATCAAATTTTAAGATTTCGTTGCGAAGGGAAAGATTTAATATTCCAATCCATAGTACGTTTAATCTCGAAAAAAAAATTTCCACGTTTATAGAGACATTTCAATAAGTAATAAGTCAGAGGAAAAGCGTGTCTTCGGTATCCCATCGCTATATCATGCAAAATATCATAGAATTTGTCAAAATATAGGTTGCAAGCTTTATAATGAATCGAGACTTATTACTCTGTACGATCCCCTTTTTTCCTAAAGCATAACAGTTTATGTATTAGTCTTTTAGAAACAGTGCGTATCTTCCGCCATACAAAATTTATGGCTAACATTCGGATTATCGGTCCGGATTATAATCTATGGCAGAGATTGACACTTTCCCCGAACATCGGATTGAATTTTGCGTAATTTTGTCTAGTCGCACTGTTCATCCACGGGAAATTCCAGGAGCGCACGCGGTCTCGTTTGCGTTTGTTCAACGCGATCGGAAATAACGGAGCGCCGCTTCAGAACTCGAAATCCGTGCAGCGCGAGAGCACGGACGCGATAAGCTCGGAAAACATTCGCTGCCGAGAAGCGGACGATGGGAAAATATATCGAGGCCGAAGGGGATAAAGGCGACAACAATCGGAGACTGAGCCAGGAAATTAGTACTGGGAGAATCGGCCGTCACAACGCGACCCGTGATCGCCGCGATTGTCACAGACAGTTCTGCGTGCCAACTGACTGATAACCGGCGCGTTTCGTGGGTTCTCTATCTCACGACCAGTGGGTCATAAATGTATAGACAGGCTCGGCAATTTTAAATTTTCATGCAAATTGTAACATTTTACGACATTTTTATAGTCACGTTTCGACGATGTTGAATTAGGAAGAGACTCTCGTGGGACGCAATGAAAGCAGATTATTTTTATGAATTTTATTTAGAGTAAATTTCCAATGATACGGGGTTGGGCCATTTTGAGATGTAAAGAGAAAGTTTTGAAGTATTATAGAAATTTGTTTCGGATTTAATTCTTTTTGTTGTTTGTTATATATTATCCATTGTTAGGGATATGATTGGCGGTTTTTTTTATTTTAATGCAAACAGTAGCGTTTTACGAGTGATTATGCAAATTGTTATTTGTGTAGACGCATTTCGAGAATGAATTAAGGAGAAACTTTCGTTTGACTTAATGGAAGCTAGCTATTTTTATGAATTTTTTTGGACCGACTACTGATAATACCAGATCTTCTTGGGATATAAAGACAATGTCTCAAAGTACAAAAGCAATTTCTTTTTATTCAAATCTTCTTACTGATCGTCAGATATTACGCAAGTCTTACAATCCTCTTCGACCATGTAACCGTTATTAGAGTACAACGTCTGTCACATCTGTCTCTTATCGTGCACGCCAACTATGGTTACATCCTCGAAGAGGTTCACAAAACTTGTATAATAACCTGTGAATAATAAGAAGATTTGGAATGAAACAATTTACGTTTGTAGTTCGAGACGTTATCTTTTTATTCCAAAAACATTCAGCATCATATTATCAGTACTTCATTGAAAGGAAAAGATGACGCTACGAAAATCTACAATTTTGCTGTGTATGCCCGACGAATTTATTTATAAACGTCACCAAATTAATTTTCGCACACAACCTTATTGCTGTACAAATGGCAGATACATTTGCCAAAATTAATGTTCAGATACTCTTTAAAATAAAGTAAGTTTTTAAAAATCAAACCGAACGACTTCAGTTCTCTCAAGGAGTAAGAAGAATAAGATTACTAGACGGCGCATAAAAGAAATTGTAAAAATTTGCAATTTGTCGGAATCGTGAAGAAAATAGTAATAGTTGCTATTTACAAGTTTTTGATCTGAGCCTATATTGAAAATTTAAAATATTCGATCGATAGATATGTGTTAGTTATATGTATTCTGAAAATTTCATCGAAATCGGTTACTTTAACATAAAAGTTACAAATTGTTCAAGATTACAAGAATAGCAGCTTTTTACGATTTTCGGCTTATAACGGTAAAAAAAATCTCAAAACGTACGTAAGTACCACAGATCTATCGATCGGATGTTTTAAATTTTTAATATATGCTCAGATGAAATATTTCAGAAAACAACAATTTCTTTTACGCGGCATCTAGTAAAGAAATCCTTCTACCAATTCAGAAGAATTCAAGTTGTTTAGTTGAATTGTAACAAAGTATTTGTGTTGTGAAGAGTGTCGGATAATTAATTCGGGCCACTGTGATTGAAAGTCATCAAATTAATTCGCACAGAAACAATCTCGATCCTCTAGGTCGGCTATTGAAGAAAATCAGTGGCCCGTCCGTTCTCCATGTCAATTACGTTGTTGATCGTCCGATCGGGAATGAGTATTCTATCAGCTGCGTAATTAACTGATCCACAGAGATTGCCAACGCGGCCCCCGTCAGCGTACGAATACGATGATTAATCGACGGGGATGACTTTGCTACTCCGTGAGTAAGGCTCGCAAGCCCCGATTGACATTAATACTCGTTGCTTAGCTGCCAGCAATGTCGAACCGGTGAACCGAATCGTTCCCCAGATATTTCGCGAAATTTCGATCCTCTGATAATTACGATCACGATACCCAGGATTCATAAACCTTCGTACCCATCAGTTTCAATCCGGAGAATTTACGTGCCCGAGAAAGACAGTTGTTAGCGCTCTAAACGCTGTCCGTGAGGTATTTTTTTGTTAATTAACTCACCCCCGCGTTGAATTCCGTTTTATTCCAGCCGACCGATGCCTGTCGAGCTCGTCCAATTAATTCGCTGCGGACGATTCCGGCCGTTTTTTAAGGCTCTATTAACCCTTTCAATCTGGATTGACAATAGAATTACGGAATTTCGTGCTGGAATTGTTTCCACTCTGCACAATTTTTAGTTCACTATTTAGTATCTCTGCTGTGTACTATTTCGTTGAAAAGCAGTCATCAGTGTCCGCCATTCGCTTCACAGTCCAGCACAACTAATTTTCACTTCGTTTTGAATGCGAGAATATTAAGAATTGTTATTTCATTTCGAGTGAAAGGGAATTAGATATTTTTATATTATTTTTCAAGAAAGAAAGTAAAAATTTCCATTTTATTTAGTGTGACGAGAGATTGAAAATTTTCATTCTATTCTTAGTAGTAGGGGTGTGCAAGTACTCGATTTATTCGAGTCGAGTAATGATCGGTCTGTCGAGCCGAGTCGAGCGTTTGAATTTTTCGAGCTACTCGAAATCGACGAACTGCTTGAAAAGAGTGCGAGCTACTTGAAAAAATCAACCGGCTCGAATATTCGAGCCCTTGTGAAACTTCGATTTACTCGAAAATGAATTTTCAGGTCGAAATTTTTCGAATTACTCGAATATATTCGAACAGATATTTAACTTTTGAGTTACTTGTAAAAATTCGAATATGTTTTCTCCATGAAAACATGAAAATAAAACAAAAGCATTAAATTGGCGCCATACTTTTCTTCCCTATAGTTAGAATAGTATTTAATAGTAAATAAATGAATGTTCGAGTAACTCGAGCAATTTGAATTTTTACGAGTAACTCGAAAGTTAAATATCTGTTCGAATATATTCGAGCAATTCGAAAAATTTCGACCTGAAAATTCATTTTCGAGTAAATCGAAGTTTTACGAGGGCTCGAATATTCGAGCCGGTTGATTTTTTCAAGTAGCTCGCATTCTTTTCAAGCAGTTCGTCGATTTCAAGTAGCTCGGAAAATTCAAACGCTCGACTCGGCTCGAGCAATCGAATCGAGTTCAGCTCAGCTCGTAAATTACGGGTACTCGCACACCCCGACTTAGTAGAGCTTGCAAGCCGAACGTTTTGTCCTTCCATTATATTCATCTTTACAACTGCATTGATGCAATTTTTTATTTTTAATGTTTTAATCTATTGGATGGATGCCAATGTTCTGATGGTGTTACCAGTAGCCTGTGTTTTCTACTAACAATTATTTGTTTAATAAAAAGGTGATTTAAATCCATCTTTTCACTCCTCTGATTATAGATTTGTGTTCAGAAATTAAACCGCCAGGCCTGTTGAAGTACTTGAAAAATTCGGTCTCTAAAAATTTTAAAAATTGGACAAATTTGAGACTCACTCATACTGCTATTATATTGCTTTTAACTTTATAAAATTAGTAAGACTATAATGAAGCTTCCATTTAACTCTTGTTTCGTGTTACAGTTCTAGAAAACGTTGATTTCGTATGAAGGATAACAGCAATAGCATCATCGACTAAATAAATTCGCCACGTTTTAATTTTACCTCTTGGCCAACCAATGAATATTCTAACTGAGGGGAAACGTTTTGGCCGCAGCAAAAATCCAATCATAGAAAATCGATCGGTCTCATTCGATTTTTGCTGGTGACCCATAAAATACACAACGAACGCGAACCCGGGTCGGAGATGGAAATGAAATGCTCGTTGTAAAATTGAAATCATGTAAGCCGTGATATTTTGACATAGCCCTAAGAATATCGGCGACCTCGATGAATATCCGGGTGTAATAACGGAAGTCGAGGTATACAGAACGTCCGAGGGACGTTTGTGAAACTGACGACAAGCGGGAAATTCCGATCGAATCGAGCCAGACGGAAGTTCCGAAATTCGGTTACAGTATCACCACTCCCGATCGTGTTGCATGCCGGACGATATGGATATTTAAATGAAGTCGATTGGAAAACTTGCTGCAACTTCTGATGAAATGTAATTGCGAAGAACTTCGGCGAACAAAAATTGAATCGCTTCCAAAGTCCGTCTATGAATCTCGTTGTTTCTGCGACGGCAATTTCACTGCACTCTGCGACCATTATACTGCGGATCTTTGTGCAAAATGAAAATTATTTCCACGGATTACAAGAAACAGGAAGCAAATCGATTTTTCTTTCTTGCTTTATTGATTTTAATACGGAGAGGCTAGTAAATTGATATTTTGTTTCTTTCAATCTATCTGCTGCTTTAAATTGCACGCATTCATTCTTAGCATAAATGCATAATTTCAGTTCCATTGTTAAACGACCACCTTCGCTCTCTGATCCTTATAATTAATTTACCGCATGAATTACAAGAACGAACAGAAACTTTGTATGCTGTCGAACAGCGATGTTGAACAGAACTTTTGCAAGAAAGCTGCAAGATATTTTATTATAGTTTATTGTAAATTTGAATATTGTTTATGACTCTGATTTTGGTTAAACTTTCTTTTGGAGGACCAACTTTTTTTAACTTTTTTTATGCAGTCCTATAAATTTCGACGAGAAAACGCCGAAAATGAAAGTCTTATTGCCAGGAGTTCACTGGTTCAGAATTTATACTCGTGTAAAGTTGAGCACTTTTAACTAACCCCAAACCAACTTGGACTATGCACCCACCCAATGACTATCCAATATGGCGACGCTCTAATCTGTCAAAAACGCTTAAATTGCTCATGTTTACACCGTATAACTTATAAACCAGTGCGATCCTAACAATGATGTTTACATTTTCGTAATGTTTGCATCGATATCTACAGTATTACATAAAAAAATGTTTAAAAGAAGTTCAAAAAAGTTAAAAACATCTAGTCCTCCAAAAGAAAGTTCAGCCCTGATTTTGATTGTTCAGAAGACCTCTGCACTTCATAATTGTAATCGTAGTAGTTGATTGACTGTTTTAGTCCGTTATTTACGAATTGAAGTGTAAATTCAAAAATTTTCAGATTTTTAGCTCGACCTAAAATATTAAAAATATTTTTGACTCGGAAAGGGTTAATATTTCCGGAAATAACACGAGTACACTTATATGTGGGACAGACTGTATGTATCAAAAGCGGTTTCGAAAAGCGTTCATCGATGAAATTAGTGACTCGTGTAACCTATATCTCAGTGTCCCGAACATTGTTCAAATGTTTACACTTCTCGAACACTTGTGACGCATAGAGATCAAAGTTAAACGCAAATGGCCCGTGCGTGCCATTCGTTGCGGCACCGTAACTGCACGAGATTTCCTATCCATGTATTTATGGTCCCAAATTGTTTGTTTCACGGCCCAAGTTCGGTCGAAACTTCCGAATGGCCAATCAATGGACTGGCCAGTACGTTGCGCTTACCAACAACTTTGTCTTTCGAGCCCAAACACGGTTTGCTTGTTAGGGACACGCGCGAGTTTAGACTAAGTTTACGACGGGAACGTGACTTTTTAGCTATTTTTCAGATTAATATCTCGGCTTGCGCTTTCGCGATGTTTCATTGTTTGTACAATGTGAACCCCCATGAATTTGCAGCGTTTAACTATCACCATTTCGCAACAGAACAAAACTTCACTGCAACTTTTTTTCGTTGACATTATTATTTTCATCATTTTTTTATTGTATATAATGAATATTTGTTTCTTTAACGCTTTGCTGACCGGCGATTTAGAGCCAAAACCAAAAAACAAAAGTGTATTCGTGACTGGTGAACATTGTGCTAACTATCTACGATCATTAGAAATGACTTTATAAATTAGGCTAAGATAATGCTTCACTCATTCACTTATCATATTTTAATGGAAGAGATTTGACAGTATAAATAGGAAGAAATTAAACGTTTTGCAATATATACAAGAACAATTAAATTATTTTTCATTCATTTTTGTCTTTACACTTCAAATAAATTCTGTTTCATTTATAGACACATTACAAAGTCACGTTACAATGATATACATCTTATAGCACAAGCCGGAAGGAATGAAGAGAAAAGTATCGTTTTATCAACTAATTAAAGTCAATGTATTGAACAGTTGAAAAATAATACTTACATAGGGTAAAAAATAAAGAATGTGCTAGTGTAGGTATGTTAAGTATACGAGGATAGAATTAAAAGAATTCAAAAAATGTTATAATTCAATTGTGTGCAGATAAGTGTAAAAGATTGTAAGTGCCACTTTTAAAATTTTGAAAATTATAATTATAAATTTATAATTTATCTAACATGCTATTTCCGGTTCTTTCTGGTATTCTGAAAAAGCAACTAGTACTTTCATTTATTAAAAATATGAATAAACCGATGGATACAATGTGTTAAAATAATGTGTGTAAATATAATGTTAAGTTTAATTTTATCGTTAAAATTAAGTCTAATTTTATCGTCAACACTTTGATCGCCGCGCCATGTCGCCGATATCTGGGTGACGGAATTATTCATACAGGATTGAAAATTAATTTTTACGTAGGTAGATCAAATGTAACAAAATTTGCTAACGATCTGCGAAGTGGAAAGGGTTTGAAACAGTAATTAATATCAGGAAACTAAACTTCTCAGTTCTTGATTTGTTAAATAAATTGCTTTGATTTTGTGCGATTTTTTTGATTGTCAAGTGGGCGACCAACTTGTTAAGGGAGTTCCAAATTTGGTAATTTAACTCTGACAGTGTTACATTAACACTGTAACCGCCAACCGAGGGACCTCAAAAATTCTATTTAATGAAAACAATTTATTTAATGGAATAGAAATTGAAAAGTTAAGATTTAGAATACCGAATACTCTTCCAACCTCCTTACATTTTGCACGCACCAACTAAATTTGGTACAGTGAATACATTAGTGAGACAAGTTATTTTTAAATTTATACATATAATCCCGGCACCAACAATATGGGTGACATGACAGTGAACGTATTGAGGAAACGTCACGTGTCCCCGTGCAAAATCGTTCCGTTTTGCTAGGCAATTCCGATTGGCAATCGGAGGTCGACTTTTATTGCGGTCCTAGTGTCTCGAACCCGAGGAAAACTATCGGAGGTTTGCGGTGCATCGGAACGACCGCCTCGTAACCGCTGACATTATGCAGTCCACGGATGCAACGAGCGAATGGCCGAACTTTCGTGGATATTCGCGCGTACACAGGCCCCAGGCCAGATAAAACACGGACGACGTGAACCAGTTCGAACTAGGATTATTAAACATAACTTCTGCAGCCATCGATGCATCATCGGAAACGCTTGTTTTCCCATGGAAACATTAAACTGTTGACCGAATGATTTCTCGACTGCGAGTTCCCATATCGACGCGAGCAAGCGAAAACAGCGACGATCATTTTAGGCAAACGTAATTCTCCAACTCATTATCCACCTCAATTTATACAATCATTTAAAAAAGGTTAGTATACCCTTTAAAATAGAATAATTTTATCAAAAGAATCTTGAGCGACTTTTTTAGATGTCAGAAGGATTGGTTTACTATACATGTATTCGCCATGCACAACAGTTTCATTAAAAACATTCCATTTGGACAGAATTTCGAAGATAATAGAAAAGGATAGATTAATTAATTATTAATTCCAAATTTTTCGAAAAGCACAAACTATATGATCCAGTTATTTTTAGTTTAGTCCAATTATTTCACTATTTATATTCCAATATATTCCAATTATTTAGTCGTGCACTTACCCAATTGAAATTAACAGTGCAGTGTGTGCAAGTGAAACTCTTGTGCGCATATGCTTGCACTTCCGGTACTGACGTTAACAGAGCCGAAGAATATATAAAAATACGTGTGATCGTGAAAAACTATAACGGTTGTTCGCATGTTCGTTGAGCGTTGAGCGAACATGAGACAGTCGCGAACAGGATCTAAGACACACCGTTACAAACAAAGTCAGTAACAATCTAACTGTATCAATTATATCCTCGTGTAGTGGTGTGAATAAAATCCATAACCACTTTTGTGTTAAACTCGAGTTCCGTTTACTTTTCACATAAAAGTTAATTTAATTTACTTAATATATTGTGTATTTTTTAACGTGTATCTAAAATGATTTGAAATAGATTGAACTGATTTATTTACCTTTTATATATGTCGGAGAAGGAGGTGACTGCCGTTAGATCTTTATCCATGGCTTTACTTCCGGACATATTCATCGGGGCTGGGAACTCGGGCAATCCGTCAAACACTTGTAAGCCGAAATAACGAAATACTTTATTATTGGTATACAAAATGAACTAGCTTCTTCGGAGGCTTGTTGACGATTGACTCGCTCATCGATTCCTCGGTGGTTAATTCGTCCGCCGATTTTCCCCTCGGTCAATACAGGTAGATGGTGAGGACCGTCCCACGATGGCCCAAGGATTCTCGGGCAGAAGGAAAACAAAACAAAAACATCCCATGTTGGGGAATCCTTCGACGATCTCCGACATATATTTATTCTATTCCATTCTGATCGAAGCACATTTTTCAACTATTCTTTTTTCGTACCATAACAAATTTCATTTTTAAATGGCCCAATTGATTAACCTCTTAGGCACGGCAGAATTTTGCGCGGGGCTGTTTCTCTGTACGGCGGAGTTCAACGGGAATTACGTGTAAACGATATAACCTAATGCTGTTCTCTACGCGACTACATTGGAAGTTTTTGATGATTAAATTATAATTTTAACTTTAACAATTTACTTTAATAATTAACGGTACAATTGGGTACGATATATTTCACAGGCATATCAGAAGTCGATCATTTAATTCAAACGGTGAGCGAGTGAGCTACAACAGTGAGCCACTACAGTGGCGCGTCGTTCAGAAAGATGACATCCGTGAAGACCAGTATAGTGGCGCGTCGTGCCTAGGAGGTTAAATATAAAAAGGCAATGCATGCAATCCCGACTCTTGCACGCTAACTAAAGTGTACAGAATTTATTCCTGCTGGGCACAAAAACTGTATAAAATTCGATTATATGAAAATCCTAGTCAGTGAGACTTCGTCTCGTCCCGTGGATCGGCGAAAATTAAGATTCAATGGATCGAAGGTTCAAAAGTTTCGTTCGGGAGAAGCCAGCCTCGAACTGTAAATGCATTTTAAATATTCCTCCCCGGGAATCGTACCAACGGGAACACCATCCGGGACCTCAAATTGGAAAAGTTGGCACGACTGCACCTGAATTTTTTCCTGCGTCGGAATGGGACGGTTAAGCGCCGGTGCACAGTTTTAGCTGCCGATTCTCGCGGTAACTATGCCGGGGAATTGTGAAAGTTCCGTCGTTTACACTTCGGCTTACGGGCAGATCCGCGTCCACGACTCGGGCAATTCAAACTTCGCTAGATTTTTTGTCGCGCGTTCCCAGAGAAATTCACAGCTAAAATTCTCGGCCTACTTTCGTCCGGAAAAGAATCTTCTCCGTTGATCATTGACCCGACGGCGAACCCCCGAAAATCGAAGAATATGTTTTCGTTAACTAGAGTTGGGACCTTAGGACACATAAAGGGTGACCCAGAAACGTTGTACTTCCTTGGACGGAGTGACTCCTGAGGTCATTTGAAGTAACTTTTTCCTTTACGAAAATATTTTCCGCGGCTTCGTTAAGAAGTTATGAACGAAAAACACGAACCAATCAGAACGCGGCTACAGCGGGCAATGGCGTTGGCATTGACCGAGCCGGTATCCGTCTGCTATAGCCACGCTCTGATTGGTCCGTTGATACGACGCCGCGGAGAATATTTTTGTAAAGGAGAAAGTTCCTTCAAATGATCTCGGGAATATATTATACATTCTTTATAAATGAAGTTAGGTCACAGAGACAAAAACAATGTGAATTATTTGAATTTTGAATTTTTCATACAGTTGCTTAGGGATACAACTGCACCACCGATTGTAAAAACTATTTTAAAATATTATTTTGAAACAGTTTTAAAGTACATAGAATAATATTGCTTTTCAAATGTAATGAAAACATATGTACTGAAGGTTATAATTTGTATGAGACAATTGTGTTCAGATTATTTCATATTTTATGAATTTTCACGGTCTAGTTATCAATCTTCTCTTGTTAGTGAAACACAGGATACGCTGAATACAAATTTCTGTACAGAAATAATAACAAACTCAGCCCTCGGAACGATTTATTTAAAATTAAACGGACTGTAGATTTTATGTATTTATGATAAAAACGAATGTTTGCTTATGCTGATTTTATACATTTATGAGCAAATGAATTCTGTAACATTACTTGCGTCTTATTGAAATTATTAATAGGAGGAATATATTAACTAGTGTTACCTGCGTATGACTTAGTAAAATTCTATTTTGTATAAAAATGAATAGTCTAACGATAACATGAGATCTGCCAAAAAATTATTTCAAGGAAATTTTGCATGCAGACTCACGCGCTGGTTATCAGTCGTAGTCAACAAAATGCAGGTAAACCGGATAGGGAAGTCAATAAAAAATAATAAGAACATCAGATTGCAGTTGTTCTGTTCTTGTTCGGAGTCGATCGTATGTGATTGCAGCTATGTGACCTCGATTTCCGTGGCGGCAACAGCTGTCCGGAAGATCGTGGTATCGCACGAGGACTTTTCATTTGTTGCGTCGGAACGATCGGGCAATTTCGAGGGTAATCGATTCACGGGCTGATAACTGTTCCGTGAGTTTAGAATCGGAGGCGCTCCTCATGAATTTCCAAGCTCGCTCGCTCCAATTGCGATAGGAGCTTCCGACCTTCGACCTCATTAATGCCCACGTCCCGGCGTATTATCCTCGTCGGAGCATAGATGAAGTGTGCATTAAGGTGAACGAGGCGGTGTCGAGCAGGTGTTCGAGATCGCCTCGGCTTGACCTTATCCGAACTGGCTGCTGAACGGCAGATCGGAAGACGTTCGATATACAGCTTTCAGTTCTGGAGGTTACACCACGCGTTGCCTTGTCCCCTTAAGCCGGACGCATGTTTAAATCATGCTCGGACCACATTTTGATCATGATCTGGCCGTTCTTCGCCTTTGCCATAACATACTCAAGGATGTCTCACGATTATGAATGAAAAAAGTGAAAGAAGTAGGAGATTCTTATATAATTGATGGAGCATGAGACAGAGACAAAAATCATGCTCAAACAAAGTTCAAACTGCGACCTGTCTCTTCTTCGTCTTTGTGACAACCTAATAAATTATGTCTGAACATTATGAAAGACAAAAAGAGTAAATAATAGCAGGCTGTTCCAAAATTGATGGACTATGAGACAGAGATTAAAATCATGCTCAAACCACGTTCAAACTGCGACCTGTTTGTTCTTCATTTTTGTGCCAACCAACTAGATGATGTCCGAAGATTATGAAAGAAAAAGAGAGTTAGTAGTTGTACGTTCTTCCAAATTGGATGGACTATGAGACAAAGCTTCAAATCATGTTCTAATCCTGTTTGAATCGCAACTCATCTATTCATTCCCTTTAACATACCCAAACGAGTGACGCCTTTACGTTCGGAACGAAACTGAGATGGGGTAAGAATAAATTCTTCCATAATTGATGAACTATGAGACAAGGGTTCATCGATATTCCTCGGGATGTCGCTGTGAGTTAACAGTATTGTGTGACATATCCAATTTCAGCAGGGTCATGAGACGTCATACGTTTGCGTTGATATTCAGAGCACAAAAAGATGTAATAAACTGTTTATTACGTTCATTGGTTTCATACATAAACAGTTCGGTCTAAAGCAAACCACATACAATACAATCTATTGTTCACTGTCAAAATTTGATCTAGCTCTCTAATTAAACAATTGTTCTGTTATTTAAACCTCTATGTCCACCTAGAAGTGGAAAAATTATGTTAATTTATTACTAGATTTTGTATTTTATTGAAAAGAAAAGAGGGGTTTCATATAATTAAGATAATTAATACTAAAATAGGGAAAAAATGAGATTTAGCTAAAATTATGGGTAAAAAAGTTTTGGATCGGTTAAAAAATTTTAGGGGGGTTCATTAAATTATATTGAATTGTATTGTACATGCATTTCAAAATAGATCTGTTTACTTTCCAAGTAAATAAATTTTGTTACATTATGGGCGCTATACTATAAACCATTAGACGTAAGAAATTGGCGAAGCTATTAACGCTGGAGTTGAAGAAGATCAAAATCAAATTACTCGAGCAGTTGGTCGATTTTCCGTCCTTAAATCGTCGGCTAATGAAAGAAATCTGTCGTTAAACACTAGATAACGTTCTCGAAAGCGCGGGTCGAGATAATGAAGCGAGCAACAAAGCAAACTCGCAGCTAACTACATTCCCCGAAGTTACTAGTTCCTTTTAGAAACGGATCCGCCTCTCTTTTCCCCGTCTCGAATCCGGACGCAGCTTTTAGCGCGACCGCAGACCTTTTCGGAGTAATTAAGACCACGAGTTTCAGAATAACCTCGAGTAACTTGGTTCCCGCGATGTGCGTATCTTCTTAGCTAATTGCCGGTCAATGGGATCTCCGGCGCTTTCGCGTCACGTACGTTCGATCGTTTTTCTTTTAGCGGCCATTAGTCGCAGTCAAAGTGCCACTCCGCTTGTTAAAGGAACTTGGTCGTGACAAAGGTAGTTTATTTTAAAAATACGGCAATTCGATTACCTTTTCCTTCGAAATATTTTCCAGAAGGTCATCCACCCACCGTTGCGCTCGCGTTTTCCGCACTTCAAAGCAGCGCTGAAGCTGATCCACTGTGAAAGCGCTCACTGTATTTTTCTTCCGTCTCTGCACCACGCCGAACGAAACTGGGCTGACTTCGACTTTCTCGCTTTTCGAGAAAAGGGAAAACGGACGCTGAGTCTGGTGAAACGCCAGAGTGTTGGAGCCGCGTCCTTTTCTCGAAAGTGGAAAACGTCTTGATTTTCGCGGATTGAGGAAAAAGGGCAGACTTGCAGGATGTCGTGATTTGAACGTCAGCTTGGAGACTGATTAGGAGAGTGAGAAATTTTGGAGGAAATGTGGTGTAGAATTAAAGTGCTCCAGCTGAATCCCAATCTGTCTCTCTTGGTATGTGATCTCCAACGAGATGACCTGTCTCTCTTGGTGTATCTCTTTCTACTGACTTTGTATTCTCAGTTTTATCGTTACGTTAAGTATTTCTTTGTCTATTAATTTTATTGATTTTAATTGTCCATTGTACCGAATGATTTTTTGGGAGGAAATGTGGTGTAGAATTAAACTGCTGCAGCTGAAGCCCAATCTGTCTCTCTTGGTATGTGATCTCCAACGAGATGACCTGTCTCTCTTGGTGTATCTCTTTCTACTGACTCTGTATTCTCAGTTTTATCGTTACGTTAAGTATTTTTTTGTCTATTAATTTTATTGATTTTAATTGTCCATTGTACCGAATGATTTTTTGGGAGGAAATGTGGTGTAGAATTAAACTGCTGCAGCTGAAGCCCAATCTGTCTCTCTTGGTATGTGATCTCCAATGATGACCTGTCTCTCTTGGTGTATCTCTTTCTACTGACTTTGTATTCTCAGTTTCATCGTTACGTTAAGTATTTCTTTGTCTATTAATTTTATTGATTTTAATTGTCCATTGTACCGAATGATCTTTTTGGAGGAAATGTGGTGTAGAATTAAACTGCTGCAGCTGAAGCCCAATCTGTCTCGACGAGTAAGAACAAAAATCTTGACCATTGGAGACACATATTTGTATTCTTCTATTTAATGTTATGTTTTTATATGCTAACTGGTTGGAGCAACATCTCGACTATCCAAAATAATGGCATAAAACAGTCTAATTTAATTAATGAACGAAAGAAACAATGGTTAAAATTTATCACAGAGATTACCTCCTTAACTCTTTCACAGACTTCAAATTTCAATAAAAGTCAATTCACCCAATTATTATGATTGAAGTTAGCGTTTGATCCACGATAAAGACACAGATCACTAACATACGACCAACATCAGGCAGTCAACATATTAAAACATGTCAAATCACGGCGTTCAGCTTGTTAATCTCCAGAGTAATCGATCAATGGTTAAACATCTTAGCGTGGTCTGGCGGTGCGATCCGTCAAAAATTCATTGAAGGGTCGCCTCGAACGCTTTACAGGCTCTCCTCGAGAAGATTTCGAGAATGCTCCACGAGGCAATAAAGTAGAGTAACCGAGTTGAAAACAGATTTGCCGCGTGGAAAGCTTCTCGATGAGAACTCGGCCACCTTCGGCCCGATTTTCGAGCCGGAGTTCACCGCCGGAAATCTCTCGGAGGTAATAAAACCATTCGTCTCGTCAATTTTAGCTTGTTCAAGCTGCACACGAAGGATGCGACCAAGTTTGCTTTTTATCGTCGGTTTATTACATAGTTGCGCGAATAAAGAGAGAAAGAGATAGAAAGGAAGGAAGGGCAAAAGAGAGAGAGAGAGAGAGAGAGAGAGAGAGAGAGAGAGAGAGAGAATGGTGTTGCGTGGGCGTGTCCCGACGACCAGCGAATCGTTCTCGATGTTTCCTCCGTGTCTCGGTGATTAAAAAAATATCAATTACACGGCGTCGACGGATGTAACACGCTCCTCCGTCGTGAGGTAACGAGCGTGCCGCAGATATCGACAGATGTCCGACGCGGATAATTAGAAAAAATTGTGACCTCAAACCGTGGGGACGGGTCACAGAGGTCGATAGAATGAGGTTCTGGTTTCACAGAGATTCATCGTCGTAAAAGACTCATTTGCACCACGATAACTTTAGTTTGGAAGCTGCTGCTTACCATCGAGACAGCAAAAGTGTGGATTCGATGATTCTATTAATCGAATGTAGTCAGTCAGATTATCCATTTAACCAACATGCCTCTTTCAATCGATTCTGATTCTATCTTGGTTTCATGTTATTCTATTGAACTGTACTCTCAATCTTGAACAATTGAGGTAGAATTACGGAAAATTCGTAAAATTTCCTGTTCAGCGATAATTGATCTGAATAGGTCAGAAATAAAGTTTTAATACTACCCTTTATCTTACTGTACCAGTTAAATTGTCTTGAATGTTTAGTTCCGGAGAAACTGCCAAACTTTTACTTTAGCTGTGCAGTTAAGAATTAATCCTTATCGAGTCTTCTCTTGGTACGTTTACAGGTATGTACTTAGGAATTATACCATGCAATGATACTTTGTGCAATTATTAGCGTTAACTTTAAAAGGCACCTTTCTATCCGGATAGTGGTATGTGAATGTTTCTTTTAAATATAAAGAAAGAAATATAAAGAAAATGTAATGGCATTGAGGAGGCGGAGGGGGAGGGTGGGTGCGTTCAGTTGAAAACCAAGTAGTAGTAATTTTTCAGATAAAATTTTCAAAACATATATTTTTATACCATTTTTACGCTGATTCGAATTATGTAGAAGTTAATTTTCTATCTTTCGGGTGTTTAAAACAAAAAATTGTTTTTCTGTGAAAAAATCATCGGATTGAAATATCCGAATACAATTTTATTCGATACCATGTACGCAAACCACAGTAAACATTTCGGCTTAAAAACTGCAATTTTGTTCAAGTTGTTTCAATTTGGAAATTAATTGAAATTGAAAGTTGGAAAATTTCTACATAATTCGATCCAGCGTAAGAACTGTATACATATATATTTTCAAAACTTTCTCTGAAAAATTACAACTGCTTGGTTTTCAACTGAATCACCCACCTTATCAATTTATTTTATTATTTGTATGGTACGCTACCAATGTCTATATTTAAGTATTATAGGAGTGCGAACAGTGTAAGAGTGTAAACATTACGAAAAATGCTAATATTATAAAAATGTTAGTTTTTAGAATATGAATGCGTGTAAGAGAGAACGAGGGAGAATTTATGTAAAGCTTAACAGAATATATCAATATTAATACAGATGAGAATTAAGATGAAGCCAGCTGAAGATAACGGCGTTGATTTGTAAAAGAGTGACAGACATTTAAAATTTAAGTTACTAAGAATCCTACAGTATCGTGTAACGAATACGACACAATATCTGTTCCAATTCGTCAAATAATGTTTCCTAGTACCGACAAGAAGCATAGGCGTCTTCATTATGGCCTGGGAAGATCGATTTCCTCTTGGAGAATGTTTTCTTCGGCATCCCTATTGCTGAGATCAAGATATATAGGATTTTTCGATAGTATCGCGTGGCATTGTCACGAGGATACCGTGAGACAAACTGGTATTAGGAGACAAAGGGCGAGAGTGAAACACAGAAACCGGGGAGTGACAACGCTAACGGCGTCGACAACAATGGGGTGGCAAGGTATCAGTCATTGATATCGCCGATAAGATCTTAGTGGGTCATGGCACGCTGTTTCTCGAATCGCTTTGCGATAATACAGATGCTTTTAACGACGACCCGTTATTAACTCCGGTTTTCTGGCAAGATGCGCTATAGGTACAATGGATTGAATATCCATTTGTAATTAGTAGCGGGTCGATACCGTTTCGACGGTTACGAAGCATGCCTGTCATTAGGCGAACGACGGCTATTGAATTCCTGCGTCGCGTCGCACCGAATTCAATCTGCACGACGAAAATTCACAAAAATTGCTCATCACCAAACTTCACATGATGTGACAAAAAAAAATGAACACTAGGATTATTCTAAACACTATGATGATCGTTGTTAAAAATTTATTTTAGATTGGCTACAGAGTCTTTGTATCTTTCTGTTCCTTCTGTTGATGGTATTATTGGTAAGAATAAATATTAAAACACAATGAAGACACTGCAAGATGACAGATCGTTTTCGAATGGAATAGACGACACTTATATTCTCTTCATTTCAATTCAACGAGTGTTTATTCGTGCGTATAAACAGTAAAAAATGCGAGGAGACTTTCTAATTAGCCTAATAGAATGCTAGCTTAATTTTATGTTCAATTAATGTTTTCAGTGAATTATTAAGTAAAAATCGTTCACTTTCAGTCACATTTTTTGATAAAAGGAAAACAATATTTTAATGGGACTGTAAAACGATGACATGTTTTATTCACGAGCTCCCATACTGCATTGTTTAGTGTTAAATCAGAGACTGGTAAGGCACAATATTCATTAAGAATTCAATGTTCTACATGGTTCATTCTATCACCCAGGATACAGTAGAAAGATTTTCGAATTAAAACATTGTCCCTTTTTCACGAAACAGAGATCCAGGATGTAAAATTTCTACGTTTCTTTTTCATCTGTATATTTCAATTTGCTCTGTAGGAACGAGCAAAAATCGTTCCCTGTCTGTGCTGTTTTCAGGGATATAGAAACCGATCGGTTAATGGAACTACGAAACGACCATGGTAGGTTTTACAATGAAGACCTTTCAAGTTTCAATACTGCGACATACGGAGATTGTTTCAAAAGTGACTAGGCAAGCCATGAATCCGAGTACGGAAACATTTTAGCCGATTAATTGCCATGGGGCCGAGTCGCATGTATTGTTCGGCCATTTGACATTAATTGCTTCGGCAAGCGTAAACTAGAGTGACACGTCACGGACGATGTAGTCGATTTCATTTCGCGCGGAATATTACCTGCAAAATGAACCGTGTTCGCATGTCACGTACCGTTTCTATGTGCGTCGTTTTTACATCTGCGTATGCGGTCGCTGGGTGACGCTCGTTTTATGCGAACAATGCGTGCGGACTCGCGATCGAAACGAGATCGATATCGCATTGGGAAACTCCGCGATCCTCCCTCGTCAACCTTCTATTTATGGGAAATTTTCTAGGTACTGGATACGCATGGTTTATTTTATTCAATATATGAAATTGTACGTGTCTTTTGGATGTTTCCTCTGCAATAATTTTCTTTCTGAGCCATACGTGAGCAATTAAACACACGATCATCAAACTTCATCAAACATTCATCAAACTTTAACTTACGATTTAAGAGAAACAAATAGCAACACCTAATGTTAATATGAAAATTTACGTGTCTTCTGGATGCTTCTACTGTATTAATTTGCTTTATGAACCATACGTGAGTAATTAAATACACGAAACTATTAGAAGGTACATATTTATTTAACATCAAACTTCATCAAACATTAACATACGATTTTAAAGCAACAAGTAGTGACACCTAATGATGGACACGTTTAAAATACAATAGCATTATAATTGATTGTTTTGTGAAAACAATATTTTGTTTTTATTGCCCGGTAGAAGCCAGCAGCAGAATTTCGCAATACAAGCCTCGTGAATCTGTGAATATTTATAAATTTAATTACTATTTTTATCAACTTTAGAGTACGCAATAGTTTTGTTGCAGTGAGATAGTAAATTATTGCCTCAACAATATCGAAGAGTAATTCTTGTTTCCCAATACTTGTATAGATATTCTTTACCAATACTTATATAATATCCTTTTGCATTATTCTCTGCCACGTGGACTTCAATCAAGTGAGATTGAAAAATAGCGAATAATCGGTACTTGAGATTGCGGGAAAATTCATCGTGAAATTGCAAACACGATTAACAGATTTCAGTAAACAAGAAATTCTTGCATTTTATATATGAACGCTGTAGACACGTGAAAATCCAGTTTGAAATGGTATTTAACAAATTATTTAACTGCACAGTACTTCTTCTTTCAAGGAATATGTTATATTATCACGAAATACTTCTATTTAGCCTCATACCCGTTTTCATTGTATTAATACCCAGAATTTATGTGTATAAAGCGTTCTTAGAGCATTTTCACACATGTAGAATTCACATTATCTGTTTCCGATAAATGTTTCTACATTTTATATAAAATCTTTTATCTATCCTTTTATCTATCTAAATCTATTTTATATAAAATCTTTTATCTATCTAAATCTTTTAACTATATTTTTCAAAATGTTTACAATATTTTCATACTATATTTTCCCATTTAGCAATTACTGAATATTTTAATTAAAATACTCTGTTGCCAAAGAAAATCAGAAACTTTGTAGCCTTAAAAAACAAACTAGCGTAAATCAACATTCACAAGCACATACACACACACATACACACACGTATATATACCTCTTGTTAAATATCTTCTCAAAGAAAGAACACAACATAACAAAATTGTTCGTGCGCGCAGGGTCAGCGCTTTTTTTGGTAAATCTATATTTTTTAACAAGCTTCGCCGGCTGATACACGCATCGAAACGAAACAGAACAAAAAAACGCATCATGGTGCATTTTTTCTCGAGTAGCATGATGAATTTTCGATAGTTGTTGCAACGCGGCGTTTTTTTCAGACATCCAACGCAACGGAAAAATAGGGACCGTCTGAGAGACGAACGAGTGTTCGAATAAGCTTTAATGAAACGTTTTTCCGTGGACTGGTCGCTTTGTGATCACGGTGTGTGTATGTGTGCGGAGTGTATTAAAGCATCGATTGCATCGCCGTTGCCATCGAGAAAGTTGATTACCACGGCTTAACGGAACGAACGGCGTCGACGAGTTTTCCATTTCAGCGTCGCGGCGACTTCGATCGAGCGCGTCCTCCCCGATAAAGTAACCGTTCTTAATTCTAAGCCCGGTATACTTCTGCGCAGTTTCGTTTTGTGGTTTAGCAGGCGTCGCTTCGTTCTTCCCCTGCCTTTGAACCGGGACTCTGTTTCGAAAAGCTTTCAAGTTAGCTGCGTAAAAGAAGTAATATCGAATGACTCTGCGGTGCTCGGAATTCTACGATTCGCTCTCGAGTGGGTTGGATTATCAAAAACTGGGTCATCGATTCATTAATACCACTGGTTGCAAGAAAAAATGATCGAGCTCCGTTCTCGTTGCTGAGATGTTGCGAGGTCTCTCCGGAAAGCATCCTCTAAATATTTTTTTAATACATCTTTGTACCAAATTGAATTCACGGAATTTACGAGGAACGCCTTAGTTCGGCGGAACGATGTATTCAACATTCGCGCGTTGTATCTATGCCGGTCTTCTTGAACATTAATAACGGTTATAGTAAATATTCGATGTAAGCTAACGAGAACTATACGATTGTTGCAATGCGCCTATCCCCACCACTGGGGTATGCCCCTCGAGGGACCCAGGAACACAAGCTGCTTCGGTTGTCGAGCAGTGTAGCATGCCGCGGAAGCCGATAGGCCGGCAGTTGTGTAGGTGTGATACCACTACTTATCCAATTACAAAACTTCTTTGTTTTTAATTATTTTTTTTATGAGACTTTCACCGACTTATCTGTGGCATTTCTCTGATTAAAATGACACTAAATACGATATAAGTTGAACTGTAATCACTGGTTTAATTGACGATAAGTACAGTAACTTTTGGACGTAGAAGGGGATAGCGATCCGTGTTTACACCCGCTGTCCTATCTACGTTCGACACGCTTGGCAGGGCCACAAAAATATAGTCGAACTGTACGATCCATGTAATGGCACGGTCCCGAGCGTTTTGCTTAGATCGACCATTTACTGTGTCTCGTTCTTAGTCCCTGCCTTCTACTTTTGTGTTCAGCGAGATCTACACGCGTTTGTGTCATGCCGTAATTTTATAATAGTTTTCTCATCGCGAATGCAATTGTGCGCGTCATTATTGTTTATTGACTTCCAGTCATACACTGTCACACACTGCTTTATCAGTACCTGTGTGTATTCTTGTAAAAAGTGAGCATTCTTTATTTATTCTTTGAATATATTTTCGCATCTGTGAGTATTGTTGCAAATAATGATTATTGATTATTTAGAGAGAGCCTCTGTGAGTGTGTGTGACACGCAATGAGGATATTCTAATCTTCAGTAGACAACGATATCCATTTCATAGTGCCTAAACACGTAGAGCAAGGAACGTTATTAAATTTTGCCAAAATCTTAGCCATTCTTGTTTTAAAACAATCGGTGTGATTCGTAATATTTGTGTCAGTGCATCTATGATTGATCCACAAAATAAAGAGTGGTTTAGATGTTTTAAAGATGGTCGTACTTCCGTGAAAATGTGGATTGTAGTCTAGTTGTACTTGAAGGCAGTCGTCATTCAGCAGTGCAACACTTAATATAAGATATTGGAATTCTAAAAATGATTGCTTCTGCAATTTTGATTGAAGATTTCAGAATGTACCTTCACACAATCCTAATCTGATTTCTGACAACGTCTAGCTATTTCCCAAATTGAACAATCCTCTGAAAAGATGAAAAGTTGAGGCAGTAGATGGTATTAAACGAAAAGCGACAAGGGATTTGCTATCAAATCCATAAAATGAATTTCATAAGTGCTTCTGTCAGTAGGAAGGTCGCCTGGAAGAAAATTGTACTTTCCAGAGAGAGAGAGAGAGTAGTGTATTGAAGGAGATACCGTTGTTGCAGTCCAACATTAACCCTTCCTTTTAGTATAACAGGAAACCCGACAGTTTTCCTTAACAGACCTCGTATATGCCGTGATAGTCCTGCTTTCCATTTACGATGAATTTTATTTGGCTCGGAAACGAGCCATCTTCGTCCGCAAGCTGACTGCCAGATGTTTCATTTATTTTTAAAAAGCGTAATCAAATTCTTTACACGGTCCGCGAAGTCTGTTTTCACGTCTCTCAAGTGCCGATATCTTTTACGGTTGTTTTATCGCAGCATCTCATTCGGAACCGTGTTTGTATAGCCACACGAGTTCGGCAAAATATAATCTGATCACGCGTTAATAGCCGCGATTAACATGTTACTGTTGAATCGATTGCAAGCTGCTTTATAATTGTGAATCGCAATTCGGAGTAAATACCTCGATTGCGATTGTGGGTCAATAAGAATGTACAATTACAGAAAGCGGCGCGCAATCGAATTAACTATTGCAGTTTATTCGTTGTCGGATTATTGGTGGATCGGTTTACATTTTCCGCGATCCCGACAGTCGCATTGAAATTCATACGTTTGCATTTTCATGCATTATTGATGTAGTTATTGCAGTGGATCTGGATAATTCGAATTATCTGGTTTCATACTGAAACATCGAATAATGATGCTGATCAATGATAATAAGAATTTATTTCACACTCATTACACCGATGCAAGCAAAAAGATAAATATTTATGCTTTTAAAAACTCTGAACATTTTTGTAAACGCATAGACAGTACAGGTTTATCCATAAAACTAAATTTTTTTTATTTATTCGGAGATGGAGTATCTTACTATCTGACGTCTCTATCGCTCGAGACATTTTACTTAATTGCATCTCCGGTAATCAGGTTATGTAATTTAATTTAACAGCATCATTTTACGCCCGCTATAATCGTGTGATAAACCGGTTTTTTCCTTTTAATTGAATGACAACATTGATCCAATTTCATTCCAGAGATCAAGAACCTTAATTAATCAGCCATACGGTCGAATGAAGGTTAACGATTTCATTTCACAAATTAGTCAGACACGCTCCTATACCCCAGGGAATTAATCCAACATGCTCCGCCGACTTCGATCAAACTGCGACCACGATTCGGCTCGGATGTTCTGCATAATAGCTGGGAATGTCCATCGAAACGAACCAGAGCCCTGAAAGTTCTTCTCGTTAACGAACGGAACAATAATAACGAAGATTATACCAAAGGCTCTCTATTAAACCGACAGGCAAAACAACTCCTTGACGAGGAAAACGTCACAAGAGCTCCTGCCTGATGTACACAATTGTTTGAACTTCACTCGGTTCTCAATCATTTTTGGATAAGTGGTGGGGGGTGTTATTTAGTATTTAGGAGTATATAACTCTACATTCTGAAACTGTCCAAATGATTTTAATAGATTGTCTTATCAATCTTACTGATTCGTCTACAAAATCGTACCAACCAAATTTTCTTTAAAGAAGACCGAATAAATTGTAAGCTTGCGTAGACAAGTATGAATAGATGAAATTTCAAACAGACGAGAAATGAAAAATATTTAAGATTATCGATATAATGTCGGAAATTTATTCAAATAACTGAAGAACGAAAGAAATGCTTATTTGGTTTTAGTTTCGGGTGAAGTTCCTTTTAGCACCCACTTCCGATTGGCTCCCAACTTTCCCGAAATATTGCCCATACCTAGTAGAGTCATATTGTTTGATCACGTGACGCGGAAATGCTCTGCGCATGCGCAACAAACTGTTTGCGTTAATGACTCGTATCCGCTATTTTCACTTATTAACACACCCTAAATTGTTGTTTCTCGTCTTTAATAAGTTTAATAAGTTACAATGAGTGACAGTTCTGATGAATCAAATCAAAATGATCCCGAGTGAAAGCCACAAGAAGTGGCCCAACATGTTGCGCGTGTTTTAGTGTGATCAATGGCATGGAATTGGGAAAGAAGTCAGGCCAATATTACTTAACTAGTATATTACTTCACTAATATATAATTAAATATAATTAAAAATATAAAAATATAATTTTTATAAAAAAAAAATAATTAACTAGTTATATTGCTTTATTTGGTTAGGTTAGGTTAGGTTAGATCTAGGTTAGGTTTAGTGGGCTTGGGGTTTGCTTAATAATCCTGATTTGTACTTTTATACCTCAATTCGGTATTAAAATTGTGTTTCACCAGCAAAATATTTATTTGATTTCCGCGCCACGGCGCTACCTTCATTTTGTCAGACACGCCGTGGGACGTCTACAGAGTAAGTTTGCGTGTGTTAAAAGAAACTCTTACGTTAGTTTCTTATAATTGAGAAAGAAAATGATCATTTTACATAAAAATCCACAGTCTGTATGTAATAAGTAAAAACGAATTAATTCCTGGGATACAGTTTAGATAACCAGTGTGTATTTATAACATTCCCAGTGTCGATAAGTATGGGAAGAAAACGATCGAAAAGAAGAAACTCGTTCGATTTTAATATGCGAATCGAGGATTGCCAGTTATTCGGCGGGCTGATTACAATTGCAGTTGAGCCGGATTTCGAGAGAATCGTGAATAATTGGTCTGATTGGGGCACCGGGGAAAGGAGAAATACAATTTAAATCGAACGCATTAACGAATCGATGACGGGCGCCTCGTAGAAAGGCGAAAGTTGTCGTCGTGTAAGCTCTCCGCGCGCAGTCTCGGTTTAATTAGATCCCCGTTTCGGTCTGGTTCGTGGCGGAATTCGCCTCAGATCGGTGGAACGAGCGCCCAGTTAATTAATCCCGATCAATTTCTCGAGGACACGCGATCACGTTCCCGTTTCCTTCGGTCCGGGGATAAATCATCGTGCGGTTCGTACTCTTGATAGATTCTCGGCGCCTGAAAAGCCCATCGAGTGACCCTCGCTAGCGCCGTTATCGCCCCGCCATTCTTCCGGCTGCCGATAAGCGGTGGAAATATTTTCCACAGTGAAATATGTGTGTCGCTCTACGGCAACGCGGCTCGCGCTGATTTACAAGGGGCTGCGAGAGAACACCTACGCTCGGGGAACGCGAGTACAGCAGCACGCGAATTCCATTCAACTTCCGGCACGCCGAGAAACGACGGAACGCGACGAGACCTCGCGATGGAACAAAAATAATCGTCAGGATGTACAGGGCCGTCGAATTACGAGCACGGAAGTTTCATTCTTCTTACAGAACAAAAATCAAAAAATGTATACAGGGTGTTTCGCGCAATTGTTTCAGGCTGTAACTTCGTTACAAGTACGATTACAGACAAACATCAAAGGAAAAGGATGAATGGTTTGAAATGCACTACATCCGTAGGATATTGCATCGTTTTTTTTTTAAAAAGGATACTCATACTTTTTGTTTACATAGAAAGATAGAATCCTCTCGTCATTGTACGTATAAAATTATTCGGGTAGAATGGCTAAAAAGTCATTAGTTATCAAAATTGTTGAATATTCGAGGTAAATGTCATAATCTTGACCGCGAAATGATTGAAGCCAGACACTCGTGGCACCATCTATTTGGCTAGATGAATATAAGAGTGCGTACGTCACATAGCTGTAACTTACTCGACATATTGCGATGTAATCGAACGTGTTCAAACTTTAGTTCGCAATATATGTACAAAATGATTAATCCTGTTACTGATATAAAATATTAAATAATATACTTTAATTTCCATTTTTACGTAACTAACGTGCAATCATTTACGACCCAAACCGTCCAAAAATCCGAACGGAAATATTTCTAAAAAATGTCTGTAATTAAGAAGCATTGTCTGAAGTGTATTCAATGTAACGGATAAGCGTTTGAGCATCTTCTTATATCTATAAGAAGCGGCTATAACTGCTGCAGCGCTCTGACTGGTCTGTCGTTTTCGTTAATTACTCCTTCACATAGGCGGCCATTTTTGGAAAGGATAAAGTTGCTTTAAATAACCTCAGGAACCGCCCATTTCAAGGATTGTCACTATTTTTGGGACACCCTGTAGAAATAACACTATAACATACGATAAATCTGGAGTCGCGTGAGTTGTAATGCAGAGATCCGCCAGTCCCTTTCCCGAGTTCCCGTCCGAATCTTTGACACGCTATTTAACACTCGTCAACAAAGAACAATGCATATTGAACAAATGAGTTGATTTTCATTTCCAATGAGTTGAATATCTCACAATAAATACTAGTTTCTATATCTACTTTTAGAATAATGCCACCAATACATGACTGATATGGCGGTCAACGTTTCGAAAAAAACGTGCACGAATGTAATTTCGAGTCTTAATAATAAACACAAGTTATTATCACCCATTCAAACAGATTGTCATGTTTTGTTGAAATTTTCATTTCTTCGCCTTCAAGGTCACCCCAAGGTCATGGTATACTAGGTCGTTGAATTCGTCTTGACACGGGCTATAATACCGTTAAGTCAAAAATACAAAGTGCCATTTAAAAAAATGAAGGTGACCTTGACAATACTATAAAAAACATGTTTTTTAAACTTTTTTTATTGCAATATATAGCTAATCGAAAACTGATCAACTTTTGTTAAAAATATTTTTTGTCAGATTATCGCAAGTACTTAAAAAATCGTGAAAACTGTTACGTGGGACACTCTGTATATTGATCAAAATATTATATCAGAAAGCATGCTATGCGAACCCGAGAGTGGTGCACCAAAAATTGTGTTACCAGCGAAAAGGAAACGCCTCACCGAAAGTGAACAGGGACCGTGAGTTACAAGCTACGGTGCTTGAACAAAGCGTCTGATCGTGGCTGGCTGTATCCCCTCGCCGAAATGTAAAGTATTTTATTTAGTAGAGGCATCGTGCAATCTGGATGCGTCTGCGGGAGACGTCGAAGGAACCCGAGACGTCCCAAACTGCTTTCGACTGTAACTCATTTTGGTAGAAACGGGGCTAGAACAAAGAGTTTGATCGAACGGGAGGTAATGGCAGAAGGAGCTTGTTGCCGTGGCCGTTGATGGTATCAGAGCGACGCTATCCACCGTAACATAAAGACTTTTACTTCTGCGAAAGTGGGTTTATTGGCAATTATTCCAATGGCGGGGAGAATCGCCGATGAGGGACGACTTGTTTTAAGAATCGGTCGACGTTGACTTTATCGCCGACAGTAAAGAATCCGCTGCGATCTTCTGGCACGTTGTTTGTAAATAATAATTCGCGGGAAGACACCGGGCTTTAATCGCGACAGTAAAAGCGGTTTTACGCGAGAAAACGCGTAAAAATTCGCCAAATGTTTACAAATGCCTCTTCATCGCGATGTTAAATGGGACGTGACCGGGTTGCCAGAAATTAAACGAGTCCGGAGGATTTAATTAAAATAACACGACGCAATTTAGGATGGATTTTTGTGTAACAGCGTTGAAGCTAGTCACATTTTAGAATTTTTTTTACAGTTAACTATTAAAGATACGGGAATAAACTTTCTTGGCATGGATAGATACATCCTTAAGCTACAAGAAAGTATGTTTTTAGTTGCGTTTATATAGTGTAATATATAGTTCAGCTTGTTGTTACTAGTTCCTGAGTTTTTTGTCACGTAACTTTAGAAAATGTGCTTTCGAGAAAAATATGCCTGAAGTATTTAATGAAGATCCGAGATATTTGTAGTTGTAAAATCGATCTAAAGTTATTTTTGGTAATTCCGGGATCATATAATAGATTTGCTTATTCCTTGAGAAAGTCCTCTTCAATGATTTTGTTAGATTTTATAAGATACTTCATGTTCAATAGCATTCCTTGTTATCGGAATCAGCGATTACTCTAAGTTGTTCTCTCATCACAATTCACTCAATTATACCGAGCACAGTATGGCGGCTATGAAAATGTGTGAGGAGGAAAAGGAAAGGGAGTGTTTCGTCCTGGGCCCGCTCTGAGGACTCGTCAGTACGGCTATCTAGCGGACCCTGCCTTAGACGCGGGATGTCGTAAGGACAGTTTAGGACGATATATATAGAAATAGAGGAAAATTCAGGTAGTAGCGGGAAAGGTGTTGTCGTACTGTCCCTCTGTTGACGAGCATAGGAAGTAGCCACCACAACAGAATAAAAACCTTCATTAATTACTACAACCATGTAGAGTTTTTTTTAACCGTAGTGGAGATGCTTTTGTGCCTGACGCTTTTGTGACGTTACAATTTTGTACGACCCGAAAAAATTTTTCCGGAAGGTCATTTTCAAACAGATCTTTTTAAGTTCAAGAACAGACGTCACAGTCGACCGATATATTTCAGAGAGAATCGAAGAAGGACAGAGATATACAGTGAGTGTAAAAAATATTCGTACACCTCTAAAAATAAAATAACTTCTTTAAAATTAGACCAAACGACTTCAGTTCTTCCGAGATGTTAAAAGGATTAGTTTTGTAGGTAATGTGTAAATAATTTTTTCTAAAAATTGCTATTGGTCGAAATTGTGGCGAAAAAAGGGAAGGTCTCAATTTTTAACTTTTTTATCTTTGCCTATAATGAAAATTTAAAATACGCCTTTTAAAGATGTAAATAAGTTATAATACATGCACAAAGTTTCATCGAAGTCAGTTAATGTTGCTATGAGCTAAATACATTACAAGATTAAAGTTTAAGGGTGAAAGTCGCAGAATTTCGGTCTTTTCAGGAAATTTTGTGCTTATGTAATCTTCGATGAAACTTTGTACACGCGCATATCTTACTTATACCTATAAAAAGCGTCTTTAAAGTTTTTATCACAGGCACAGATAAAAAAGTTAAAAATTGTGATCATTACTATTTTCGTCGCAATTCCTAACAATAGCAATCTTTAGAAAAAAATTATTTACACGCTACCTAGTAAACTTATGCGTCTGACATCTCAAAATAATTGTAGTCGTTCGATACAATTTTAAAAAAGTTATTCGATTTTTAATGGTGTACGAATACTTTGTACACACACCGTAGATCATACATATAGACATACTAATTGGCTAACGCTTGTTGAATCGAACAAAATATACTGTAACTTTGTCTGCAAAAATTCGAGAGTATATGATATATATATATATATATATATATATATATATATATATATGCAAACGTATTTTGGAACATAAGAGAACGATGTTTCAGCGTCCGGTTCGCCAGGATTTTCTTCTTTCGCGATTGTAATTTCGAGGATTACTCTGGTTTGATAATGGAGCGGAGCAACCGGAAGGGGACACGCGAGTACGGGAACCGAGGGAAGCTAGCGAAAACATTAATAAACATCTGACAAGACTGGTTCGAATCTGGAAACGTTCTCGTTGCGCGCACAATTTTCTCTGGCGACATAGGAAACGATTATAATGAATATTTTAATGAAGTTCTCTGTGAATTTGCCGAGATTCAGGTGCTTCCATGGAAACCTTCTTATTCCGCTAGAATTTCTCCGAGGCTCAAGGACAATCCGACAGACCGGTGGCAAAGGGTCTTTAATCAATTTTTCCCCGGATGAAACTTCCTCGCTCGTTAATTCGCTGATAATTGTGCCAAAGTTGACGAGTCGATCGTCTGGTTTTCAATATATATCCCCGGTTGAGATTATTGTTAATTCCAGGCGGAAAAGAGGAAGAGAGAGAGAGAGAGAGAGAGAGAGAGAGAGAGAGAATGCTCGGTTCCGTCGTTTAATCCGGTGATTCTTCGCTGTGCAATTTCATTTCCATTCCGTCGTTGTCGAACCACCGGAAATCCAACGGGATCGATATAATCATCGAAGTAGATTGCGGCTCGAACGAGGAAAATCCGCACGAAGACTACCAATCACCGAGAACAGGACAAACGCAAGATTTTCGACATCGGACGCTCGATTAATCGACGATCGACGGATCAGCCATGGAATCGGGGCTCTGCTCGATGACACGAGCCCGGGAGAAACTTTTGTCTTTTTGTCCACGGTCGCCCACGCGATCCGGACAGATTGAAACGGTCTGCTTGCGACCATTTATATCGTTGCTAATATACCAAAAACTATTTATTATATTGCATTCATATTTTCATAAAGAATATTACACATCAGAGATTCAGTGAAAGTTTCGATTTTCGATTTGACTACAGCAAGTTGGAAATGTTACGTGTTGGAACAGTGAGAAATTCTTTTCAGGCTATGTCTCATGCAAACTTGACCGATCTTTTGCTATTTGAATCATAAAATAATTAAAGAACAGTGTCTAATACTATCTAACACTGTCTAATCGACATAATATCAGTAATCAGTAATTCGTGTATGAGCCACTATTTTTTGAAACTGGTATAAGATATTTAAGGTTTTGCGTTTTAAGACATTAACTATTATCCGATGTAAATTTAACACTAACATTACCATAGCCGGTCAAATGACCGGTTTCAGAGTATTGATTTTCAAATTATTGAAGTTATGGGAATTGATTCAATAATTTTCTTTACTGAAGCATATGTTACAATAAAAATCACATAAAGTCTAAATAAATTCAGTCTTGTTATTTTTATAAAACAACACATACTACACAATTTTAATGCTTGGTAGGTTTAGTGTTAAGGGCAGTGCACACTGAATTTGTAATAAATATTAGAAAGTTGTCTCAATTATCATTATTAAGAATTGACTTTTTTTGTTGATACCGTTCTTCACATCCATTTTATTAAAGTTATGCAGTTATCCGAAACCCGATTATTCTCTTTATATTATTTATTACTTCAATTTGCGGCGTGTATCTCAGCGGCTCACTAATTGCAGTTTGAGCACTAACACGACACAACCATCATGATGAATATTCTGATAATAGTTATACAATATGAATACAATTTTGAAAAGCTTACGATTTTAGTGAGTATTTCACGACTATAGTTTATGAAGAAGAACAGGAATTGTAATGTTAAAAATGTCTGGATATTTCTCAAAGCACGTGTAAGCATGAACGAATTCTTTGTTTCACTATGTTATACTTATCGGAAAAAATTACAGCTGGCTAAAGAATCGTAGTTGAATTAAAAATGACTATCAACTGGTTATAGTTTGATGATATTATTTAATCAATTGTTGTTAAATAATTCACAAGTACAACAACCAATTCAGGTGTTTATATTTTTATCGTTTCGCTGATCATTTAAAACGTACACGCCTGACAGATCAGTCTGTAATTACTTTTACCCGTGACACAGGGACGATCCGTCAACCTTTTTTCGTGCTCGTCGTTTTTTTTCAGCTTCGATCTACCCTGATCGTTCATCCCCGATATGTAAATTTCTGATGAATTAATGGTTCGCTGGTAGTTCTTCCACTAACTGGAGATAATGATGCGCACGCGCGACTGCTTTTTTCAGAGTGGCTGCCTTACCCGTGGAACTGAATTTGAATCGTACTGGCCAGCTAATGGATCGAGCATGTAAATGATTCTTCTCTGTCGGGTAAGGGTGCTTTCCTTCTTGACTATCGATAACTAGACTTTTTTAACCACTGTATGGACGATGGGTCCATTTTGATGATCGATTGCCAGTTTTTCTGGAAATATTTCTCGACCATCGTTCATCAAAATGTGCATTGTGAATCGTATGTATTTACAGCAAACACGATTGTTTAAATCTCAGTATAAAAATTGGTTAATATTCACATTCTTATATTGCGATGGCTTAGTTTTTATTTCTTTCAAGCGTAAATTTATCTGTAAAAATTTGTTATCCATTTTATTAACTGTTATTATAACCATTTATGTATGGCTATTAATCACAATTTATAGGGGAGGGAAAATGGAAAATGTTGTACTAAATTATTTGATAATCATTGGTTTATATAAATTATTCTTAATTACACCTGTCAACCTCAATTCTTTGAAAATTATAACATCCATTTCCATCTCTGCAGCTGATCAGATCACCGCTACAGCATTGTGCACTGTCCATGTAGTTGTTTAATATTTCGTAAATTAAATTTGAGTAACGCCGGCACATCAAATCTGCCTGGTACAACATCGGTTTATATTATTTGTCCATAAAAACATTACCAAAATGAAATGTTCGATATAAATGAAATTCAACAGAATAATGTGTGCAAAGGTTGATTATATAACTGACAAATGTGTGATGCTCTTAAAAATACTAGAATATTTCAATAAAAGTGGTCGAGCTTATATACATTACAAAGATGCATTTATTGACATCCATATAAGTTTATTTAATGAAATTAATCAAATTCGGTTCTCACGAAAACAGTTTTGTGTCTTCAACCTATTGATTGGGCTATGTTTAAACTCTATCCGCAGAGCCGCAAATCGAATAAAATGGTCACGATCAAAATTTGGTCGCATTAAAAATAAGTAATATACACGGTGTTCACGCTATCACTAGCCAGCGTTTTTCTTGCAAATAATAAATATTTGAAAAAAATGAAAGAGGAAAAAGTAATACTGTTTTTTGCAAACAACGTAATGGCGTATGTAATATTTTTCTATTTGCACTATTTGCATGGAAATGTCGGTGACCTCCAATTTTTGTAAATGGAATGCTATATATTTTTTCATACCATATGAAAGCGCGTGTCAAGACAAATGACCTTCAAGATCATACAAGGTCAGAAATGGAAGAAACATTTTGAACATTTAGTATTAATGCGTTTATAAGTATACTTTATTGACGAGGCTATAATAAATGTTCAATATAACTTCCTTGTGCATGACTACATATTTCGGCTCTATTAATTACATTCTTGTTAGCTTCTTCTAACATTGTCCGAAATACTAATGCACATAATCGCGTTAGTTTCCTTTGCAAGTCGTTTACATTTCTGGACGTTGTGAAATATTACGTACGAAATTTTCCAAATTTTCCTGCCATTTCTGACCTTGTATGACCTTGATAATGTTGTATACGAATAAATTAGTCTTGACACACGCTTTCATACGATATAAAAAAATATATAGCATTTCATTTAAAAAATTGAAGGTCACTTTCATTTCTAAGAAAATAGTGCAAACACAAGAAAATTACATACGCCATTATGTAACTTACCATAAACAGTATTACTTTTTCCTCTATGATTTTTTTCTAATATTTATTATTTGCATGAAAAACGCTGGCTAGTAATAGCGTGAACACCCTGTATAGTTGATACCAACATGAATAGTATGGCACGATTGTACTAAAAGGTAAAATTGATGCCCAATGGCGAGTTAACTTATCTTTCCCAGTCAACAGATAAACTGCCACCAAAAAATAAATGAGCAGAAACCTGAAATGGGTCATTTCGAAGCTTCAGATTATCTCTCCCATAAACGGTTACCAAAATCGAGTCAGCTTTGGTTCCGGAAAGTTGAAACCTGCGAAACAAGCGGCGTTTCGCTGTTCGATTTGTCGGGCTCGATACTCGACACTTATCCAATACAGGCAACAATTCAGAGAGGTTCGGATCGTCACGTGGCGGCCATTGTTGTTGTTGTTGTAGTTGTTGAATCGCAACGAAATTTCCACGCATTATAGGAACGAGAATCGAACGAGAAAACACACGCGATCTGCGTCGAATTCAGAACACGTTCCGCCAAGCTGCCTCGCTTGGTTAATAAAATTGACGCGCTGCTACAACTGCGTTGATGTAGCTGTTGTTCAATTATTGCCGACGGAACGTGTCGCCGCGGAACAATCGTAATGAAAATAATAACATTCATTCGTCCTCGGTTATTGCAGTGAAGCCAGGAGCTTTTGTAAAACGTAAGCGGGCCAACAGGACAGAAAGTATTCCGCATTGATGTTCAACGTGTCTCATTGTCGTTAAAGAATTTCCGTGCCCGGTATGTGGAGCGGAACGAAAAATGTAAATGGTCTTCGTTATAATCCTGCCATCCATGATCGAAATAATCGCCGTCCATGATCCTTCCGACCATCACGATCGCCGGAAGAAGACCGGAAACTGCGAGCCCATTGTTCGAAAGTTGCCTATATACTGTTACATAATTGCTACTTAAGGCGGTATTCTAATCTAGAAGGTTGATAAATGGATTTTCTTTAATTATGATTTCTTGAAGAGCATCTTTTTGAAACCGTGTCTGTGAAAGGATTGATCTCAATTGACAAAACTGATAAATTTATATATGATTTTCATAAAGAGGAAATCTTCAAATCTGCGTAAGGATTTATGTCAATTCATAAAAATAAGGAAGTCATACATGTTTTTCTTAAAATATAAATCGTCAAAATTGTGTCTGCAAAAGAATTTATTTCAATTCGTGAAAATAACGAAGTGATACATGACTTTCCTAAAGAATATATCTTTAGATACGGCTCGACAAAAGGATTTATATCAACGAATAAAAACAAAGAAGTGATACATGATTTTCTTAAAATATATATCTTCAAAATCATGTCTGCAAAAGGATTCATTGCAATGTATTAAAACAAAGAAGTGATACATGATTTTCTTAAAATATGTGATGTTTTAAATTGTATCTGCAAAAGGATTCATTGTGATTTATAAAAGTGACAAGGTCACATGTGATTTTCTTAAAGAATATAATATAATCTATCAATTCGTAAAAATAATGTTGTTATAAATATTTGGAGTAAGTGTACAGGGTGTAAAGAAATTATATGTCGCGGTTAGCATAGGATGATTCTACACCCTCAATTTAAGTCTTTGAATTTTAAGGTCAGAAGGTCAACATTTTTTTTAATTGCATCGTATTTTACTCGTCGCAAGGGTCAAAAGTGCAAACGGCAAGCCATGGTTCGTTTTTACTTTTGTCCCTCGCGACGAGTAAAATACGATGCAATTAAAAAAAATGGTTGACCTTTTGACCTTAAAATACAAGGTCAAGGTCAATTTTGCGGCACCTTCCTTAGTTCAATTTCAACTAAATTGAGGGCGTACAATCATCCTATGGTAGCCTCAACATACAATTTCTTTACACCCTGTACATATTTATACGCGCATATGCAAAGTGTCGATATGGTGGTCCTAACCGCGCGGAGGTAAATCTAGTTGAAATAATAAGGCGAATAGTAAAAAAATAGCGTGCCTCGTTTAAGGCTTCGTTTTTGAGAAAAATAAGTTTGTAGGTCCGTTGGGTTCACGTTCCTTCGTATTAACAGGAAGTAGAGCCGGTCGGCCATGAACAGACAAATCAGCCAATTCTTATCTAATAGCACGCGAACCCGGCAGATTTTAAAACTAATTTTTCTCAAAAAACGAGGCGTCAAACAAAAAAATGATATTCTATATTTTCGACTTATTTTGTCATGCAGAATCATCTCCTCCACGGTTGTACCGTCGATACTGATGCATAGGATACATACATGGTTGAATAGAATATTTATTACCGTCGAAGTAATTCGCGTGCATTTGGAAAATTTTACGTGCGACGTAGGAGATTTTTGCGCAGAAAAATCGGATAAAACTGTGGGGTGTCGATGGCGCTTTAAGCGATTAGGGTTGTCGATGGAATTTCGATAATATCTCATCGCGTTGCCGCGCTCGTTACACGCGTTAAACGCGCGTCAATTATGCGATGGACTCGTTAAACAGCGGCGCTTTCGACGCGCTTTGCGTCCCGCCACCGTCAATGAACGCCGACATGGCTCCGTAAAATTGGCAAAGCAGCCGCCGCCGGTTTTTACTTTGGTGCCGGGCATCTCATTCGCTGACACGCCCGTCGAACGAGATAATGGCGTCGATCGCGGCCACCGTTACTTCAACATCGTTCCGGTACGATGTCGATCAACTTTATTACAATTTTATTACCGCCTTGTTTGGCGACCGATTTACAGCTCGTCGGGTTGCAGAGGAATTCCAGTTTCATTCACCCACTCGTCAATCATCCGAAAAGTGTCCCTGTTTTTTACCGAGTCGCGTAGAGCTCGATTTATATTTTGAATCCTTTTCACGGTAAATTAACGTCACCGAGCACTCGTGGTTGTCACCGTAAAATACAGCATTATGGATTTTAATCGAGCTTAACGGGATAAATATCCTGCTGTAAATATAATACATTGCGATCTTTGCCACGACGTATAAAGCTTTACTTCACTTTTCTCTTTCGTGAATGGTCCTGTGATGGCGTCAATTTTACTGTAGATCATGTTTAATAATTTTATCTTCTTTCGTCGTAATATTGTGACTAAATCGTAATGAATATTTTTCATAGAATTTTATAGATTATGAGCTGTTTATTTCTTTTAAATTATAATATAGAGGTAGATTCGTGATAAACATTTTTAACAAAGTCTACTAAATTAAAAGCTATTAATTTTTCTTAAATGATAATATTGGAGTAAAGATGCATAATGCGCATTTTGAACAGAGTTTACTAATCTGAAAGCTATTTATACATGGTGAGGCAATAACTTTGTCCAACTAAATATTTCCGTTACTTGTGATAATATGAGAAAATGATATATACAAAAGTTGCACGGTATAGAGAAGGAAATTTTCGGAAATATCGAGGTCCCGTTGATTTCTTTAAATGAGAACACCTACTTTTTGTATCACGAATCGATAGAGTATCAAATTCTGCATAAAAATGTATTTGACCTCCATATTTTCTAATGTAACAGTTAACGAGATATTATCGAAATAATTTTCAATTCGTACTCGCTATGCGGCTGGAAGCTTATCGAACTGATGTCCCTCAACTTTTTTTTTATTGAGAAAATCTCATAAGAAATTTATTACAACATTGGGTGAATGTGGTGAGAGCATATGGAAAATTATTTCGATAATATCTCGTTAAGTATTCCATTAGGACATATAGAGGTCAAATATATTTTTACGCAGAATTTGATACTCTATCGATTCATGATACAAAAAGTAGGTGTTCTCATTTAAAGAACATCACATTTCCCCCTCTATACCATACAACTTTTGTATATATCATATTCTCATATTATTACAAGTAACGGAAATATTCAAGTTGGACAAAGTTATTGCCCCACCCTGTATATTTCTTCATTGAAATTCTATTTATTCGTCATCTTTTTCATCTCGTAGGGTTCCATTAACGATAAAGAAGCTTTAATACACATAGTTGTGATCGAACTGGTAAGGGGTTGAGAACTCTATTATTTTTAATCTTCCACCTACTCACATTGTTTGGAAGAAACTGTTCCGGCAACTGTTCATGCTAACATGTTGCTAAGTTTAATCATGTTTTCGCAAGCCCTAAAATCTTTTTACAGATCGTAAAATTTTATTGTGGCTCTTAGACATTGTCTCTAAAGTACCTGTTAGATGAGATGATCCTGGTTATTAGGACAGCTGGAAAAAGATCCTGAAACTTGGAACTATCTTGGCAATCTTCTTCACGAGTTTAATCCTGCTTTGTTAGACCTTATAAGAGCCTGAGGCCACGAAACTGTTCTAGCTACATTTTTGGTATATTAAACTCTATTTTCGCATACTCAAAAATTTTTTAAAGCCCTGGGAACTGTGTATATAACGTCTATATTACGTGAAGCAACCGTCAACAAGAGTCATAACCAACGAGGATGATTCTACTCGCGGAAATGTCGTCTCAAATGATGATAGAGCCGGCATACCGCACGTTAACACAGCACCGGGTAATAAGTGTAATAATTTAACGCGCGACAACATGGCCGGCGGGTATTTATTGCTGCACTGAGGAGTCGATGAAAATCAGCAGCTAATTTAGTTCAACGTTATCACTGGACTGCGGATTTTGCGAATTTATAACAAAAGTGGGTAGATTCAATTTATAACAATGAAAGAATAAAAAGGCTCTAACAATATTGATACATTATTTTAAGCATATTCAAATTATTAAAAGGAGAGAGACATATTTATCTTGCTCCTGTCTGTTGCAATTGAGTCGTCTACAGTTGCCTACGTTAGTATTTGGACGCTCTTTAAATCAGTATAATTTGTTTAAAATTGCACAAAAGAACTTGTATTTTTTTGAGCAATTAAAAGCATTGATTTACTAATTGGCGTGCGGAGAAGATTTTTTTCTTACTCTGGAAAATTTCTTACATCTTTCGATGAGTGTCGTTTTTATCTGCGGCAACCAATTTCGATCAAATTTTCGGCATCAGCAATAATTCCTATTAATTGCAATTTTTTCAAAATCTTTTCTGCGCGTCATATAGTAAATCAATGATTCTAATTTCTAGAAAAAATCGAGTTGTTTGGTCCAATTTTAAAGAAGATATTCTGATTTGAAGGACGCACGAATACTTTCGTGATCCACTGTATTTCACAAGGACGAAACGATCGCTCTTCAAGTATAATTTTCAAGTTTGCCTACTTTAGAGGACCCGGAATACAGGAAGCACGTTCTAATATGAAACCTTGATCCTTATCGGTGGTCTCACATTTCCGAATCGACCACTGTGCCAACAGTCTCACCTGGCATCGATTATTCAACGCCATCCAGCGACGCACGCTGCCGAACACACTTGTCACCGGGAAGTTTCACCTTGGGTTCCCCAACTTCTCACTTAAGCTATCCTTCCACTCGGCAGATCCGCCCTGAACTTTCGCAAACAAGTGTCAGCCACGCCTAGCTACAAGATACCTAACACAACAAGTGAACTTCGCCGACTACAGCTCCCGTGGAGTCGGTCGGAGCTCAAGGTCGTTCGGGGGTCCAGCTATCCGCGTTACGTCAGCTCCGTCGTTCATCTATTTTCGCGTCGAACAAGTGGGTAATCCACATTCGTCGTCAATTTTGTCTCGCTTTCTATCCCACAATTATGTTGAAATAAAAAGATACGACCATACGTAAGCAAAATACTTGCTTATACCATTTCTGTTTAACCTGTTTCAATCAAATCTATTAATACAGTGTGAACATTTTTTCATATTATACCAATTACATATACAGTGTTTTATCGATAACTGTCCCAAATATCTGGCCGATAACTGTCCCAAAACAATCCCCACTTCCGCAGGATACTTCCGTGAAGCTCGAGAGACCTCGGTCGCCGAGAAGTGTAACATAATAGTTTCTTCGTTTGCCAATTTTCTCGAAGAATTAGTGAATAAGTCACATTCCTCGTTAACAGATTAATTTAACGAATTAAAAAAATTGAACGAATTAGAACTAATTGAAAGCATTAATTCATCTTGAGTCATTAGAGGTGGAAGTTAGGTTAGGTCGTATTCCTGGTATCGGCAGATGATGCTGGAAGTTAGGTTAGGTATTGGCAGATGAAGCACGAATTATTTCGTCAACTACTCACAACTTTGAAACAGTTTTAAAAGTTTAACAGTTTACAGCAAACTCCTTCCTTGAAAGTTAAAATGAAATCGAGACTCCGACATCTTCAATCTAGAAAAATGGTGTACTTCACGGGCACCATGTTGCCTATAGTTATTTATTGAGGTGTCAAGGCTAAAGGGTCTCCGGGGTCTTCTGGAAGCAAAAAAGTGTTCTCTTGGACGTTTCTTGGCTAAATGAATTATGAGATCCTATCAGCAGACCTTGCCGGTACTCTGGAAGGGTATTTAGTGTCGGCTGCCCATGAAGTACGCAGACGATTAACCTATACTTTAAGTAGAAAATATAATTAGTGATAATACTAATGTGATTTTATAAAGTGTAATCCAAGAAAATGTAGGGAATGTATAAATTTCAGAAAAGATAATAAGTAAAACTGATGGTATGACGATGCTATTAAAAATATGCTCTTCACGAAGGCAACGTTAATATTTCTTGAACATAAATCCAACATAAGCCTGAACTGATGAGATAAGAACAAAAAGAAATCTTGTTTCTCTAGTGAAGGCTCCTCGACTCTTCTGACCCTATTCCTTAGCTAAATGGATTACGAGGCCCATCAGCAGATCTCGTTCGAACTCCTGAACTCTGGAGCAGCTCGAAAGAATACGTACCTTGCTTAATAGGGGAATCTCGTGTTATTCTTTTTTATTAACGCGAATGAACCAATCCAATAGCCGTAGATACTCCAGAAAATCGACGGAACGTAACAGAAACTGCAAAGCTAAAATTTATCGCTGGTATTATTCTTTCAACCCTCTTGCAACTCGCAGCTCTTCTGCATTATCATAAGAGGTCACGTTTAACATTTGGTCAGCAGTTTAGGGATTTAGTTTCAGATCATCATTTAACTATTCAATCTCTTGCAATTATTTTAGATTCTTGGCTGCTCTACTAGAAGCATTAGAAAAATCAAAGTGTCTCAAAGAATTTCCTCAACAACATGTATTAAAAAAACTAATAAATAAAGTTATACACAGTTCCAAAAATGGTCAACTATATAAATGGTCCTAAACATCGCGATCTACATATACACTTATCATAAAGATCCTTTACTCATCGTTTAATTTCAATCAAGACCTGATCCATTAAAAGTAATGCAAAAAACTAATTAGAAGAAAGTATCCTTAAAAACGCTAAATAATCCTGTAAATAGTCCTGAGTATCAAGAACCGTACACTTATCAGAAGGGACTATTATGTAAGCACTAAACTTGGATAAATTATTGTACATGCGCCAATTGATAATTTAAGAGGATTAAATTTTGCGAAGGGCGATCACGACGGTAAACGATTTCGCAATGCGTGCAAAGTGCTGGAACGTGATAAAAATACGGGGAGGGAAGATTGCGAGTCGAATCAACGTTGAGCACCTTCGAAGATAAATCGAGCTACCAAAAATGATAAGTAGGGGTAGCTGGTAGAGCCGGTGCGGGGGCGAGTGTGGCGAAACAGGGCGCGGAATAAATATCCCTGGGCTTGCCGTGGACAAATACAAGGTAGCCGACAGTCGTCGTTAGGTCGGCCGTAGTTTAACCTTGCATGTGTTGCTGTTTGCTAATATACGACGCCTCCGCGATGCTTGCAACCCCTGATGCATTTCACGTCCATTCTCTCGCCCTGGCGTTTTAAGCTCTCCCACGTGACGAGAATCGCGGAAACGCGAGAAACGTAACTACTAGTTACATTCGTTCCCAGAATGCAAATGACACGCGAGCTTGTCCCGTAGTCGGGCCAACCTTTATTTCCCTTCTCGCGTTCCGGAAAGGGTTGCTGCCAATTATCTTGCTTTTCACTGTTGCCCTTTTGCAGGTATTACAGTATTAATACTTTGCTAGAAGCAGGTACTCTCGCGTTTATTATATTCGGTCTTAATCTGGTTGTGCTGTTTCGTGTTTGTGAAGTTTAGAATTAACTCGTACATTCGAGCGAGCACGATGGTCAGTCTCGCTTCCAATGTGTGGACTTGTGCCTCCACATAATAGAGGATTTAGAGGATAGTACAGTAATAATATCAACATTTAAAATGGCTGATTACTGGCCTTAATCCTTCGTTGCTCAGGTGGAGTGGGGTAATGTATCTAAGTCAGCTACAAGGATATGTGTAATTGAAGATAGACATTGCATCACTAACAATTTGAACATCATCGCGTGTAATATTTTCATTCTGTTAATTAAAAAATTGGTGTGTGCTTAGACCACATGGCTGAAATGAAACTTGTTTCTTTAATCTTTTTTCGAATTTTTATTAACACTTTATGAAATTTAATTTTCTATGATTCTATTATTGAAACAATTGGCTTGTGATAGCTAAAATATGATATAAATATTCCTGAATCAATTTTGTCTAAATGTCTTGCAAATACTGCATAAAGAGTTGTTCCTGATCTTGTTGTCACTTCATTAGTATTATTTACCATTTCCAATCTTAATTTACTTCTAAAAAATTCTATTAATAATTTTGATTGTTCCGATGCAAAGTTCACGTTGAAAGCTCCACTTAGCATCATCGGAATTTTATCATAATCTTTATTAAGCAACGCCGAACCCTCAATCGTATATTATGCTAATAGAATAGAATTTCGATTCATGGTTTCATCGTTTCATCGCCAGATCGGTTTTACTCCTACCGCGACGAGGTATTACGCCTACCGCGCCTAAAGAAGTTTCACTTCAATAGAGTAGAATTTCGTTTCATCGTTTCATCGTTTCATCGCCAGATCAGTTTTACGCCTACCGCGTCGAGGTTTTACTAAATCGTTTCATCGTCTCAGCGTTTCACCGTTTCATCGCCATATTGGTTTTACTCCTACCGCGACGAGGTTTTGCGCCTAACGCGCCTAAAGAAGTTTCACTTCGAAACGTTAACAGAAGCGTCAACCCCTTGTACTATACTATTGAGTCAGACTTGTGATGATGCTTCAGAACAGAATCTAATAAATATGTATGTTATTCATTTTCTTTAAACCAAAATAAAATTCTATTTTGTTGTCCTTAATGTACAGCCAATGGAGAACATATAGACGTAAAATAGATATCAAGTTTCTTCGTCTAGGGAATTATGAATGTTTAATGTGCGAACAACGTGGGGAGCGCCCCGAGTTGCGAAGGAGTAGAGGTGTCTTGGGATGGAGTGTACACGAAGCATGTGGTTGTTTTTCGTAACATATATATTCCAGACTTAACGCACATAGCGAGTTAATTATTTCGTTACCGGTAACGCGAGAGCGCGTAACCGATAACGCACAGTTATGCGGGTGCGGAAGGGATATCCCTAAACGCGTATGAGAATCGTTACTCGGTACGAGTGAGCCGAAGCACGGCACGATGCGAACGGTGCAAAGGCTTCGTAGCAACTCGACGACGGTTACAATTTCGATTACGATTACACCGGGAGAGAGAGAGAGAGGGAGAGAGGGAGAGAGGGAGAGAGGGAGAGAGGGAGAGAGGGAGAGGGGGAGAGAGGGAGAGAGGGAGAGAGGGAGAGAGGGAGAGAGAGAGAGCACCAATCACCGCTGGACACCTGTCCGCGACAAGGATGCCAACGTAATCAGTTCGGCGCTCAATGAGAGATGGCCGTCTCTATCCCTTCTCACGAATAAGAAATCGTGCACCCCATTCTGGCAGCGACTCGCGACTGTTTGCTCCCATCCCGAACAATGAGTTACAAAGAATTGTGGTGGAAGAATTGAAAGTGCAACTGACACACACTGGGTGTGTGGAACGCCACTTAAGTAATTATGCGATTCTTTCTCATTTAACCTGTCACCTGCTTACGTCGACTATACTCGTGAAAGCATGGCATTCTTTTGTCAAATGACGAGTATCTTTCTCCAGTAGGAAAAGAAATTGCATATGCAATAAAATAAAATAAATTGTAAGAACACGAAAATAATGCTCTCCTAAAAATAATTAAAGTAGTCAAGTAACGAAGAATTGATTGGCTGACTACTGGAACAATTGCCCTACGCGAAAATTTGTATACTGTCTGAAGACTAACGAGAATCTAACGACTTTGAACGAACATGGTATGTTGTATGGGGAGTAAGGAAAGGTTTCGAATCGGAAGTTTCGCGGCACTGTTCGGTGGAGGAGCGATACTCGGAGCTAAATTAGAAATTCCTCACTGTCCCTAGGGGAAGCGGAAATAGTGTGTGGTGCCACTCGCAGAATAAGGTTGGCCTTTGGCACGGGGTGAGAGACAGAGGGAGAGAGACAGAGAGAGAGAGAGAGAGAGAGAGAGAGAGAGAGCGGGTAGCCTGGCATATTGACATCAACAGGTCCTTTCTGGGTGTGGCCAATCGAAACACACGCCGAAGGCCAAAGTCGTGGGCAGAATTAGCCGGACGGCTGGCGGAGCCGGGCGTGTTCGCACTTTGAAGCGGCGGTGACCGAGTTTACGCCACGCTTCACCGTGGCCAGACGCGGCGAACGGAGGAAGGGCGAGTTCGTCTATTAGTTTCATTACCACGTTTCGCTCGAATTTCCTGGCGTCGCTTGCGACGGGACGGATTTCGCCCCGGGAAACACACAACCTTTCAGCCTGCCCCTCAACGATCCTTTGTCCTTTCGCGACGCGCGCGAACCCGCCTCGATACCAGCCATGGCACCCACCGCGCCGCGCGCTTTGTTCGCACTCTTGTTTATACCTAATAAACGGCGCCCGGGGAATATTCAATTATTCCGCGCGACACTTTGACTTGACGAGCCTTACGGGCCAGGCGAAGCAAAAACGAAGAAGAATATACTTTTCGCTACCTCCTCCGTCCCGTCGCGCTCGATTATTCTGACCCACGTTTACACTGTCGTTGGACGCGATTAATTAATCCTCGACCCGCCCACTTCAACTCCCGGCTTCGGAAAAGTCAAACAAATTATTTTTCCTCCCTTCCTGCGAGGGAAGCTTATAACGCAAAGATTGGCACTCCGGCTATTTTTCATTATGCTGTAGGGACCCCTTTGTTAATGAAAGTTCATCCATTTTTTGCTCTAAAGTATGTTCCTGTGTGCGATATTTCACTTTTTGGCTTGGATTTAAAGTGTGAAAGTTATGGAAGGACCTTTTGTGCAACTATTCGAGGAATCTATATAAAAATCCAAATTGCAAGCAAGAGTTAAAGTGTGAATATTAAGGGAGGATCTTTTGTGCAAATATTTTTAAAAGCTCGTCGGACGGTCCGTCGAAGGTTAATACAAAATATAAATGCAACGATCGGACAACCAATGCACAAAAAGTTAACACTAAATTTACCACGGCCAAATGACCGGTTTTATATGTTAAAATTATTCAAATTATAAAAATTCATTTGTGGAAAATAATAGTATAAATTTCCTTGTCTAAGCATCTATTATATTGAAAATTGCGGACAATCTTAATAATTATAGTGTTGCCATTTTTATAAGATAATACTTACCAGATACTTTTAATGCTTGGTAGGTTTAGTGTTAATAGAGTATCTGCATTACGATGACCGCATAGATCCAATTCAGTTTTGTTAAATTTGAAATCAGCCACTGTCCACATCCCTTCGGTCGAATAAACGAGATGACTCAAGTCCGTTCATCGTCTCACTCCTGCTTTAGCCGAATTCATCGACTACAAGAGGATCCGATTTCCCCTCGTCTAAGAACGAGAGTACTCGGTCGCTCTCATTTTTCCCGCCATATTTGTCTCTCGCAGGACATAAAAGACCATCGAACGAATTGTTGGGGCTGGCACAAAAGCTGTACTGAAGACATCGGGGAGTGAAACCAAATATAGATCGCAAACAATACCGAAATGTTGCGATGGGTGCCTATTTCGGTCTATCAGTTCATCCTGGGGATGCAACTTTCGTGTCTGTGGTGCCATTTACCCTTTGCGATGGAGGATACTTGATCTTTTCGCTGACAGTGATCGAACCATCACAATGGGACAAGAAAAGAAGTGGAAGAAGAACCAAAAACTTCGACAAAAGTACTCTTCATTGTAGTCTGATAATCGGTGTACCGTGTGTCTTTTCCTTTACAAAATGGATCGTCAATTACAACACTGAACGAGGTTATTAGAAAAATCTTTCAAATTTCCGTGGCCACTAGTAACTTCACTTTAAATCCGCATTTAGATAGAGATACTTTTCGACAGTAGGATATGGTTGGATAGTTTAATCATTTCTACTTTGTACATCTGATAACTCTAAAAGTTTTACTGCAGCTAGAATTTTCATGCCAGAAAACATTTTCTAAGTGAGACAAAAGCGAGACGAAACGCATTCGTTCATATCACATTTTTTAACGATTCAATGAGCACAAACGAATTTAGTAATGTGCAGATTGCTTTGAAGTGTGGAACGATTGTTTTTAGTGGCATTTCAAAGTCGCCGTTGATAATCGCCATTTCAAAGGGTTGATACAGATATGGGATGCTTTAATGTGAATTTTACTAGAAAACAAGAAGCTTCGCTGTCCGTGATATGAAATTCAAAGTTCTGCTGTCTAAGCCAGTGCACCGTAGACTCAAATAACTTTCGCGAGGACGTATGTATGTGCGTCCGTTGATCGGAGCGGGTCAGCGTGTTCTACGGTTCCGGCACGAAGGACGTTATTTTCGTACACGAGCGAGCAAAGCACTTTCTTACAATGCTAGACGGCTACGTGACGCCGACGACAACGACCTCTTGGAAACTCTCTTATCTGAAAGTACCGGTGTACCGCGCACGCCGACAATAAACCCACGGTGCACATTTCCTGCCAGCTCATAACGGCTGTGACTCCCGGGCTGCGAGGAAGAAAGGGATCGTGCCGCGAGATAATCGGCAACAACCCCGATGCAAACCCCGGCAAATTGCTGTACATTATCATTTTTCACTGTTAACATTCGGTTCTCAATTTTGGAAATCGCGAGAAACTTCAGACCGCAATAGCACTCTAAAAACATTTTTTACAATACAGCCCTCGTTCGGTTGATGGCGGGTCCCGTTCACTCTTGTTTTAAGGGCTACAATCAGAATATAAGTTAACCATAGTTCGAAGAAGTTCTAGAACTTTTTAATAGGTTGTATTTAAAACATGAACCGTGTTTTATCACGATGGTAAATCCCCGATTCGAATACGACAACGTGGTACGCGATGCCCTATGACCACTTAAGGTGATAGAGCTGGTATGGATGTAATAAAATGATGCACTATTTAACGAACAATTAAAATTATATTTTAAAAATAAAGTAACTTTGGTTACAAGAGGTTTAGCTACACTGATTGGATACTGTCAACAATGTTTGCCGGAATGTGTTTGATGCAGAAGTAAAGTTGACGATGGATGGTTTAAAAAATGTAAACTCGATGTGGGCTTTTGTTTTATTGTGGGGCAAGCAGATTCGTTGACTGCCATCTTCCGGGAATTGGTAAGGGGCACGGTCGTCTTAGATATTTTTTCAAAAAATGGAATGGAAAAAGTAAATGACTGCCCCCAAACCGGGAGTCACTCGCAGGTACGCTTGTAACTTCGAGTGACGCACGCGGGGAATCCGCGTGTCCCAAGGCAGTACCGTAGCAGGCCATAAACCAGAAAAGCGCCTTGACTCGAACAAAGAAAGCGGAAATAAAGGACACGACGATGGCTCGACTTCTGGTTACCAAATGTGGAGAATGGGTCAATAAAATTCTAAATGTTTTGACGAAGAGTAACGGCTTTTGGGGAATATTGCTACTACGGGTAATTCGGTGCTAGTAGTATCTGTAATTTTGGAAAACGTGCAGGGCAGATGGGGCATCGAAAGAGCCCAATCGCCTTGCATACGGTTCACAAATGCGGATAATCGTACTGAAATAAAGTAATATATCTTCGTAAAGATATCCTTTTCTGAGAAACGGAACAAACCGTATAACCTGTTTTGAAAAATCTTTTAACACTAGGAATGTCAAAGTGAACAGATAAAGACAAGTTCTTGAAGGTAAAACTATTAGTTTGAACAGGGCCTATGAAATATCAAAATAAACATTTTTATACAACAGAAACACGTATTCTGTTCATCAATGTTAAAAAAGTTCTCGATCATTGCAAGGAATAATGAATAAATATTTAATGAATAGTACTATAGCAATATTAACCCTTTGCACTCGGAGCTATTTTAACTCCGATACCAAACATTTCTTCCGATCTAGAATATTTCATTCTGCATGGTCTTCGTTCTTATAAGGGATATTAAACTGATGTAATATCTCACAGAACGCTTAAATATTTTATCATTTAATGAACACAAACAAATTGAATCGTGTCGACAATATTTTGAATAATGGTATAGCAATTTTGAGTGGCTCCTCAGAGTCGCTATTCGAGTGCTAATGGTTAAATATTAATAAATATTAAGATTAATTTAATAATTAATAATTTAATACTAGAACATCCTGCTGCAAGTTTAATTTTTTACATTTCCTCCGTCACAGTCTCATTCCATCAACAAATAATATTTCTATATACAGAAGCTAGAGCCAAAGAACGTGAAACTTCAAATATGAATTAAAAGTAAACTGACACGCGTTTCTACTTTAAACCCGTCTTTCAGAAACAGTTCTAGCAGCAGATTGAAGTTGGCAGTTTGAAATAAATTTTAAAAGAAGACTACAATACTCCTCTGCAATACTTAAAAAACTTTTATTTCCCACGGTTTGACGGTAGACTTTGTATAGCGAATACAAAGCCCCCGTTTGATAAGAATACCTCACGACGCTTTTTTTTAAAGAAAGATATATATACATCGTGTTAAAGAAACGCTCGGAAAATTGCTGGACAAGAGAAGGGTCCTTTATAAAGGTTTGCCGGCTGGTACCACAAGAAAGGAAGCCTAAAACCCCGAAAGAACAAGTGTAAGTGACCTGCCGCGAATCCGACAAATTCGGTGGCATGTCGAGACGGAAGTACTACTGCGAGCACCCAAGGAAGCTCGACGAGGATGAAGACGTAGGGAGATGACGACATCAACTGTTTCGAAAAGGACAACATGAACGTAACACACGGAAAAGTGCAATTAACCTCATTCGTCACATTTTTCTGAATTCAAGATAAACTATCACTTAAAAGACGTAGACCGTTTTACAGACAATAAAATCCGAGAACAATGGCAAGAGATGAAAGGTTCAAGATACCACTGACCATCGATCATAATGTAAAGAAGCAATGAAACCTGTAAGGAACCAGCGAAAGAGAATCAAATTATCTATTGTGCGAGGCAGACCACTCCACTGACAATAAGGATTCAGAATAATGGACAAGATAGCATGGCTCGCTGAGTGTTGCGAAAAGAAACGAGGGAACAAGATAAATAAAGTCAAGATATCGTGGATAAAGAGCAAATATAGTAATCGATCGATGGGCACGGTGAGCGTGAAATAAAATTATCGAACGCCCCATAAAAGTGTCGGCGAAAGCTCGCCATGCTTTCGACGATGAGACAATTTTTCCTCCATATGCTCACGTGCTAGAAGACGTGCGACGTCCAGCGTCCCGACGCTCCCTGTAGAGATACAAACGACGTCGTCGAAACGACGATGCCCCTTCACAACATTTTCCTGTCGACCTCTTGACGGTTCTCTTACAGTCCGGGCACACGAGACTTAACCTACGATGTCTGGAACGTTCCACCGTTCTTTGGGATTTTATTTCAGATGTTCCCGACGTCTCGCAAACTTCTTCAATATTTGCAATGGACCTTTTTCGGTCACGCAGCTCTCTGCACTTTTTGGGATTCGAGTGCTGCTTCCTTTCAGTCACGCCACTGGGCATCGGAGATTTAACCCCCAAATGGTATATTGTTTCCTCTGCGATTCTCTTCCTAAATATTTCGTAAAATATTTACTGAGATTATTCTGAGAAACTTCGAAGTATACAGGGTGTACCAAATGAAGTGTAACAAGCTGTTTTCACAGAATCTAATGAAGATATAGATTCCATTCTGTTTTAATTAACCCCTTGTGCTACGATTTATTTTGCGATTACAGTGGTTAAGACTTCTTTGTTATTCATAATTCATTAAAAGAAGAAGGATAATTGTATTTATTGTATGTCTGTGTATTCTCCAATTAGAATTATATTTTGATTTAAAAGAAATTAATAACATACATATTTAGTTGATCCTGTTCGAAATCTTCATCGTGAGTCTGATTCGATGTTATAGCGCAAAGGTTATAAATGGTTAAGGGGGGCTAATATTTCAGTATTTATTACATTCTTAGGAGGGAACAATTGCGGGCAAGAGGGAGTATATGTAGTATTGATTTTTTGTTATTGTGATACCTCTCATTAAGCAGAATGGAATTTACTTGAACTATTTCTTTTATTGTGCATAGTTGCAGAGTTGTAGTGTTTGTATATAGTGTTTTATATACTTATAATTTAGGAATACAAAATCCACACGTTCCCAAGAAGGTAAAGAAACTTAATATTTGTAATTATCTTGAAACACATCAAGGAAGAGCAGTGTACAGGGTGTTTCAAAAATAGTGAAAATTTTTGAAAAGGGCGGTTCCTGAGGTTATTTAACACGTTAAACCCGACGTCTGGGGACTGGCGGTACCGAATGTACAGAAAAATATGTAATATAACTGATAAATTTAATTGATACAGATTGAACAGAAATGGGGTGCATAAGTATTTGCATCTGCACAGTCGTATTTTTGTAATTAAACTAAAATAAAAAGTGAAAAGACAAGCGAGATAAATTTGCTCCGCGCTTAATATGTTAAAGTAACTTTTTCCTTAGCGAAAATTTCCAACTCGGCTTTGTTATTGAGTTATTAACGAAAAAAACAGACCAATCAAAACGCGGCTATAGCGAACGAATTCGGGCTCGGCGACAGATTCCACTGAGCGAGGCTTTCTTATTGGCCGAACAAGAATCTGTCTGCTGTAGCCGTGCTCTGATTGGTCCGTCTTTTCCATTAATAACTCCTTAACAATGCCGAGGTGTTCCCTTGTGCAAAGGAAAAAGTTACTTGACATAACCTCAAGAACCGCCTATTTCAAGGATTTTCACTACTTTTGGGACACCCTGTATAGAAAATTTAGCTGGGGTCACGAAAGACCAGGGTACCATTCGAGATTTTGGCACAATGTCTAACGTCTCGAGCGATCCACCATTTTTTGCGATTTTATTTCGTTCGTTCCGACATCTCGCACACTTTTCTGATCTTTGCAAAGGATCTTCTTCAGCCACGCTGCTCTCTTTTCGGATTTAGGGGCTTCCTCTTAGTCACACCACTCTCGAGGACTCTATCAATATTTCCACAATTCAGTTCCTTCTGCGAGCGCTCTTTGAGGATTTCGTTCGCGCGGCGGCTTAAAAACAGAGGCACTCTGTGAACTTTCGGCTCTCACAGAATGGCGGTTGAAATTGAAGTTGCTTCTCCTTGAGACTTTGGCTGCAACTCTTCTTTCAGCTGTTGAACGCTCAAAAATCCGTCGACCGCTCATTGAATAAGATTGTTCGAGTGTGCTCATGGAAAGTTTCGAATGAATTATGACGCTTTAAATGAATATTCTTTTGTTTTACTTCTTAATGTGTATCTGTTGCACAGTTGATGAATAGAGAATTATTATGCTTTGGCTTATTTGGTGTGCAGATAAGTTCTCGAGCGTTTTGTAGGAAATATTTGCTTCAGTTGTAACTGAACGGTATATTCCTCATTCTGTGACGTAGTTTTCGACGTACTTTCACTTTATTTCGAAAATATACTACGAAAGAAGTAAAGCATTTTTGGGACCAATTTTTCTTGAGATCTTCTTTCTAAAATGTTATTGTGTTTAAAATAAACCTTGATACTTTCATGACGATCTTCCTACTATCAAAATACTAAAGAACGCAACGGTATCTATACAGTTTGAGTTTAATTTATTTCCATGCGAATGACACATTTGTCAATTAAAGTACACGTACATTTGTCACTTAAGATAAAACCGCGACAAAAAATCATAGACCAATTTTTGAGAAGTTATTGTAAAACGAAAACTTCTCTTTATAAGGTCGCATTCAAATAAATGTGCAAAGAAATTGTTTCAACTGTGTAGAATCGTGTAAACTTGTAAAATTTTGATACACTAAAAGAAATTTCAGTTTCTCACTCTGTTATATAAGAGAGGAGAATCTTTAATCAAAATCGTTTTAAAGATGTTAAAGGAGATACTTCACATTTTAAGAAGATTATAGGCAAGAGCACATTGTAAAATCTATCTCTACGAAATTACAGGAGTTCGAACATCGACAATGTTTCATGTATAATTTAGTAATCCTTTAATTTTGTAAACTATTATAGCAATGTTAGAGAGGAAAATGCTCGAGGAGGATTAACACAATACTTTTATTCGTTAGGTTCTTTCCGATTAACTGTTGTACCACGAGTAAGTTCTCTTTGACCGGCGTTGTTCGCAAAGCCTCGGCTGATCGTCTTTTCAAAAATGCGTGATATTCCATCCGCCAACGGACATCCTCCACATACATCCTCGCCTCTACCCTACAGTAAGTTTATGAGAATTTACCTCACCTGTAACGAACATTACAAAATTCTATACCCCATAAATGCATAAAATTCACAGTCTAGCAATTAAAAGCTTGTAAATCGCATTCGGTCGTACAATATACATGTTAGGCTCTCAAAGACTCGTTTCCGTAAAAGGATACTCTTCTCTCAGATCCGCTTTTCCCCTTCGTTATAATCAAGCGTTTCCCGTGGATAATCTAAAAAATGTTAACGAAGTTGAGCGCGGAGGTTCTTTACGCGAGACGATATATCTCTATTCAACTCCCATTTTCCCAGACTAATCCTTGCAAATGCGACTTTGCATAAAATATCCCCTGTGCCGAGCTACAGCTCCGCTGTTCAACTCGACAGGAACAACAACAACGAGAGCAAGCTCTAAAGATAGCCAGTAAAGGAACTCTGGGGAGGTTCTGCTCGATAGAGGAAGGAGAAGTTGCGGGTGTATTCGAAAGTAGGCGGCGTCATCGATCAAGGGGTAGCCCGAAGAAGGGGGTGTCGAGGTCCGAGCTCATCTCATCCGTCTTGCAATATCTCTTCCTTTATTTTCCTCCGTTCAATCGCATCAGCCTGTCCCGATACCTCCGCAGAAATAATGGCGGTATTGCGTTTCAGGGACCGGGAGGGACCGAGGGGGAGTTTTTTTAATATCCCCGCAGTGGCCGTCATAATTTTTACCCACCTGAAGGGACATACAGGTCCAGAGCGCCATATTTTAGACCTTCTATAGATCTTTCCGTACAAAATTCAGAAGGCTGTTCTGCACTGATCTTTTGCACACATGGAATGTCAAGTTTTTAACTTTTTAGAATTATTCCTCTAAAAACACCAGAAGACCGTTCTATATTGATTTTTCGCACTCATAGAATGCCACGGTTTTATCTTTTTAGAATTGTTGCTCTAAAAACATCAGAAGACTGCACTGCACTGATCTTTTGCACACATAGGATGTCACGTTATTAACTTTTAAAAATTATGCCTTTAAAAAGATCAGAAAACTGTTCTGTACTGATTTTTTGCACACAAAGTATGTCACAATTTTACGTTTTCAAGGACTTTTCCTTTAAAAAATCAGAAGACTGTTTCGTACTGATTGTTTGGCGACCTCAACTGCCATTTTTTAGTTTAGGAGTATTTCTTTTTGAGACTTCTCCTAAATAAATCAGAAGGCTGTCTTGGTCTTGTTTTTTGCAGATATATTTACTACTACTTTGAGTATATAATACATATATTTGTAAACCTAAAATATTTGCAATTTTTTTCTTAGAGTTCAATGTCGCATCAACTACGGGGTTATTAGCAACGCTTTAAACAATGAGGAGGGTTTTATGTCGGTTAGTTTACAGAATTCTGTGGAATAGTCTGGATTCCTTTAGAAACATTAATAATTCGTTGCTTTTTGCGTCTTCCAAATTGTCTTTAATGAAAAGTTTTAATCTGTATTACTGTCGAATATTTTGGGCGGTGTACACACATACTTAAAATTGTATAGGCTGCACTTCCTTGTACATGGAATTTTTTCAAAAGGAAGTACATATGTTACTGGTTGACTTGTTCAACATTCCTCTATTATTCATTGTGTATTTTTCCAGGGATCGGTCTCTCCAGCATCATGCTCATATTTATTCGAAAAATATTGTTTTTAGTGCGTCGTGCCTGCATCGAACCTCCACCCTGCCGAGTCTCTTCGCCCGCATTAATAAATCTTTCCGAAGACCTGGGGGAGCCACCGCTTCTGCTCTAGTAGCTGTCTTCCAGGTTGCTCTCGCAGCTTCTTTTGGAAATCGTTGCGGAGAGCTTCAGTGCTCTTCGTGCTGTCTATCGTGCTTGCTAAATAATGTAAGATATGGTACGGACGTGGGAAAAGTAACTTTTGTGTTCGCCATTTTTGCGAGATCAATCAATAACGCTTCTTTTCAACGAGTTGTGTTCATTGACGTGTAATTTATAACATCTTCCTCTGGCTCTGAGTTTTCTAAAAATTTGCAACATTTATTTGATATGTCCGAGTCTCTTTATATATGTTTACCGTTCAACGAAACAATAGTACAATAGTTATAATGAGTTAAAAACTAGTGTTAACACATGGTGAGCAGTACATTGGCATGTGCATGTACATTTAAAACTGTTGAGAGTTTATTAACAATTTATCTTCTGGCTGTGACTAGTAGCCTGTTATAATAAATATCACAGAGTAACTATTGAGAAGTTCTTAGCACTATATTTTTAACAGTGCAAGCAATTTTATTTATAAAAGCAATAAGTTATCTTGAATTGCTAAGAGTAATCATTTATTTAGGGATTTCTATTCAGAAGAAAATGATTAGTCTTCATTAGCAGTCTTATATAATGCAGTCATTAAAAATTTATGAACAGGCGCAAAATGTGAAGTACAACATTTCAAACATTTACGAATGTATTTAAAGATAATACTGGCAATGTTTTTTCAGTGAGTTACGTTTCAAAACATCCATCCTTATGGAAGCATACTACGAAGCAAAACAGACCACACGTACACACGAGACAAGGAGGACGTGATCGCCGAACCGTCTCAATTGAATCGTCAACGCTCGGAAAACCAAAGACGTCGACTCACGTTTCCCGTTCGCAATGTGCCAAAACAAACCGTTATAAAATTTTCATATCTCTTTGAATCTATTAAATCTGTTTTAACAAAAACACTGGCATACATTTGCCTTTCAGTCATTGGAAATTTTAAAAACAGTAATATTTATTATTAAATTGTATTTAACATACCCTTACAATATCCATTATTATCTGTGGACATGAAATGTATCAAAAACCTTGGGGATTCAATTTTCAACCATCCTGTACAATTTTCGCAAAAATTAATTTTAAAACAGCGTTTATGTCAAATATTTCAACGAAACTTATGTTAAAATTTATGTTAAATATTCCAAAGAAACAACCCGGGAAGCGTAATAATAGCAATTGTCTTGAAAATCGTTATAGCAGTACGAATTTCGGCCATGTTTTTGAGAAGTGGCAGCGCCGTGGCTCCTACTGTTGTTCCCATTGTCATCGAAGAAGGATCGCGTGGCGTGGTTTATAGTGTTGGTTAATGTTAACTACCCGTCCGATAATCGGCCGTAGCTCTCGGCTACAAGGGCTCTCGGACGTCGTGACGCAGGACGTTTAGGGCGCAACAATAACCGTAAGGCCGGCTCATAAATTTCGCTTCGGGAATTAAACCGTGCCGTCTTAATTCCTGCACCCTCGCCCGTTGTCTTACCCTCCCGCACCCTCTATTTTCGATCCTGTGTTTATACGACCCGCCGAAGCGTCTACGTGACGGTGAACAACTTAAGACAGATCTCCGTTGATCGCGACCGAGCTAAAATCCTCCCCTGCTATCTCGATCCCCACCAGATTTCATCGATCGATCACCGGGAATGAGCTAGGGCTCTGCGGGTACCCAAAACGTTAAAATGTAAAATTAAATTGGAAGGTCATGAAAAAGGATCATACCACGTAATTTGTGAGAGTGTATAGAATTTTTCTACGTAAGTATCATTCGTCTAGCTCAGTGGTGGGCACGGGTGGAGCCCCTCAAACGCCTGCTTCTCCCACCAACCTCTCTTTCATGCAGCACGCACGTTCGTTGCGTAGGCTGATGTCTCGTGTCTTCGTTGCCCCATTGTACCGCGCTTGCTGGAAGGGGACAGAGGGCGCTACGGTGTGGACGGTTTTGCCTCAATTGAGGCAAAATTGCCCATCGCTGGTCTAGCTTCTTCGGCTGAAGCAGAATAAATTATAAAAGTTGAATTCTTGACATTTTTTTCTAAATCACTGAAGAACTGAGTAATTTAAATTTTCATCATTTTCAGGGAATTTCGCCTTTGTCTGATCATTTTTAAATGATTTTGGCACACTACAACGTTCACCAATTTTGATGAAATTTTCAGAGAGTATGTAATTAACACAGATCTACAAATTGTATTTTTTAAATTTTCTTTACAGATTGTGATATAAAAGTCGTAAACTCAATACTTATCTTTCACAATTCCTGTCAATTTTAATTTTCTTGAAATTTTCTTCACCCATAATTTAGTAAAATGATTCTTCTAAATTCTCGAAAAAGCTTAAGTCATGTAGTCCACTTTTTGAAAGTTGCATCATTTTCAAGGATGTACGGAGCCTTTTTTGAACGAGTGTCTATAAGTGTTGTTTGTGATAAAATTGATGTTGACCAGTGTTATGAAGTAATTTCTATACGTTTAATCCTTGTTGATCCTAACATAAAGGTTCTCGTAAATCAACGTTGGAGATCGCAGCAGCCATTCGATCACGCCGTCGCGAAAACAATTACTTTTGGAATTTTTTCGCCGAAACGGGGGAAAGTTTTACACAAAGTTTGACTACGGTGAGAATAAATGCTGGGGTGGGATCTATCACTTACCCTCACCGGGGGAGATAAAACCGAAAACAGTATATCTCTGGCCTAATATTTTCGTCTCGTGCTCTCGATTCGCTCCGGCAAGTTTCGCGACCCTTCGTCATTTCGCCCGTTAACTTTCCGCGATATCTCTCTCATCCCCTATTTGGATCTCTAGCGTTCCTTCTTTTCGTGAAGACAGAAAAATAGAAACATGCGGTGTTGGGTCTCTGACGCGGTGAAATTCCCAAAACGCCGACGCCGTTAAAAATAATTACTTGACGTCGGCTACCGGTTTTTATGTTAACGTCGTCGGCAATCCTCGAGCGAGAGAGAGAGAGAGAGAGAGAGAGAGAGAGAGAGAAAGAGAGAGGCCAGAGTAAAAACGGTCAACAGACCAACCAACCCCCTTTATCGCGAGGAATCGTCGGACGCTACCGAGAGCGCAGGGGCGGATTTATGACGGGAATAAAGCGCAGGAGAATATAAGGGTGCAGAGAACACGCGCGTCAATGTCCTTTTCCGGAGCAACAACGCCCGCAGTTGCTCAACCGGCGTCTAGGAACTGTTCTGTTCCCTCGTTTCAACGACTATGGACGTTTGTACTGGGCGTCCGGAAATTCGGACGGTTGTTGACATTATTCTTGAAACTGCGCCAGAGATTTGCTTTCCGAGGTATTAATCCCTTGAGGCTCCTGTGTGTCTGTCCCCTAACGCCGCATACAATAATTTAATTATTTCTATAAAAAGAAAGCAGTTTATAGTTTGTTCATCCTATCCAAGCATTTTAGATTTTTGAGGAACATATTTTTAATGGCGTACAAAATCCTTGACTATAGTGGATTGAACCCTTTTGTACGATTTCTTTTGCGAAACAGTAAGTCTACATTTATTCTGAAGCTCAAATAATAATGATTAATACTTCATCTAGATCAGGTAGTTCCAACCAGTAGCTCCGGAGTTACTCGAGGCACCTTCCCCACTTAGGTTTCTTCCCCCACTATTGGACTTCATCGTTATAATGTATAGTAGTGGGAAGCTCCCACCGTGGGGGCCGCGCGGCGCGCGCAGCACTCACTAACTCTACGGCTATACGGAGTAGTGGGAAGAGGTTCCATGGTGGGGACCTTGCAGTTCTCGAAGGGGAACACGTTGAAACTCCCTGATCTAGATTAATTAAATGATGCTTATGTTCGATGTTGGAAGACATCACGAGACTAAGATGAAATGATATGACAACGAGTTGAAAGTTGAAAATTACGATTTCATTGTGTTTTCATTTAATTGACAAGAATTAATTGAATTTATTCAACCAACAAGAATATGAATGTTTAGACATAATGACTGAAAAATGTTAAACGATTCTAAGGATGTGTACCCAGTCTTCTCGGAGAGATTAATTTTTGAGATGTTAATGATTGAAAAGTCGAGGTTGGAGTACCGTTGTAGTTGTGTAAACTCGTTCTCAATTATACTTTACGCGCTGTAAAAGATTTTCGTGGGAGCACAGAAATTTGTCATAAAATTATACGAGAAGCATTGTCTCTTTATATGAGATGCAAACAAGTAAAAATAATGAACGTAGATACCGCGTGGCATTTTGGCGTGGGAAGATCTGGGTAACGAGCTTCACAGAAAATTCTGTCGTTAACATGTCGATTCTTTGTATCTACATTCTTGGAAATCAATTCTGCTCCGATTGTTCTTAGACGACAGTTATCTGTGCTGATACTGTAATTAGTACTTAAAATAATGCGATGGTTTATTAATATAAATATCGCTGATTCCATATTTTCTTTAATGGTTCTGATTCTTTTACATTACTGAGGAAAGTATTAGTATTGTCTGGTACAAGTTAGATTAATTACTTGATTCATTTATGCTAATCTCTATTTAACTAAAACATATCCATAATTTATTTATAATAGTGTTCATTGGCCGTGTTAAGATAAAATCTCTTTCTACTTACGTATTAATTAAGAATTAAAAAATGTGTAGGATGATAAGAGATAATCGCGTGATGATATATCTGCACAAATTATTAAATAAAATATTAACGCGACAGCAAATGAATTCATTTGCAATAGCGAAGTTACATTCTCATCAATCTAACAAATACCAACGGTGAATGTAACATTAATGATATACCCCTGTAACAGAAATTATGATTGAATGTATAACTAACGGGTTGTTTTTGGATTACATTAATGCACATGTCCCCTTGAAGCTCATGATTATGCATACAATACGAGAATGAGTAATTTGCAGTGAAAAGGCCAATTGTAATTATCAGATAGCGAATTTGTAATAATGTCATAATCCATAGCGAATGTATTCCTTAAAGTGACAATTCACCTATTTCTTTGGTTAGACCCTGAAAAACGTTGAATTTCCTTTTATTTGTGTTATAAATTGTATTGTTTTAAAATGTGACATTCTAAATGAGATATCTAAATAGCTGTGATATGTAAACATAAAAATGTGTGAAAATTCTCCATTTTCTTTATTTAGAAAACTAAAAAATCGGTTTCTTTAGAATATTATATTATAATTGCCACAAAATTCGTCCATTTAAAAATGTAAAGACGAAAGTTTCATTTCTGTTATAAGATGTATAATTTTAAAATGTGACATTCTAAATGAGATATCTAATTTATAGCCGTGATACGTAAACATAAAAATGTTTGAAAATTTGCTATTTTTATATTTAAAAAATTAAAAAATCCATTTCTTTAGAATGTAACATTGTAAGTTGTACATAATTCATTCATTTAAAAATGTGCAGGCGAAAATGGATGAAAATTCGCTTATATTTTATTTAGATGCTTTAAAACGTTTGATTAATAGGTTTTATAAAATGTATTTCTTTAGAATATAATGTTATAAATGAAATACGCGTTTTTCAAGCGTAAAGAGAATAATAGATGAATTATTATCCTAGGATCTTTTATAGTATTATTTTTCAGCGACGTATGAGCGTGCATATCGCAACGAAAGAATTAGGGGGAGATCCTCCAATACCGAACACTTGAGGTTTTTCTTAAATAAATTAAAGAAATAGTGATTTATTTTTACTTCTTTGGTATTAATACAATAATTTTACTTCTTTAACATTATACAATAGCAAAAGGTAAACGTAAAAGTACTTACCAGAAATTGCAATTACACTGTTTAGATATCTTTTCTTCACAGAAACTAAATAAATTTAACACTTTAAAATTTACACGGTACGCTGACTTCACGTGTTGAACGTCAATGGACTGGTGTTGAATGCCATGAATTGATTTTTGAAGTTACGTACAGCGAACAAAAGCGTGCGAGTTCTGTTTGTTTTACTCATACTTCAGTTTAACGATTGAATACCTATATATCGCATTTGAACTTTCTTTCCTATAGCTAATGTCCAATACTAGGTGTCGTCCGGGGCTAGGGGATCTCCCCCAATTACCGCACATTGGCAATCTGATTACAGCAATCATTAGAAAAATTACAATGAAGTTCTAGGTCTCTTGTCAACCCGGTAGCCCGGATAGTTGGTAAAACGCCATCGGAGCGGGTTCCGTCGCAAAGAACCGTACAAAGGGTCTTTTCTTCAGATTTGTTTAATTTTAAACTTTTAAGGATTAGGCGCTCGATGCACATTTGGTGACCACTCGAGCCATCGCCTAACTTTCGTATTTGTTTCGCCTCCTTAAGAGTAACGCGTCATAAATCTATCACTGACGAAGGATATTCCCGACCGAAAAGTACGGTTCTCGGGTTACCTAGCTTCGCCCTCGGAGGGAGTCGGGTACGGTCTCACGCTTTCCTCAGGACAGGCTCGCTTAGGGCCGATCTAAGAGTCATCAAGAATGCACTGATTGGGGCATGCAGAGCTCGGCATGAACCAATCAGTGCACTTCTTCAGCATGGCAATGGGTGTCACCGTCTTGACACTCCGAAAAGGATGACCGCCTTCACGATACAACGAAGGGTCCTCCCGAAACCGCGACATTCAGTCGGTCGTAATCAAACAGTCGAAGTCGAACCTTCGCTGGTATAGATTATAGATCAATGAAAACGAACGAAGACACATACGAATGAGACAAAGACTCTATCGAAGTCGACCTCAAGTTCATTCAACGATCTTATACAATCGAATCGATCAAGATTCGTAAAATTCAAATGGAGTTAATCGTCGCGAACTCCCACGCGTATAAGGCAGGGCCTGCTAATAAACCTCACTAATTCATAAATCGAAATAATCATTGAATCGGCTATCTAAAATTAATTTGGCGGGTAGTAAATCGGTGATTTCGGAGTTGACGTGTCCGTCACAATCGGGCTTAAAATTTACAACTTTAAGTGGATACGAATCATCCGCGCGTCGCTCTCGAGATTCGCACCGAACAGAGCGTAACAGGTTGCCACCAGAGAGCATTGTCCCGGGTCTCCTCGACGCGTCGCGCCTCGACTCACTGGAAAGTTAAATCGAGCTATCGGAAGGCAGCAATTGAATCGCGTGTAGGAAATTACGTCTGCGAGAGAACGGCGCGTCTGTAGTAAATATATACATATAAAGAAAATGGAAATGGAGTTCTACTGCCCGTGTTTCGGTGGTCGAAGGCGGGGGTGGCCTAAAGCAGAGCATATAATGAATGCGGGTAGTATTCTCTCTCTTTCTTCTCGGCGCGTCAGTCTTTCTTCACGGAGTTCGTTTTCGAGATCAACTACGTTGGCCCGTGAAATCCTAACCGAGTTTCTCCGCTTACATCACGGGATAATAATGGTGGCTGCAAGACGTTTCTTCGTAGATGAGTTTTAAGTTCCCTTCGAGAGATCGTGCTCGCTCTCGCACTCGAACATGTTCGGAAATTATAGTTTAATGCTCGAGGATTTACAGCCTCGATGGAATTCCTGGTGAAACGTCGCAGTACGTAAATTTATGCGTTTATAAAAAGAGGAAAAACTGTGTCGCCAGACTCCGAAGTGTTCTGTCCCATCGATCTTCATGCGTCCGGAGTGCAGCGTAATTCGCAAATAGCACCGCTCCGTTGCATGCGCGAAACGGATACGACCCGCACATGCTCCTCGAATATCAGCCGTTTACTTTGCATTCCAACAGTGGTGCGGTCGTTGGTAGACTGCTGCTTCGCGGATGAAATGCTCGAGCACTCGAAAACTTCTGTATTATCCGCGTTCTTGTATTGTTCACGGGATCCCTAGCTTCCTGTTTCTTCTTTTGCCTCGCAACCTTAGAGTCACATTAGTGGCTAGAAGTATTAAGTGTCGTTAAGGTTTACTATCCTTTTGAGTTTCATCTTTTACACTTCAGAAACTTTAAACAACATTATTAACCCATGCACGTGGCTGTTTTCCCTCATTTTGACCAAGTTTTTCGAAAGCTTTGTGGCGGCTACTTCCTATGCTCGTCAACAGAGGGACACTACGACAACACCTTTCCCGCTACTACCTGAATCTTCCTCTGTTTGTATATACAGGGTGTTCACGCTATTACTAGTCAGCGTTTTTCTTGCAAATAATAAATATTAGAAAGAAATGATACAGTAAAACGTAATACCGTTTTTTGTAAGTAACATAATGGCGTATATAATTTTCTTGTGTTTGCACTATTTTCGTAAAAATAATGGTGACCTTCAATTTTTTAAATGAAATGCTATTATATATATATTTTTATATCGTATGAAAGCGTGTGTTAAGACTAATTTATTCGTATACAACACAATGACCTTCAAGATCATACAAGGTCATACGAGGTCAGAAATGACAGGAAAATTTTGAATGTTTCGTACGTAATATTTCGTAAAGATATCGTTCACGATACACAACGGCAAGGAAATGTAAACTAAGAAGAAACTAACAAGAATGTAATCAATAGAGCCGAAATATGCAGTCATGCACAAGGAAGTTATATTGAACATTTACTATAGCCCGTAAATAAAGTATACTTGTAAACGCATTAGTACGAAATGTTCGAAATGTTTCTTCCACTTCTGACCTTGTATGACCTTGTAGGTTGATTGTGTCGTACACGAATGAATTTGTCTTAACATACGCCTTCATATGGTATGAAAAAATATACAGCATTCCAATTACAAGAATTGGAGGTCACCGACATTTCTACGAAAATAGTGCAAATACAAAAAAATGACATACGCCATTACGTCGCTTGTAGAAAACAGTATTACTTTTTCCTGTTCCATTTTTTTCTAATATTTATTATTTGCAAGAAAAACGCTGGCTAGTAATAGTGGTGGACACCCTGTATACCGTCCTAAACTGTCCTTACGACATCCCGCGTCTAAGGCACGGGTCCGCTAGATAGCCTTACTGACGAGTCCTCTACCGGGCCTAGGACGAAACGCTTCCTTCTCCTTTTTCCATCTTTTCATAATTCGACAACTGCCAAAGCTTCAACTTGGCAGATGCTTGTATTACATGTAACAGGAAGATTCTCTCTGAAGAGGTACTTTTGGAAATGAATGCAAGAGTCCTTAGATTACTACGAGAATACCGATTATTCGTGTAAACACTAATTTTCATAAATTGAAGTACCGAGATTGAAGTCGGAGGAAGTTTGCTCGAGACGAAACGTTGCAGAAAGTTTGAATGTCTGCGAGCGATGCGTCCGAGAAATAATCGTACTGCAGGATCAACTTAGCCATTCCGTAATATAAAATTCTATTGTATTCTTTGAACCTGGTATAATAAAATCCTAATGAAAAATTTTAGCCTTCCCTTTTCTTGAGAAAAATATTCCAAACGTAAAAAAGACGTACCCCAAGATATTTAGGAAATAAACTCCGAAATTTAATTTTGTAGAAGAACGTCTGAAGACAATCGTACAAACATTGGAGGTTTATGTCAAAAAATGCAATAATTCTTTGCAGAGAAATTATAGATGTCTTTACGAAAACAAATACGACGCAGCTGATGAACGTCAAGAATAATGAAAGCAGCGTTCTCAGGATCACGGGCGGCCGCGACACGGGATGACATTTATTCGACCGATTTCCCAGCCCCGCGTCGCTCAACGTGGGGCTCTAAAAATGACATAAAACCAGCCCGTCTTCAATATTTGCGTCGCTATTCTTTATGCGTTTCCTTTTGAGAACGATCGACGCTGGCATATGTACGTCCAGGAAATTGCGCTAGCTCGCACAGATCCGTCGACGGAAGGAGGATTCGAACGTGTCCCTTGTGAAAAATTTCGGCGAGAACCAAACCGGCAGAGAAGAAGGAGCATGATCGAAGAGAAGATCGCACGGCGAACGTCTCGATAACGATTCGTGACGGTAAAATGAAATCGCTCGTGAAGCGAATTCTGTCGGCTAACGTTTCCGTGTGTCGGCAGATCCTTTTTCGACCAGCTGCTCGAAGGACGAATGGATTCTCTTTTATATGGACCGGCGATGCTGTTCATGAGAGACGTTGCACAATTGTCTCCCTTGGGTCTTCAAAAATTTTCGAGTGTCTCGAGGAAGAAGAAAATGTAGGACGAATTCACTATACCTTTGGATTTTCGGGTTTTGAACAAATTTTCTTTGCTACGTTTCTTCATTCCTTTCGTTGGGAATTTTATATTACTGTGATATTTAATTCTGATGTAACTAGACGTAACTAGACGTAACTAGACTGCTATATGTCACAAGAAGTTGTAATTTTTCTAGATAGAAGCTTTTTGGAGACAAAAAAATCGTATCCTCTTTTTTTACTTCTCGTGAATGCTAGGACACGCGAAGACGTCATAGTTCCAAACTCGTTTTTCTCGAAAACGAAACATTGATCGAAAAATTGTATTCGTTTATTTTTACTTATTTTTGTAAGCAGAATTACTTCGTGTCCGCTTGTCAGCACCCGTCCTCAGACACTTTGAGTAATGTTTCTTTAACATCTTCCGAAAGTTTCGATCCTGTAGTCTTGAACTACTTCAAAGTGTCTTGATAAGTTTTTCCAGAATTCTAGACAGCTTCTAGCGCGATCGACCCTAGCCAGAAGTACCGGTACACCGTTCCAGGATTAACAAAATGGTTGAAGCGCAGTCAAAGTATTCAACGACCAAACGGAAAAAAGCGCTTTCAGGAAATTCCGCGACCGTTTACGGTCCTTTCAGCACGCTTCTGAATGGACAGTCAACCGGATGTCAAACCGTCTCATCTTCTCGCGGATCGTAACCGGCTGAATGAGTTACGGTTGGAACGCGTGCTCGTATGGGACGATAAAAGTTGCATAAAATGATAAATCGACGCGTACAAAGGAGATGGTCTGACTTTACAGCCTCCGCGGAAGGTAATGTCGCAGGATCGGACAAGTATAAAGCGAAAGGCTGACCATGTTAGAGGCGCGGTCTCCCAAATTCAGCTGTTCTTCGAACAATCGAATCATCGTTCCACAGCCCCGGCGTATACTTTATACCTACTCTAACCCCGTGTACCTCAAGAATGATCCTGGTTGATTACATCTTCGAGCCGGCGTTGCGCAACGCTGCATCGTAAGAGCCGGCTGGCAAACAATATAGGAGACGCCACGCGGCTGGTTGTTAGGTAAATCGAGGTTATTTCAGGAGAGTTGCCACTGCGACGTTACCCAACCGACCCCTTCCGATTTTTATGAACCTCTGCGGCACCGTCGAACGGCCAAAAAGAAAGAATTTATCATTTTTCATCGCCGCTTTTGAATAAATACAAACGATTTTATTCGGACTATATATCTACAGATTTTATTTCGTAGTTCGGTTCTGTTCAGCATTTTTGTTTAGTCACTAACGAAGTATAAAATCACGTTCAATCATTCATACGATATCCATTATTATCTACTATCACTGGCAAAACTTGATTGATCAAACAACTCAAGTGTCTATCATTGAACGGTACTTGTCATAATTTTCAATGTGGAAACTACTTTCGTTAACGAAAAAGACAAACACAATGATAAAACTCGTCATATGTAAATGAAATATTTATGTAAAACTGTATATGTCTGTCTCTTAATAATGTACGGAATGAGCAAATTAGACAATAATTTATGTAGGGGAGGATTTAAACATCTCCACGCGTTTAGAATATTTTTTTAAGAATGTCTATCGTGATTTTCATCGTAGGAAATATTTAAAAGTCCTCTAATACTCTGTCATTCTACTTAAATTTCTTTAGAATCTTCACATAGATGTGCACTGTTTATTATTTTATACTGAACTGAATGAACTCATTCATATCACAGTCTACTGTATTGTTTGCAAACAAGCAACTTTAACTCACACCTGAAACGGATATACCTTCCAGTCCAATAAAAACAATTTATTTTTTAATATCTTTGAAGTTTAGTGCACCGAATATTTTTTTCCATTTATTTAATGCAATTGAGAGTAATTTTGGCTCGAAATAGAATGGGAAGCTAATGGACAATGGTGTACGAAATTGTGTACAGCAGGGTTTAACTCTCAGTCGAACTTTTCTCGCGTCTGATTAGTTACCGGGATGAACCACTTTGTATCCGACCCCTGCCCATTATAATGTAAATCCGCTGGAGCGCCGAAAACTATTGTACTTCGAATTGAATTCGACCTCGATTGTCCACGCAGCAACGCGGATCACTCGTATAATCGAATTCGACATCGTTTTAGACTCTGCTTCGTTCCGAGCTCAAACGCGGCTGACCACAATGCGACCGAATCCACTTTGCACTCGCTGCAACCTGAACCCGGTTACTTAATTCTGTATTTATCCGTGTCTGACCACGCGGCCACCGAATCTACTTCGACATCAATCTCTCTAAACAGAACACACATCATTTTGCTGCATCTGTGAAATATTTCTTCTAATATAATCGAAACATGTAGAATAATTTGTCCGACCAGACACTTATTTAATATAGTATTTCGACTAAGATATAAATAAATTTCACAACGTTTTTATAAAGCAATTCCAATGTCATAATCAAATGCAAGTTTCTCTGGAAGGTCAGGTGACATAAAATCACAAAGTGTATTCAACTTTATCGAGCCTTTGTTTTTGACTAGCTTAAAAACGTTTGTGAACTTTATATGCTTAAATACCCGGACTGTTCGTACCGATGAAGGAAAAATAAAATTTTATCTCGTATTCATTCGCATGAAATACGAGCTAAATTTCTGACTTTGCATAAATTTATACATTTATAGTTCCAAACCGTAATAAAACTCCTCCCGCAAGGAAATAAAATTTCGCGTTATTTTTTAATCCAATGAAATACTGTACAGGGTGTAATGAAATATTTGGTCTTGGCTGCCATAGGCGTATTCTACATCTTCGGATCGATGGAGATCTGTAAAAGAAAGTTGCCGCAAAATTGTCTTTGACCTTGAATTTCAAGGTCAACTTTTTTGTTATTGCACTCTACGTTATTGTACTCTACGCGTCATGGTGATAGAAATTGTCACAGGAACCATGTGTCAAAACTCAACGGTTCTCATACAAAATAATAGCAAAGTCACATTATTAGTACTACTTATTTTCTTAAAAATTGTTTACATTTCTAATGAAGCAAGTATTTACTGTTGTTTTTTATGTGCTGTTTATCAGAAGTCTTACATAATCAATATTACTTTCTTGAAAAATGTTCATCTTCAATTTCATCTTCTATGCCAAAGAACCGATCCATTTTTCCTAATATTTCTTAATAGAAGATGATAAACTTTCAAGATGTAGAAAGTAATATTAATTATAATTGATTATGTTAAACTTTTGATAAACATCATATAAACAACAACACTAAATACTTGCTTTATTAGAAATGTAAACAACTTTTAAGAAAATAAATACTACTAATAATGACACTTTGTTGTTATTTTTTATGAGAACTATCGAGTTTTTACACATGGTTCCTTTGACACTTTTTATTCCCATGACGCATAGAATACAATGCAATAAAAAAATAAGTTGACCTTGAAATTCAAGGTTAAGGACAATTTTGCGGCAACTTGCTTTTACAGATCTTCATCGATCCGACGATGTAGAATACGCCTATGGCAGCCAAGACCAAACATTTCTTTACACCCTGTACAAAATTTTTACCGCGGTTCAAAGTCTGCAGACTATTTATTTCATTTAACTTTCCATGTAAAACTGAATTTATCGTATTGGACTTGCAAATGCGCATTTTACGATTGCCTCATTGCGAGTTATATCATGATCCCCGATACTGTTATCCAATTCTGACGCACGATTATTCATTCGTTCCTGTTCTATTTTATATTGCATTTAAAATAAAAGTTCAGCACGTTTTTCATGAGCAAAACCTCGGGCATAATTTTCAAAATTCTTTCCCATTCGAAGCTCACGAACTCGTCGGACGTTACGAACAACAACTCCTTTGAAGAAAGTTGCGCAACTTCTCACGAACTTTGTGGAGTCTACAGTATTACAAACGCGTCAGGCTTCTCGGGAACTGAAGTGCTGTTCCCACCAAAATACGATAGAAAGAACACTCGTTTATGATAAAACGATGGGTCCAGCAACTGCCTCGAGCAGAGAGTAAAAACGAGTCGACAAACGGTTGACAGATCGATGCCAACATTGCCAACTGTTTGGCGTCGAATTCACGCGAGATCGCTCGTGGTCGCGGCCGCAGATGTTTCCAGTTTAATAGAATTGCGTCTGTACACGCCACGACCGTAACTACTTCGCATTAGCGCTGCGCGCCGTGCTGCTTGCAAATCAGGCATAATTAATTTCCGCGCTGAAATTTCGGCGCTACTGTTTGCCGAGCCGGAGAAGCGATTTCGGAAACTCCAATTTGCCTGCGGAGCCATGCGTCTAAGTATGCAGCAAGAGTACGAGTCATTGAGTCCCCGAGATTGTCATTTCTCTTGTCTTCTGTGTCAGGATTACGGTAAAGGTCAATTTCGTAAAGTTACATTACTGTGCTCATTAACAAAACTGCGGAGCACTGAATATATTAGCCGCTTGCAAACTTTCTAGTCTATTTCAATCGTACTCATATACAGGGTGGGGCACTATAAACAGGCACCTGAATAACTCGCTTGCTTTTGAAGATAGAAGAAAATGCATCAGACCGAGGTACTTGATATCGAGGAGCTCGTAATCTGATGCCATTAATTTTTTTATAGGTGAAGACGTCCAGGAGATATGAAGGTCAACTCTGTTTTTTTAAATGGACCGGTATGGTTTTTTATTTACATTCTGATAGTGAGTTTCAAGACGAATACAATGACCTATTATGAAGGTCATTCAAGGTCACGCAAGGTCAACTGCAATAGAAAATGAAGTGTATCAAATAAATCCATGCAAAATAAAAATTGTTTGCATCGATTGCAAGAACTAGTAACCAAATAAAATATTATTTCTTCTTTTAATAATTTTGATAGATGAAACATAATACATTGACATCTTTAAATTTTGTAAATTGTCCTACGATTTTAAATCTCGCGTACTCAATTTTACTATAAATGCATAAAATCCGCAGTCTGCGAGATTTAGTATCCTAATAATTAAAAAGTGTGTTGCTTTACAAGAGCGGAAAGATGAAATTTATTCTGATACGGCAAGTCTTTCAATATAATATGTATTTAAATAATAATATTTATTCAATAATTTTTTTGGATGCCCGTTTATCATTTCGAAAATTGTAAAATAAAGAATCCATTCATTCGATGGTAAGTTTCGTAAGTAAGCAACTAAAAGATGATTATTATATTATGTCATTTTCTTTCCAACAAATGGCTATGCATTGTACGAAACTGCAATTTTAAAAGTCCAGTAATTAAATCAATAGAGATGACTAGACTGTAAATCTTTCAGCAAAATAAAAAATTCTACCACAATATTTATATATTCTTGTCACGTTTCTATCGTTCAAAATATAAAACCTATTCATTTTTGTCAGAAATGCATGATGTTGATACTATCAAGTATTGACAATACAGGAAACATATTTGCGAAAAGGAAGTTAGGATGGTGTGCATCAGAATAGCATGGTTGTAAACGTTCCATGTCATGTTTACAAAAAGAATTCTATTTCAGAAGGTAAATCAAAATTGAAAACTGAAAGACGGGAGAACGTGTAACAATAAAAATTCGTATCTTGAAAGACCAAGCATGTCAGGGAGTCTGAATTAAAAAGTTGTAATGAGTGTAACGATGGATTGCAGATAGAAAAGAAAATAGCACTATAAAGTGGTCAATTGACGAAATGGTAATCACATGGGGCTATAAAATTTTCTTCGATGAGATCCTTTGCCACTGCATGTTAAAACTGTTCTTCAGCTTCAAATTCACAAGATTGCATTAAGGAATATCAATATTACTCAGTACTTTGTTAAATGTTACGATAGCGATCTGAAACATTGAGAGTACGTCTCCATTTATCTCGGCCAACACACGTGCGACTTTTTCCTCGTACTCCGTCCGAATGCCAAGTGAACGACGCTGTTTACGGTATTTATGCAAGTCTAGCTGCCAGCTGAAGGAGCGATCGCGAGTGCTGCACTTCAGCTGGCATTTCTGTGCCGTAGGATCGCGCGAAATTCGAGGCGGAATGTGTGCGCGCACCGGAGGGGAATCCGATCTCGAGGATTCCTCAAGATAGACATTTGCGAGATCCTATCAGAGATTTTATATGCGTCAGTGAATAAGAATGGGCGCGGAGAGGTTGTGTGAGGAAATAGGAGAACGCCTCGGCAGCCTTGTATCTTGGGATCCCGTGTGGTCGTTATTCGAACGATCGCCTCGAACACAGCTGGAGGATCCGCGAGCCGAGGACGAGACGGAATTTCTGGGCGAAGAGAGGAGGCTCCAGTGTTAACACTGGATTCGAGTGAACTCGAACGCGAAAAAACTGTTCGGTCGGTTGGAAACGGCGCTGTGGACCGTATCGACCATGCTATGCCTAGAGCCTTTGCTAGTCGTTTATCCGATTGCTCGGCTTTTATTAATTGACGCCTCTCCGACCGGAACCGCCGCCCGCCGCGCCGCGCCGCACTGTCTCCGTCGCAGAGGCTAACGCGAAAAAAGAACCCGTTGACGGATAACATCGCACAGCCTGCGTCCATCTAGCCGTTTCTGTTTGTTTCTACATCCGACCTCCCAGCGAGGATGATCGACGGTTTGCTCTTTACGCTTCGTGGGATCCTGTCATTTTTTACCGGTGCACAAACAGAGAGGAACTCCGCAGAGGAAAAACACCTGGACAACTCGAAGAGAATCGCGACAATAAAACGGAGACTGTGAAGCTTCGATATAAAAGCCAACGGGAAATCGTGATTGTCGCAGGAATTGAATGTGAATCTCGAATAAAAGTCATACACCCTGGTAAAAGTAAATAATACAAACTCTTTTATTATATACACAAATCAATTATGTGCTTGCAAATTTAGGAATCGATACCATTATACAGGGTGTCTCACCCGATTTTTACATTTTGATTTCATCGCTATTGTTAGTCCTATCGAAAAAAATTTCAGAAAAGAATTAATTGGTGCTGAGTGGGATATAATGTTGTGTTATTAGTATATTCGTGGGTGAACGCGTTCAGGTTATATGAAGGTCAACTTCGTTTCTTTAAATGGAATTATACACTTTTTAATACATCAATCGATGCGGTGGACATTCTTTATAAAAAAAGTATTAACCTATTTATGTTGAAAAATTAGTCGTTTAGGAGATATTTCGACTTCAAAAATGCCGTAGTATAAAGGTCGTTATGTTGAACCTTTTCTGTAAGGCATAAAAGCGAACGTCTTAGTGCGACCGTAATGATGTCTTGGAATTATTTAAATCGAAATATCTCCTAAACGACTAATTTGTCAACATAAGTAGGTTTATTTTTTTTTTGTAAAGAATGTCCAACTGCATCGATTGATATATTGAAAAGTAAATAATTTCATTTTTAAAAGAGACGAAGTTGACCTTCATATGACCTTAACGCGTTCATCCACGAATGAACTAATAACATGAAATTATGCCCCACTCAGCACTATTTAATTCATATCTGAAATATTTTTCGGTAGGACTAACAGCGAAGAAATCAAGATGTCAAAATCGGGTGAGACACCCTGTATATCTATGTCTTACATACTAGTCCAAGTGAGAAATGCGAACTGATCTTCCGTTACGCAACACAATGCGCATGTTTTAAACAAGTTATTTGTTTGCAAATGCAGGAGCAAAACAGCAGAATGTGCATTTATAAAAAACAGAGTGCTTTAAGTGGATATACCCTGTGCTCGATTAATAAAGAAGACTTAAAGATTGTTGAAGATTTAAGAAGCATGTTTTCTAAACGAGTACATTATTCACGTCGCTGTGGGAATGGTTATTATTAGACTGTGGATACTATGCACATACAGGGTGTCACCTTACATTTGTACCTCAAATATCTTTGTTGTTTTTAAAGATACGTAAAATATGGTGAGGACAAAGTTGAATGGTACAATGGGGCTGACACAATGCCAAAAAAATGTTGTTTCCATTTGTGGAAGCAATAGTTAGTGCCTCACCCTACAATGATATCCCCTTTCATTATGAATTCAGTGACTATAATTACTCAAGGTCATTGAAGGTCACGCACAGAGTTCAACATTCCTTCAAAGCCCGTTTACAGGCATGTGTCGATGTTAAATCTTATACGTTATCTCTGCCCGCGACCTTGAATGACCTTGAGTAATTATAGTCCCTGAATTCGTAATGAAAGGGACTATCATTGTAGGTGTTTATAAAAGGGTGGTTCCGTTTAATAAAGACAAGGTGACCTTGATATCTCTAAAAAAATGACATAAAAACAAAATTTTTTTTTTGGCATCGTGTCAGCCCCATTGTACCATTCAACTTTGTCCTACCATATTTTACGTATCTTTAGAAACAACAAAGATATTTGAGGTGCAAACGTTAGATGACTCACCCTGTATAATAAAAATTAATAAGTAAAATTGGAGATAGTAGTGGGATGAAAAGAATTTAATAACACTGATATAATATTATTCTCAACATAATAAAGTGATTAAAATTTCTAAGTGATTAGATTAATTTTTTATTTTGCATAAACATCCACAGTCTAGTTATTACGAAGGATGCGCATGTTCGATCAAACACTCTTTGTCGTCTACGTTGCGTTTGTCTCTGGCGCTTTTGTAGAGGTATTTTTGCGTGGCCCTGCAGGCATTTCCCTATGAGTGGATCTGCTTTATCGAAGAGACGGACATCGTTGTTTGGAAAAGCGATGGTCCCCGATCAAAGCCGACGCCGTAACAAAAAAAAAAGAGAAAGAAAAATAGTAAAGAAAGAAGAAGATTAAAACGATCGTATCTCGTTGCAAAAAAGAAGATGACGCTTGGCGACGGTGTGCTCCCTACCACACCGCGAGTCTTTATTTTCATTTCGCTCCGCGGCCATTTATTTCCCACCCTTTGAATTTCCTCGTAAAGTCTCGCGCCGACCGTAATTTTTCCACATTTTCCTTCGTTAAAGCCCACTGCGCAGATTGACCCGGCCAAAGTAATTCGTTTTCCGCGTCATGCGGCGATGAGAATGGATAGCAACGATTCCGCGCCCGTGAGAAAATTCAAAATTGCTATTATACGGCCGACGGAAGGGAACGGATGGGTAATCATCTTATTGCATGCAGGCCTCCGCGGTGCGGTGGCGCGATCCTCGCCAATTACCGGCATGAATCGCGAAAATGAATAGAGGGATAAATGAAAGAATCGCCGCGACGCCGGGTAAATAAGCGTCCTACCCGGCAACCGGCGCGGCGCGGCGGTTCGTCCGAGGGAGCGGGTAATTTCGGTAATCTGGAAACCGATAAAGAAGAAGAATGTGACCGAAAGGAAATTGAATTGCGCCAGACACTTTTGTGATCCTCCAATACTGTGTTTCGTAAACGAATGCTCTCTGAAGCACCATATCTGCAAATATCATCTATTTTTACTAGATATACCATATCGTATGTTATATATATTTTTATTACTGGGTTGTAAATCCTCTTGCAAAGCCTTTCAGAGACGTCTGTCCATTAATTCTGAAGAGTTATTTCAAAATTCATTACTCGACTGCGGATTTTATGGATTTATGACAAAACTGAATAAGTGTAATTTGAAACAGCAAAGTCACTAGAACAATTTAAGAATGCTGTTGAATTATTTTCAGTCTATTAAACATATTAAAAAAGGAAATAACTTTCTACTTCACTCCAATTTGTTGGAATTCCAGTAGATAATTTTTATTTTTCATAAAGATCCGCAGTCTACGATTACACACGGTCAGATATTTAGGGATGGTACGCTTTCGTGCATCATTATTTATTTTGTTGTATTTCAAGATAGCTATGGAGGATGTTAATACTCGTATGCTGGATGCTTCAGACGATTTCATGACAGCCATCGCTGGATCCATAGAAGCCTCTTCTCACTAATTTTATTTTACTTATTTTTAAATCGACTCCTATGACGGCAATATTGATATTCCTGTTAAAACTAATACAAATAGCTAATGGTACTAGAAAGTTAATTCGATACTAGAAAATTTAAATTTAGATAGAACGTTTGTAACTATCAGTCAGGCTCGACCCAAGTATAGACATTGGAAGGTGAAAGAGTCTAAATCAACAACTGATTATGACAACATCCGTAACATCATCTAATGTCGATTACACAGATATTAACCGATGATTGAGGATTGTTCCTGAAGGATTAAAATATTTGATATTTTTTTCGAGGAATTTGAGTAAAATGATAAATTGTGGGTTTCATTGACTATGTTTAGATATCTTAACGGTGTATGAAATATTTCTCGTTCATGTTGCAATTCAATCTAGTATAAATGCGACCTTACTGTTTCGTGAATGTTATAAGCAGATAGTGAATTTGTTATATTTATCAAAAGAATGAACGAATGGTGCATGATCCAACAAAAACATAACAAAATTTTAACCCTCTAGCTTCTATCTTTTATAATTGACAACAAAAATTTGTGTCAATAAATTCTTACTATATTTAATACGGTTAGGTATAATTTCGATCGTAATAGGGAATGGACGGATTTCATATAGTCTAGTAAACCAATTTAAATGCAAATGTTATGAAGTCATATACAGAGACTGAACCTACATCGAATTAAACGGTAAAAACAACAGACTATAGCACTAAATCCTACCATAAATCTCAGTCATTCGAATCAGAGAAATTTTTGTCAGCTAAGAATGCATAAAGACGACCGCTGACCGCACCAAATGCATATACAATGTGTTTCGTAAATGGTGGGCAAAACTTTAGGAATAGATTCCTAATGCTTAGAGAAGACATAAAAGTTATATTAACATAGGTCCGGAAAGGATTAGTTTCTGAGATATTAAAGTTTTTGTGCCACAATTCTCGTCACATCGTCTTAGAGGAAATGTTCAGTATGTCCACCTCCTGTCTCGATACAAGCCTCAGTTCGTCGTCTCATTGAGCTACGAGCACGTACCCAAATTCCTGGCGTAGCGCGTATCATCTGAAAAGCTGCCACAATTCGATCGCGGAGAATAATACTTCAAAAACATTGTTGATGCCTTTAACACTAGAACTACCGAAATGGCCAGTCGAAATGAATGGTTTCTAAATTTTTCTTTTACAAATATTGAAATTATAAAAATGTTTTCCGGAGTAATGTTTTAGTCACCTTGTCCATTAAGATACATATTTGAACAAAAGTTGTACGAAAGTTGAATAAATGAATTTTTGTCGTCCTTATAAGGCAATATACAGCAGTCGCGTTTAGTGCTCGGTAGTTCTAGTGTTAAACGGGCCAATGAGACGATGCGACGACAATTGTTGCACAAATAACTCGGAAACTAATCTTTTGCAGACCTATGTTGATATAACTTTTTTTTTCATCTCTAAGTATTAGGAATCTATTCGTAAAGTTTTGCTTCCACCATTTACGAAACACCCTTTATAAAGATGCGTCATTAATATCGCAAGATTCGCGTTTTTCTCAAGCTTCCAGCAATTTCTATGATATATAAGCAACATTGATCTTCACGAGCCAGTTCTCGGGCAGCTAATAAATAATTCTCGGTGACACAATTTGTCAGAGGGTACGGTCGAGATCCAATGATCATAGCCTCACGCATCTTTTGAGAAATCGACGAACAAGGGGGAAGAAAGTTGTCTAACTTCCGACAGGTGTGAGCGTTTTCTTAACGGTGGGTCTTTGCGAGGGGAATAATTAATCGCTCGGTCTTATCGCAGCTGGCTAGAGTTCTCCATAGCGCGATACAAGAAAGACCTCGTCTCAGCCCGGCCATATTTGCTGGGAAGATGAATTTCTTTCGAAGCGGTTCGTAGAAGAGATGGAGAGTACTTTCGGCCGAGTGTTCCCAAGTAGTCACCGGGAATAATTTAATGCTCCAATTTGCAGGAGCTTAATGGCTGCCGTCGTCCGGCGACAAATGAATCCACCGAGCAACATTTTTGCGGAAGGACGCTACCCGTCCCGACGCGGCGACTGGATTACACGAGGAGGACGTTGATGGCCCACAGAAATTCCGGCTGCGAAATTGTTCCTTTCTCGAGAACCATTGTGTGATAAATTGATCATTTTGGCATCAGGTCATTCAACAGAGGTTCTTCAAATTATTTGAACCTCGTTGTACATTTCAGAACTTTATATTAACACTGCCAATTTTATGCGTTTCTCAGATTTTTCACTGATTTTTCACTCAGAAGTTTCACTGATTTTATTCATAAAAATGATCAGCGCTATTAATAACAATAATTAGGTACTTGGTAATTAAGTTCCAAATATATACTATAATCTAGTTAATTTCAGCATTAATAAATTGATATTCAGTGGCATTAATTTAATGGCACTTATTTTTTGGTAATTCCAAAGCGCCGGTCACCACTTCCGCGACATTCAACGTTTTAAGGGAGCAGCTTCTTCTTTTTTAAGGAAGAAGTACGATTTCTTTTTATAAAGTCTTGTAGTTTAACTCTTCAGGAATATCTGTGCAAAGTTTTAAGCTAGAACTCAAAATATTTTCGAAGTTATTGTTGAAAGTACCAACAACTCCAACGAAAAATTAGAACAGTGTTTCCCAACCTTTTTTGTGCCATGCCCCACCTAAGTCTTTCTAACATATACATCATTTTTAGTATTCAAAAATTAAATTGTTCATTGAAGAAACTTAAATGATAGGTTTTAGGAAGAAATCACTAGCAAATTGTTGAGGAAACACAGTAAGTAAATTGTTCAAAACATGTAATGGAGAACTGAAATTCAAGTACGATTTTAATGAAAGATTTTTCTATATTCTGTTAATCATTAGTAATTCGCGCATGGGCGAAAAACATATCTCGAATAGCATCACTGGCTCGAGTAGCGACTGTTAGTCGCCATACGGTTAAACTCTGGACCAGTCCATTTTCGAATTGCCCCACTTAAAAATCAAATTACCTCCCTGTGGGGCGTAGGCAATTGTTTCCTGTTAGGAAACACTGAGTTAGAACATTCGGATTTGAATAGTTACCATTTCTCATGAAATAATTTTTTCTCCTTCCGAGTGCCCAGCCGATAAAAATATTCTTTACTGGAAAAATTTATTGTACTTTTGCAGTAACTTCGAAAATATTAAAAACTGTACGGAATTCTAGAGGATTAAATATTTAAACCTTAGACGACCATAAGTCTTCCGTAGCTTGAGTCGTAAATTTTCTAGCAACTTTTAGAATCTTGTACGAATTTTTTACCAGTGATATATGAATACAGAAGAATAAATATTTGTTTCATATTTTCAAAATGTAGTCTTCAGAGAGTTACAAAAGAATTTAGTCAAACTAATAATTAGACTGCAGATTTGATGCATTCATGACAAGAACGAATGGGTGTATTGGAAATAATAGAACGATTAAAAGAATTGAGGAGTCTCTACACATTTCTTATAGTGTAATAAAACTACAAAAGACAGAAATAAATTTCTATTTGGTTCCTATGTCCTGTAACTAACTCAAACGATTTTTATTGTGCAAAAGGTTCCGCAGTTTACTAATAATGATTAGTCTGCATTTAAAGCGAATCAAATTTTAACGGTGCTATCCGATTTATTACAAACAATAAATTATCCTAACTGCTCGGGAAAAAATTACGAATCAATGTCGATGCCATAGAAAACGTACAAAAGAATCCATTCCGGAAATTGCGGATTAATTTCAGCGAAAATTTAAGCAGCATGTCGAGTGCAAAAATGATTGATTCGACGTGACATTGTCATAATTAACGTCTCTGCTTGCTACCATCGCAGTAGATTGGAGTGGAACGTGTGCGGAAATTGCAAGTCAGAGAAGTTTGATGTCTTCGGTTTGGAGTTAACGTACATCCGAGGCGTTGAAGTGCTACCGTAAGAAATCTACGCCGAGGTTTAGGTCGCGTTCGCGATAAAACGTCTTGCAAAATTACGATCAAAATAACGTTACGAACTTTGTGAGCGCGATAACGTCAGCAATGAAAGCGTGAAGCACGACCGGAGTGTGTGGAACGCGAACGAAACGGAAATTCGTTCGATCGTGGGCTCCATTGAAAAGCTTTCCTGCGAATTCGAGCGGGTCCTGCTCGCGCGGAGAAATATTAGCGCGAACAAGGTAACAACGCAGATATATTCGGTTGAGTGTGCTCTCTCTCTCCCTCCCTCTCTTTCTCTCTGTCTCTCCCTCCCTCTCTTTCTCTCTGTCTCTCCCTTGTTCTCCTTTTCACCCTCGTTCTCGCGTAGCCGATACAACGGCGGACAGTGTAAACGAAAATACAGCAAAACCCGTTAAAGCTATTAAGCTGGTGCTGTGGTTGACCCGAACAGTGTCGTTTTTTTTTTTTTTAGGGAGGTCCTTTATTGCGTTGTATTATTTCGAACAAAAAGCTTGTTCTTCCTTTTTTCATAGCAGCGTTTGTATTGCGCCGCATCAATGAATTTTATACATAAATATCAATTCTCAAAAAACACGGCGGGAAGTTGTCAGACTAAACGAACGGAGTGGGAATTAATCGGGGGTGATTTAAACGACGCGCTACGTTTGTCTTTTTAGAAATTTTTCGTATGGACATGAATACGATCTCTTTTTTCGCTTTTGTATTCTACGGTGAATTTATTTTGCAGTTAGAATTTATTCTTGAACACTGTGTCGGGAACTTGCAGCATTTTTGCAATATACAGGTTGATCCACGGAACTTGTTTACTGTCAATAACTTTCAAAGTATAAATTGTATGAACAAATTTTGTCTAGAAAAGTTGTATGGTTTGAAGGGATACATTTTTTAATTCATATACTTTTTTGTAAGTGGAGGCGTTTCGGAGATTTGAAGGTCAACTTCGTTTTGTTAAATGGAATGCGTTAACTATTAGGTTTACGGCGTATAAATGTCAGTACTTTTTTACTCAAAATTTAACGTTCTTCGATATTTTGGCATACAAAATATAGCATTCCATTTAAAAAAACGAAGTTGACCTTCAAATCTCCGAAACGCCTCCACTTACAAAAAAAGTATATGAAGTACATAATGTATCCCTTCAAACCATACAACTTTTCTTGAAAAAGTTTTTTCATACAATGCGTACTTTGGAAGTTATTAACGGTGAAAGAGTTGCGTGGACCACCCTGTATATTGAAAATTGCGAATTTGTGTTGAACGTTTATTTCATGTCTTAATATTAAACTCGATGTACAAACTTTTTCATCTTTGTATTATAAAACCATGTTCATGAATTAATATTGTACTAGAAATTTATTCTTGTGTATTGTATGATGGATTTACAGAATTTTTAATGAAAATTGAACACGATACCTATTGTTTCCGATCATGTTCTTATAAATTCGATTTTATTTTCATCTTTTATTTGTTTTTCAATTATATTGAACTGAAACATATTTTTTGTTATTTTGATATTGCGAGTCAACATTTATGAATTTACGAGACCTATACTTTATTTTCTGAAACTTGCATTGTGTCTTCATATTTTAGTTTTGCAGATAATGCTCAGTAATTCTAGCGTTACGGGATTATTGAAAGAATTATTTAGAAGAATTGTAACGTAAATTCGTTGATGTAAAATTTCCAATTTAGCAGTTTTGCAGTGTTCAGATAAAATTGGGAAGTCTGTTAAATTAATTTCTGGAAGAATTTGTTAAGAAATCCTTAGCCATGAACCACTTCCATGAGTTTTAAACTAATCTGCAGGTAAATCTAATAAATATTAACATTAGATTGAGTTAATTTGAGTCGTTGGTCCACAATTGAAATTGTCATTCCTATTAGCGGATTCGTTTATAAATTATAAAATAATCATCGATGGATCTAGTCCTACCATCGATTGGCTATTGGTGTGCTTTGAGAGCCACTGACTCCTTCCAGCTTCTGCTCGGCCGAATTTTGAATACATCAGCGGGTTATGCGGGTAAGAATCGACAGATCTTCCTATCGCCCTTTTCCCTTGTGTCCTTGTAATGCCGGTGATTTACATAGAAATTCGCGAGCCGCGGCTTCGGATGCCGGTGTTTTAAATACGAGCTCGCGATCGGAATACTTGCCACGCACACTTCGCTGCCTCGAAGGTTCGTTACAATAACTCTGCCTCCATTTCGCTGTACCTCTCACTGCCGCTGCACTGGAATAATTTTACTGTTATGAAGGTGCAACAGCCGACACAATGGCGATGTTGCTGGAATATTATCGACGTGTTTCTCGCGAGAGAGCAGACGTATTCTTGCAGAATAACTCCCTTATACCTCTACAGGACGATTTTGTTTCAACTGGCTCTCGAGTTTACATTCTTCGAGGCTGTTTGTCTTGTAATCTCTTTTCATTTGTTTGTTAAACACGTCCAGTGGCATATGCATTAAAGGGCACGAGTACGATTTTCGTGGCCCCTCGTACGATTTCCGCCCCCTCCACGACCTAACCACAACTCATTCTATTCACATGATTTTTCCATTACTAGTTCAAATTCTGGATGACTGCTACAATGCAAAGATAAAATTTCATTTTCTACAAAAAAGGTCTCTTGATATTTTGCCATATTTCACATAGTTACCGAGATATTTGCAAATTTATAAAAAACAGGAAATCTACTTTACCGGCTAAACCAGGCCAATTTGACACCATGTTATATATATACATTTTTTTCTTGAAATAACCTCAAGAACACAAATATAACCTCAAAACGAGGGGCCACGGAAATCGTACTCTCCCCCATTAAAGGTACAGGCTCGTGATAAAATTTATTTTTACGTGAAACGAGATTTTTCTCGTTTACACTGAACCCACCGGCCATGAAACGTGACTACTGTGTGCTTCCTTATAAAAATGACGCAATTGAATTCATTTAGATTTTGTGCTATTTTTATCGTAGTGGATAAAAAAGTGAGCATAATAATTTCCAGTGAAAAAAATCTTTGTAACATCAATAATTGTAAAACAAAAAATCTGAATGAACAGGTGCATTTTTTACATTTCCTCGGTGTGAAATAAATTTATTTTGTTTGTCATAAGATGTATTTTTTTTTAAATATCTCAAAAAGCAAAATATATATTTCCGTTGTGCACCAACTGAAAAATATAGGGGAATTTTGCAGATTTATCGAAATTTATAGGTTGTACTGTTTCTTGGTGCACTTGGCGAAGGGCGGACAAATAGTCAAAAGCAGTGTGGTCGGGAATGTGTTAATAGCTATATAAATATTTTAGATATAAAATACTTCAATAATAAACTTGATAGACATAATATTTTACTGGTGAACTTAATAGACACAGTACTGTAGACACTGCATTAAACTGAAACCTGCGTACTAAACTAATCTATCGACATACAAAAATTGTTTGCATTAATCTTTTGCATTCGAAGATTTTAGCTTTATTTTGACTCCATAACTCTGGCCCAGAACGTTTTATAAACACTACAAAGATGTGGTTAAGCGCATTGATTTAACGTATTTGACGACGCATTTACATTTTTAATAGTTTACTAGCTAAAAACTTTAATAATGTGGAAATGGTTTCGCATTATTGCATGGAAATTTTTAATACCGTTTCGATACAATTGTACGGTATAAATATTCCACCAGTCTTGGATTGAATATTTCAGGCTTTCACAAATATCGTTCGAGTCCTCATCGTATTAATCGGAATGAGATGCTGTCTCACATTTATCGATTTTTAATCTCCGGATTAAACGTGGGTCTACGTCGAATGGACGATTTCTATTTCTCCTAGTAAATTATTAACAACGAAGTTGCATCGACGAGCAAGGTTGCGAAAGAAATCATAAGGTCAGAGGTTAGTTAGCTGGAAATACTGCGAGTATGCTCTTCTCACTCTGCTAACATCTGTTCGAAGTTAATCGACCAGAATCCTGGTTCAGTTTCCCAAATGCACGTAACCTAAAAAATATACGAGATCGAATATCCTTACTACTGATGCCATAATCGAACGAAATACCGACTCACTCTGCATTTTAAATTACCATTTTCGGTACGTACGTTAATACTGTTCAAACAACTCGTGTGCTGAACACAAATATTCTCCATAATCATTAGGGCATATACGTACACGTACTTTCAATTTATAAGAAATATGTGCATAACTTGCAGCTGCATTTTAATTAATGTTTCCTGCAGCACAGATGTTTTCCATTCAGCGTCTTCCATTAAGCGGTACATTTTAAAATAAATCTTCAAACATATTCAAGCATGGGCATCACTTACAGTAATATTTTCATTACCCTTTTGTAATAAATTACTTCGTCGGTACGTGAAAAGAATCTTTCTTCTGTGCAACATTATTCATCAAAGGTTTAGTGGGTGGCCTCCTCCGAGTGCGTCGTTCCGAGATTAAAAAATGTTGGATTACTGCATGTTAAAAAACTTAATCTTCTTTAATGTTACTCATATTATTACATTGTTCTTGCAATTTATATACATTATTGTAGTCAGACAAAAACAGTTTCTGTCTTAAAATTAACTCAAAGAAAATCTAGAGTATCTAAATCTACATGTAGTGTGTTGATCGATAGATTATCTGTACAAATGAAGCAATATATTATTTATTTCTTACTTATCGTTCACATTGAAATAAAGCAATAATACTATTCATCTCGACAAAATATTAATTAAAAAAATTTTATCTTCTACAAACGATAAGATGATCTACTTTATATGTATGTCAAATTCGAAAGAGGAGAACAGAGAATTCGAGAAAAACATGTCATAGTTTTCAATATCTAATTACAGTACACTTCACTGATGAATTCTCTATAACTCCACCATTTTTAAAATGTCACATTTTTAAAACCTTTTTGAAATGTCACATTGTTAAAACATTTTTAAAACATTTTTAAAATGTCACGCTTGAAGTATATTAGTACTATCTTTCACCCTGACGCAATAACCAAAAACCGATTTCATCCGTCCAAAGGAGAACGCTCGCTCAAAAGTAGCTAAATTTCTATTCGCAAAAACCAGCCGGATGTTTCTTTCGTTCGCGAAAGTTTTTGTTGCGCTTTGTTCTGCGGCACGTACAATATAACGGTAGATAGAATTTACTGTCCAGACGAAACATGGCGCCGCGGTTGGGGACAGCGCAGCGTTGCGGCTGCGACAACGAATTGAAGATAGTGCGACCATTAAATTCTTCCTCGATCGTAAATCGATTAGCAGTCACGACCGTCTATAATTTTTCCGGACGCGGGCCGAGGGAGACACAGAAAATTCTCTGTGACTCGCGCGGCACGAATTTGTAGCGTTGAAACGGTTCACCGTCGTACAACGGCCCCCCGAGGTGAAATTCGAGGGGCGGTTAGGCTGGTCTGCGACTCGCACGTGGAACGCATTAACCCGCGAAACGCAACCCGCCGGGACGGCACGAAACTGGCGGGATTCATCGACGGAACATAATCGACTAACAAATCGCCTGGCGCTAAGGGTTTGCGGCCAAGCCGGTGGCCAACTAGGCGAACAAGGGACGAAACTAACTGTACTCATTCTCCTACAATTCCCACGTAGGAAACTGGACGTGATTTGAGTTTCACGAACTACCCTCCCGATGTCGTCTCCTGCAACTCGCGTGACTAGCGCCGCTGAAACTTGCCAGATATTAGCGGAAATGGACAATGACGCTAACACGCTCGCTGCTGGCGTGGCGAATTCATGGCGGATGCTGTTCACATATTGCGCGGCCAACGATAATTAGCGAAGTACTCTGTGTGAAATAAAAATGTCCTGCCCCAGTTGCAAGTAACAGGAGCCACGTACAACCAGAGACGTGGCAACGCCTTCCTGTATACTAACTGAACTGCGGATTTTGATGCAAAATAATAATTCTTGCACCGATTGCAATGAACAGAAGCCAAACAGTGAATTGTTGCTTCTTTGAATAATTTTGATGAACTGGGACTTGTAAAGGTTTGCATTGGGTGATGTGTTATCGTCACTTCCATTAACGGGATTGGGGGTCATAGACTTCTAAAAATTATGGAATAAGCGTCGGTAGATAGTGTGTTAAGAAATTACTAAAAATAAAACAATTTTAATATACACTCTAACTGTGAAGAAAATTGTAGGAGAAGTGGTTGAACAGTTTTATGATCACTAGACTGCGCATGTTTATGCAATTTTCAATTTTAGTAAGTAAATTTTAAAGAAACGTGTTTGCGATTGTGCGACGAGCCGCGGCAGCTGACGTGAAATTGGCGCGCCATTTAAACACGAACGTTGTCACAGTTTCGCTAAGGTACAAGGGGGGCCATCTTCAAGCCCGCGACGGTAGTAAAGCTGTTTTTAAAGAGCGAAGCTGTCACGGCGACGGATGACGTCACCCCGAATGCGCGGAGTTTCGCGACCGAAAGCCGTTACGTCTCTCTTCTTCTGTCGACCGTGCTCGGTATTAGTCAAACCCTTAGACCATATATACTTATAGACCCGGCATAGGTATAGTGTGTGCATAAGGTGGAGTGTTTCGAGATATAAGAGTATCTGGTGCTCACAAATCACGGTTTGAAATAATTCAAAATGGTGGATAGCGGATGAAACGAGAATTTATCCGTCGAATAAAGATACTTTTTTTATTCGAACCTTCGAATAACGAATAAAGATAAAGTATCTTTTATTGAAATCGTTATTTAAATAATTTTTTATCTAAATAATGCCCAACTTTGATTGTATTCGACATGTGCATGTATACTGTTCTCGCTATTCTTTTTTTTAAATAAAGTGAGTTGTGAGGAAATAAATACAGATTTCATATTTGTTAGATATTATTAATCGCGACTCTGCTCTTTCACGATTCTGGGGTAAGTGCTGAGCGGTCTAACACAGTCCTCTTACCAGAAGACACCCCTCTGTGCCTTCCCCACTCCGTGGCCAGCTCCTTCAGGGCAGAGTCCCAATCCTTGTGCAACGCACTCATCGCTCTCTCTCTCTCTCTCTCTCTCTTTCTCTCTTTCTCATAAAGTCATTCCAAACTTTCACTCATCTGTTTCACATAAACATCCCCGTGACGGCCGATAGCCGGAAGACCCAGCGCGGTCGCCTGTCATCGTCCATCGACGGTTCTGTTTAGTCTCAAGCATCCCTCTTTAAGACCTCACGCAGGCCAAGATCCTGCCATAAATCCTTCCAGGCCTAAGACTCGCCTCGATACAAACCCTTGGCCTGGCTTAAAACACATTGACGCTAACATATTATCAACTTCTACATTGAAATTTAACTTTTTCCAAATTATAATCAACAAAATGAGTCAGCAATATTTAAAATAATAAGAGAAAAGTAAAAATGAACGAGTAATGAAATAAAATACATGTATGTATATTACAGTTACAGTTTCCATAAATATTTATACAGAATGAGATGCGAGGACGATTCCCCTTTACCTTCGCGGTACTGCGATTTCTCAACAGACTATAGCCCTTTGCCCACAAGAGTCGTCTGCTAGGCGATATAATCTCGGAACATAGCTAACTATCTGAAGCCATGTCTATAAGTATATATGGTCAGAGGTTAAACCCTATTGTTATCTCGCTCTTACGAAACCGTGCTCGGTGAAAGCGCGTACTCGCGTTTATACTAACCCGCTTTGATCCGTTAATTCGCGTACCGCGACGATCTCGCCGTTTCAAGCGCTAAATTATGGCTCGAACACAAGTTTTAGATTTACGAGTTTATTGTTATTTTATGCCGTTATTTTGTGCAGTTTCGACATTGTGAGTCTGACCGTAACGGTCACCGCTTGAACCATTGTAATAAAACCTATTATAAAAGATACGAGATTAATTCGTGCTCGGTTAATCGCGAACAAAATGGTTTCCAATAAAATCTTATTTTCGGTGCTAGTGGCCTTTTTAAATCTGAAATAAATAAAAATCGTACCAATTTCTATCGAATTTTATATTCTACCATTTTTTGAAAATTTTCAGAAGCCATTCATTTCAGTGGCCCCTCGTTTTGATCCGCCCCCTCCACGACCTAACCACAACTCATTCTATTCACATGATTTTTCCATTACTAGTTCAAATTCTGGATGACAGAATTCATCATTTTCTACAAAAAAAGGTCTCTTGATATTTTGCCATATTTCGCATAGTTGCCGAGATATCTGCAAATTTATAAAAAACAGGAAATCTACTTTACCGGCTAGACGAGGCCAATTTGACACCATGTTATATATACATGTTTTCTTGAAATAACCCCAAGAACACAAATATAACCTCAAAACGAGGGGCCACGGAAATCGTACTCTCCCCCAGAAGTCTACCATCAGATTACACTGCATCGACTGTCTTGCAATATCAAAAAAACGTCTAATCAACGTCAACGCCGGAAGTTCCACAGTTGAATTATTACTTGCCGGTGGTACCGGTGCAGGATGCACCAAGGATTAAACTGCCTTCGGTAAGGGATGAAAGAACGGAGGTGACGGTCTGCAGTTTGTCCAAGCTAGCTACCCTTGGCAGTGGTTCGCAGGCTTATTTCTGTATCGGGATGCAATCGAAAAGCCTGAAGGCGGTCAACAACAATGCGAACTGCGGTAAGTTAATTTCGTCGACGGCGTGGCAGGAGGTGGACGCAACAAGTTCGCGGCGCAGCGCAAATTACGAGCGTTAAACAAACCGTTTCATAACGCGGTCGACCGCAAATTCGCGAGTTTAACCTTTCTTCTTTTGTTCCGGTCCGCGAATACCGGCACGCCGGTTAACGAGCTGCTTACCCCTCCCGCCACCTGGCCAATTTACCTCGTTCGGCCGGAATAAACTCGATTCCCCTTGCTCGCGAACAGCAGTGTCGCTTTCACGGTTTTCGGAACGTTTCCCGGCGAAAATGCCACCGGAATACTCCTTGTGAACACAGCTTTCTTGCCAACTGTGTTCGTCGTTGGAACGGTTTTATTACCTCCACTGCCGCGTCGCAATACCTGCTCGCCATTGTTTAATTTTTTCAGCTTCAATTATGCTTCGGAAACTTTATGAAGTTTTTTGAGAACGTTCGCTACTAGTATTTGTACAATAGAACCTTATACGATTTCCGTTCGACATAAAAGGTCTCATGTAACAACGAAGGCATAGAAACGTTATTAACCGTTGTTCACAATGTCGTATGCTTTTTGGTACTATGGAACGGGTTGGATTTTTATCCGAGACAAACGATATTATATAATAAGTATACTAGGGATCTTTATGCAAAATAACGAGTTGGAATCATGTTGAAATTATTTTTCATCTTTAATAACTTCTAGACAGGTTAAAGTTAATACATCGACATTCTCAAATTCTTTCAATCATTGCGCTCACTCAAATTGCACTTAAGGTACGTGTCCATCTGAGAGTTTAAACTCGCGGATTACTCTCGAGAGTCAAATTTGACAGTGTCGACGGTATTGAGAGGGCTATCGGAGAGCTCCACGGAAAACTCTCGGAGAGCAAACAGAAAGATGAAAAACGTTAATGGACACGTTCAATTTTTCCCTCGGCGAGCAACTGTCAGCTATACGAACCCCATTCGTATTGCTGAGAGTTGTCGAGATAGTTTTCACATTTATATATGTATATTATATTTTATACATATTTATATATGTGGGATCAGGACCCCCCAGACCAAATACTGTATGGAGATTAGGAAAAGTAGGTGGGTTCCGTGGGTATGTGTAAGAGTTGATCAGCTACAACCGCGAGGGTCCCGGGTTCGATTCCCGGCGCGGAATTCCACATTTTTCCTAAGATCCTACATATGTATATACAACAATGAGCGGGAAACAGTGGTTTGACACAGAAGTGGAACAATTAATCACGTTGTACGAAAATAATGAATTTTTATGGAATATCTTACACCCAGATTACAAGAATCGTGATAAGAAAAATAATATTTTTAATGAATTAGCAAAAACATTTAACTGTGATTCGAAATTGAGTTGAAATTGTATAATTTTGCTTCTAAACTTCTATATGCAATTCTTGTATAAGTGTAGAAAATGCACCCATTTTATTGCGTCGCATTATCCATGGTTTAATCCAGCACTTTCTCTTTTTGGAATATTTCTTTTTCCTTATTAAATACATTGCAACAATTGCAGCAAACTTTGGCACATCCATTCTGTTCATGAGTATTTTTATAACTATCAAGATTCATCTGAGAGCTACACGCACGAAATTCAGATGGCCATATACCTGAGTGGACTTTCCGAGAGTTGACTGTCACGTCAATCTCCGAGAGCAACAAATTTCTGAAGTTCTCTCAAATGGACACATAAATTGAGAGTACTCTCGAGAGCAACTATCGACAGAAACTCTCAGATGGACACGTACCCTTACATATTGCCATAAATACATAAAATCCGCAGCTTAACACGTTCTCGCCGGCATACACGTGGTGATAATAATTAAAATGAAAGTATTTTTAATAAAACCTATACGACAAGAGCAGCATGATATCATGCCCTAATAAACGAATAGTAAGAGTAAATTGTCCTCTTGAGCCTGAAGTTTTTCTTAACAATAAGGATGAAGCGGAAATGATTAAATTCCATTTTACAAATGTTGACGAACATAACTGAACGAACACTAAAGTCTATAGATCGCAACATGCTTCAAATATATGTAGGTCGCTGAATCTCTGGCGATCAATGTCCAACACTATTTATTGTACAAATTAATAAAAATTGAATCTCGCATTATAACTGAACAACTTTGTGTACATACATTTTTAACGTTGTTGTAAGCAGCAGTGGTCATTAGCAATGTGATACATTTTTAAACTAATTGATAGCAGTGTCTGTACATGGAATTCTTATAGAAGTTAACCCTTTATCTACCGGAAGCCTACTAATACGCTTTTTGATAATTGTGATGTACTGAAAGGAACCTTAAAAATCTTCTTTTACATAATAATCCCCAACGAAATAATTAGATTACTTTACCAAGGGCGACTTGTTGGTTCACGGTTGAAATTGCCATAGTTGTTGCAAGACCCATTAAAAATCCTTAGCCATCGACCATAGATTAAAAAAAATTATGAGATAATCGTCGGTACATAATATATTAAATCACATTATAACTGAGTAACTGTTCTAATATTCGAACAGTCATATTTCCCTGTTTAGTTCACATAATTGAGGTTCTACTGTACCAACAACGCTCGGCTGCTTATGGGACCGATTACTCTACTCAACTTCATTGTATCGTGTTTGTAAAATGTTCTGAAGCAGATCAAATTTCCAGTTCGATGATAGTTCCGTGTTCCAGAGTTAAAACACCCTCGAGTACAAAGGGTTAGCAATAGCGACAGCAAACGAACGAGCCCGTTTGCCAAACGCGAGTTTCGAGGAGCGGTTTCTAAGAGCCAGCTAAAAAACTTTTCCGTCCCAAGTATGCGGCCAGAGGCTCCCTTATTGTGGTGGTTTCCTCGACAAATGGGAATCGTTCCTGGAAGATCGGCATTGTCGCGGCTCCACCCGGGAGTGACTGTGCACGCGCGATAGCGAGATCATTCCGACTGTCAGCGACCACCGTGAAACGAGTCGATCAGAGTTCGCCCATTCATCTTCACCTTTCCTATATTGTTCCGAAACGGCTCGTCCCGGCTCCGTGCCCCCATCTCTATACCACTTTGTCCCGCGATCCTTTTTGTGCTCTCCTTGCGGGAGAGCCCTCTGTCATCTTTTTTGCCCCTGATTTCTCGTGCATTCAGTCTCGAGGCCGCTTTATCCGCGCGCCCTTTGTCCCTTTCCGGTCTCGCTCTCATTCAATCCTTCTCTAGACACCGACTCCGACGAGATCCTACACGAAAGCCGAATAAACCCTCGTTCCCCCGCGTGAATGACGACGTCGACGACACTTTCGGGAACCGATCAGAATCCGATAACCCCTTCGTCGAATATATTATTCGATCTACATAAATATAGCGCCGCACCCCTTTCCCGCCCATGCCTCTCGAACTCCAATCGAATCGAGCCGAGCCGAAAAATCGATCCCGGAGATTTACATTACAAAAGCACGCGCGCCCTTCGGCAGTCTCGAGATACGGGAACGTGCGTGTCGCGTCTCGTAATCCCTCCGCCGTGAAATTTAGCGGAAAAGTACGCGAGCTCGACTCCCATAAATTTCCCGCCTGTACGTAAACCGTCGGAAATCGACCTATGTTCAAGTCGCATTAAAAACGTAAGGGAACACGATTTCATCCCTCGGAAATTCGTTGTACAAACAGGGTGGTTTTTTTTTTAGAATCGACGTAGTGGACGTGACGATAAAAACTAGATATTTCGCGATCTTATAATCCGTTTTGCAGATTTAACAAACGCGTGTCACGAAGCGATCGACGCCGATGTCTTTTGCTGAGCAATTAGGGGTACTGCGTTTACATGGAATAATACAGGGTGTTTCGTCTAAAACAGGACACCTAAATATCTCCTGTACCTCTGAAAATACAAAAAATGTTTCTAACGTAATCTAAATGATTTCAAAAGACGAATCAGATGGAAGAATTGTTTTTTATAAATTGTAATTTTTTAATCGTGTTTTCAAGGTCACTCGTGTTTTTTTACATATATACACACATTTTTTGTTGTTGTATGTTATGGCAAACATTATTGTGCATTCATCCATGTTTAATAGCACGACCTTGAAATGACCGTGAACTCTAAAATTTGCTAATTAATGCAGAACATACTTTCAGCGACATTTCAGATTTCAACGGTAACAGATTTTTCGTTGAGGACACGTGTTGCAATATGGGAAAAAATTCCCAAATCGTTGGATTGGACGCAATGGACCTGTATCATGCCTCGTACTCCCGATCTCACCCCACTTGATTTTTTCTTATGGGGAACATTAAAGGGTACGGTTTATCAAGAACAGCGCACAACGCCAGAAAATGTGAAGGAACGAATAATTGCTGCATGCGCTGATATGAAACCTGAAATAATCGAAAGAGCTGTACAATCTGCAGTTTCTCGCCTCACGAAATGTATCACAACGGAAGGGCATCATTTCGAACATTTATTGCAGTAATAAATGTGATTATTTACAAGTTCAAGTTCATGGTCGAATTTCTGTTACCGTTGAAATCTGAAAGTATGTTCTGCATTAATTAGCAAATTTTAGAGTTCATGGACATTTCAAGGTCGTGCTATTAAACATGGATGAATGCACAATAATGTTTGCTATAACATACAACAACAAAAAATGTGTGAATATATGTAAAAAAACAAGAGTGACCTTGAAAAAAGGATTCTTCCATCTGATTCGTCTTTTGAAACCATTTTGATTACGTTAGAAACATTTTTTGCATTTTCCGAGGTACAGGAGATATTTAGGTGTCCTGTTTTAGTCGAAACACCCTGTATTCAATACGACGCAATTGACAGACGCGATATAAGGTTTGGTTGAAAGTGATGTGCGACGATGACAGAAGGTGTTCTTTTAGTTTACTTTAGAAGTTGTTTAGTTTAATTTAGAAGTTGGTCTTTTTTTGAACAATTTGATGTTGTTAGTCGGTTATTTAACTTATGTTTTTAATTCAGTGGTGATTTTAACACGGATCTTATGTGTCTACAACATACACGGATTTTCAATCAGATAAGATCAGTACAGTTAGAGGATTTTAACGAGTTTTTTATTTTTCTTGGAGATTGATGAAATTATTAACATTGCTGCGGTTTTCGGATTTAAAAATTTTGTGTGTGATAAGGACAGATATTTTACACATCATTCTTAATTATTATAACAAATACTGTAAAAAAATATAGAATAAAGTCTTTTCATGTGAGGCTTTGTTTTCGAGAAAATCGAATTTAAAGATTCATCAGGATCGCGTGCATTAATATATGAACAGAGTAGAATTGGTTGGTCATGATCAGACGCGACAGCCGATTTCTATCTAATGCTGCGCGTTTCGCTGAATTTTCAAACTCGATTTTCTCGAAAACATAGCCTCACGTGAAAAATTTGATTCTATATTCCCGACTTATTTGTTCATGTAGAATCACCCTCTTTTCGCTTGTACCACCAGTTACCAAACACCCTGTATAAAATAACACAAATTTGTCATTGCGTCATTGTGTTTGTAAATTTTCAGCGGTTAAGAAGGCGCTGAGTAGTCTTTTATCAGAAAAAGGGGCGGTAGGCTAAATAAATTTGGGAACCTCTCCTGTAGCTGAAAGATCTAGACCGTGAAATAGATCGTATAGATCGAGCGTAGATCGAGTGTAGATCGAGCAATACGGAGGACGGTCTGCGGTAAAAAATCGACGTCACGTGAGCGTAACGCCTTCGGTCGCAAAATATAATATACCTGTCGCGTTCACTGATGCGGAACTACGTTTCATCAGCGAATACCGACTGGACTTACCGTGGCCCACCGGACGAGTGTGTACCGGCAACGCACAATGGGTTGGCCCTCCCCGTTCATTGTGTCGGCCTCGCGGCTAATAAGAGGGGGTGAAGCATTCCCTCATATCTTGCCATGCCTGTGTCCACGTCCACGCGCGTTCGCCACGCTGTCGACTGAGGGAGAGAGAAAGAGGAGAGACGCTGGAAACCCACCTATGGATACCTATATGCGGGTCATGGCGCATGTCAGGCCCGAGAGGGTGCGGCACCGGTAACTCGAGGAATAAACCGCGTCAGGGCGGATCCATCCTTCTCTATGCTCGATCGTGTTTTCCCGTATACTCGATTCGGGCGAGGCGAGTCCACCGGGTACTCTCGCTCTCTTCTGACTCGCTCTGTTTCGTTTTCACTCTCGATCCCCTAGCTTCAGTCTCGAAGACACCGTAGACCCGACATAAGGGTGGTTTCCCCATTCTTCTAGAAAAAGATTGTCCTTTTGTTCAGTTTTTGCTCGACTCTCTTTTAATCTTCGTGTCGATAACCAAAATTTTCTATGATACTTGGCGATGTTGCTTTTTATATTAGTTCGTTGCATATAAAATGTCCAATTTCAGAATGCAAACATTACGAAGTGTTTTAATCAAGGAATAGTATTATAATCTTCAGGTTTTTTATACAGGGTGGACCACGAAGCGTGATCAGCTTAGATTATTCTGCTGTTAGGGGTTCGATCGGAAGTTTTCTTTAGCTAATATAACATGGTTCAAGCTAGCTTTAAGATGATTGTAGCAAATTTGTTGTCAACCCTTTATTCTGGATTTATCAAGGTCACCTTCAGATTTTAATAGGTAAACCTACAACTTTTTTACACCCCCAACAACGCCGAACGATATGCGACAGACAATTGTAGACGCTAGCTTAATCATCAACGCAGACGTCATAGAAAGTAGTTCTTTCTACTAAGCAGTCATTTTGTTTGCGCGAGTGAATTGCTGCTAGTGGACACCATTTTGAGCATTGATTCAATTAAGATCAACGATATTTTTTCAATTTTTCTTTGATATAGATGAAGAAGAAATACTTTTTATGGCGCTTACCAAATTCGTCTCAGTATCTCTTAAAAGATGGGTGTAAAATATTGTAGGTTTACCTACAATAAACTGAAGGTGACCTTAATAACTCTGGAAAAAGAGGCTTGACAAAAAATTTAGTACACTCAACTTAAAGCTCTCCTTGAACCATGTTGTTTTAACTAAAAAACGTCCGATCGAACCGCTAACAGCAGGATAATGTAAGCTGATCACGTTTCGTAGTTCACCCTGTATATCGTTTGGAATTACAAAACTGACCATTCAAGAACTATCTTCAGTTTCTATTTACATATCCAACTTTACTTTTATATAAAGTTTATTTGAATTATACGAATGAGAAAACGAACATATTGACGACACCATTATATGATGTTTGGTCAAAATGTTGTAATACATGAACGCGTTGTTAGTCAATGATTGAAAAAGGTCGAAAATACAGGTGATAATCTAATAAACGTGGAAGTTTATTAGATTCAAAAATTCAATGTATACCAAAGTATAATAGAAAGAATCTATGAAGAAAAAATATGAAGATGAATATGACGATTACAATAATGCTTACCTTAATCAATAAATTTTATTTCGAAATAGGTTATGTTCGTTTAAAGTTACTTTTATGAATCGGATATTGCATGTGTCACAACCAAATAGTTTCAGTACAGAATTTATATGCCTCAATTGTAAATTAAATAATCCTGCTATTTGTCAACAAAAACATTAAAAAAGTTTTAAGAAGAAATTGAAAGTGGGTACCCAAGTACAAGGTTATTGATATTAGCAATGTAGCAACTTGAACAATTTTATTACAGGTTAGGGAGTCTAATATTGATTATTCTTTCAGATTCGTACCTCCGGTGTACACCTCGAATTTGTTTACTTCACGTTTCTCACAATTAGCTAAATGGATTGTCCAGGTCTACTATCAATATTAAAACAATCGATCAGTTTCTTCACCGATCGATTCTCTTCACCCCGTATCCCGGTGATCTTCGTCCTCGGGGCAGCTTTCGACTCTTGATTCGCAAACGCTTTCAGCGAGATCGCGAAAATTCTCCCTCCGGTTGACCTTTGCAGTATCAGATTTCTGTTCAGCACTTTGCACTCTTTGCCAAACTCGGTTCTCCTTTTTTCCATCGCCTCTGTCTCTCTCCGCGTTGGATCTACACGAGATAAGCATGGCCTTTCTAGATGGCACACGATCCGCATCATCCGGATCCTTCAATTTTCGTGATTCTGCCCGTTGTGAAAATCGAACTGCAGGAAATCCGACGCAAAGAGTCCTGTTTCTTCTTGCTTGCACAGGAAATCCGGGTGTCACGGGTCCCTGTTCCCTTATCTACGCTCGTCCTGTCAGAAAATCGATCGTCCAGATAGCAAAGTGTCGTAGAAACGATCCCCGAGCGATTTCTTTCGCCGTTCCTCTTCCTAATTTTTAGCAATCAACGGACCTCTTTGTGCGAACGCTTCCGAAGAGGTTTTAAAATGAAGGCCGGGGGTAGGGGCAGTGCGTTTTGCATAATCGATCTCCAGTCACTTTCCACCGATTCAAAGCAGGTTCCACCCTTTATTACGTGCTCAATGATCCCGTGTTTGCATTCATTAACGAAACAAAGCCTGGGGATCCCGGTTTATACGCGCTTCGTTCCCAAAATCACGACAACAGCTGAATCGCTGGGACCGCGGACAGGTTGACCCTAACCTTCGGAAGAGGAATGACATTTTCCCGTGCCTTTCCACCGAGCTTGCCAACTTTTCTCGTTCTACGACGACCGGTGTGCTCCATGACTACGTCGATATCAGAAGAAACGAGTTCCGCAAATACAGCCGACGAGCCGTGGCCAAGTCACGGTTTGCGAATATCGTCCAGAATGTGGGAAACAAATGCGCGAAAATGGTACAGAGATTTTTTAAATTGTTGACACGTATGTTGTCCATATGTTTTGACATTTTTCTATGGCGTCGAAAAATTTATTGGTACATTCGTTGCATTCATGCTTCGTTCAACGAATCTGTACGATATGCTTTAACTTTTCTTTGATTGATTAAGAAGCTTTTATAGCTTGAAGACATTGAGCCGTTTATTTTGAAAGTGGTCTAAGTCCATTTGTCAGTTGTTTGTTGTTAACTGCAGTAACATGTACCACTTGAAGTTAGCTGTCATAAAAAACATTTTGCGGTTGAGTATATTCAGAGTATACGATAATTTTGAACATAAATTTTCGCAGTTATTTTGATATACTGTAGTAACATGTACCACTTGGAGTTAGCTGTCATAAAAAACATTTTGCGGTTGAGTATATTCAAAGCATACAATAAAATTTACTTTGAAAGTGGCCAAAGTAAAATATTAAATTATAAAAATTATTAAACCCATGGAGAAGAACAGAACAACAAAACCGATTAATTCAGAGAGTGAAAACGAATTAGAAACTAATGATTTCAACAACAAAAATCGAAAAGAATTAGAATTATAGAACAACATTCGTTATCAGAGGATGAAGATACAGATGATAACAGAGAAAAGAATGGCGACACATACAGGGTGTCCCATTTAAGTTGAGATTGTAAATAATGTGGAAGACATATGATTTAAAACCAACAAACTGACATATGGCACTACTAGTTTCCTAATTCGTGGGCGTTTTCAAGGTTATTTCAAGGTCATTTTGTCTGTTTATCATAAACCCATAATTTTTATTTCGAAATAAAAGTAACGAAAAAGTAACGTTGTCAATTTAATAGAAAAACAAAATTATCCTTGACATAAACATGAAAAATCAGCTAAATATCTTAAGAAATATTGAACTTATAAAAAGATGTTCCAAACAAAAGTTGTGCATTTTTTTACGTAGCATATGATTCCGAAATAAAAAATATGGGTTTATGATAAAAAGACCCTGAAATAACCTTGAAAACGCCCCCGCATTAGAAAACTCGTAGTGCCATTTGACTCCCCAATCGAAACACTAAAGGACAAGTGTCAGTTTGTTTCTTTTAAATCACATGTCTTCGAGATTATTTACAATCTCAACTTAAATTGACACCATGTATATCCAAAACGTACGAAAAATTAAACGGAATTCAGGGAAAAGAAATTATACTCAAACTGGAAATTGTCTCGAAAAGGCTTACAATCGTATGAGTTCAAAATATATGGTTCCATTAAAAAAATCTAAGTTGACCTTCTAATCTCCTAAGCACCTCCGCTTGAAAAAAAGTTATGTAGAACACATAATGAGCCCCTAGAAATCAAGTTTTGTCTGAAGCATTTCTTCCTATCTCAAGAAATGTAGAAATTATTCAAGTGGCTTGTCTTAGGTGACTCACCCTGTATAACACGTGCTTCGTCTCTATCCACCATTTTGAATTATCTTGAAACGTCTATTGAGGGCACTTTTCTTCGTTATCTTAGCTTTACAGCGTCCTATGAATATCCTATGTCAATGTCGGGTTTATAGGTAGAATATGTTCTAAGGTGCACAGCGTCCTAGGGGATAGGTCTGCGTTCCCGTCTCAACATCGTGACTAAGTTCCTTCAGAGAAATTTCGCGGCGATCGAACGGACGATTATTCGATTAAAAACTCTCACATCCCCGCCCCACGCGCATCCTCCGTCAAATGGCAATCCTCGACGGCCTTGGATCCCGGATTAATGTAAATCCCCGCGCATGTTTATTCAACGGATATAACTCCGCTTGATGGAACTCGCCCGCTAATAAGACCTTCCGCGTCACCATCGAATTAATGCGGAATCGTCACCGCTCCGAATCCGCTCGGATCGACGTGGACGCTCGGACGAGTTTACCGAGGACTTGCGAGCAGATAAAGCTACAGCCCGAGGCAATCGACCTCGGAAGTTAGGCGACTCCGTGCAGCTGATGCGAATTACGACCCGAATTTCGCGAGTGTGGCAATTCAACTCGAAGCAGACACGGTGGACCGAATAGCGGTTCTAATAAAAAAAGTCATATTCGTTCGAGGCAACTCCGTAACGCAATTTTTACGATTCATCACAAAGAGAGAATTTCAACCTTCCAAGTCACTGTGGTCTGAATCGATTTGTTTCATCAGTGTACGTATACTAGCTTATTTTTCTGATTAGTATCATGAGAGTTGTAAATACAGTGTTCAATATTAGACTGCGCATTTTATGCATTTATAATAAAAATCAGTGGATCAAATACAATTGAAATAGAATTGAAATATTCTGTTGCATTAGTTTTAGCGTATTACAATTATTAAGAAAAGAAATCAATGTCTATGTAACTCGCGCAAATTTAAAATAATCCAGACAATTTTTATTTTGCGTAGAGATGTAAAGTCTACTCTTGTTACTAGCAGTAGCTGTTATTAGCAAGCATTTTCCTTGTAAACAGTCAGTATTAGTGAAAAATGAGAAACGAAAAATGTAACACTGTTGTCTGTAAGCAACATGATGTTGTATCGAATTTCTGTGTGTTAATGATCTTTAATTTTTGAATGCTGCATATTTTTAAGATCAATTCATCCGTAGAATGATCTTCATGTACAGTACAAATATTGTGAAACATTTAAGTACCTTCTTTATTTGATAATATTTTAACCAAACTATTCTCAAATATACACAATAACAATTTAGCAAGACTTACAAACAGGTACTGATACAGAACAAATGGAAATTGCTGACTTTTCTTCAAGTTCGTAGAGCATGTATAGAAAGATTATTACATCAGGCCACTATTTTCTGATGAGCAAAATACCACTGACTATCTGAAATGACACTGAAAGTTTCTCATTCTAAGAAGATTGAATTTTTCATTTTTGGTCTGCTGAGAACGGGATAATCGTGATCGAGCGATGCCAAGGGCCGATCTTTCAACCCCTAAAGTTCAATAAAGGTTCATTGAAGGTTCACAGAATTTCCAGCCTTCGAGGCCGCGTCGATATTTCGCCGTAGAGACAGTTTGATCCTTTGTATGGACAGACAGTCTTGTTTCCGGCGAATGAATTTCAATTATGCATGAGGCGTTACAAAAGTGTTTACGGACACCCGGAATTGTGGGCCCCCGAAGGTAGCGCGAGGGAAACTTCATTTACAGGTTCCAAGGCTATTATTTCTCGGACTGATTCAATTCGGAAGGTAACTTGAAATATAGTCACCCCCATTAATATTCAGACACTGTTACAAAGACGATAACTTCTTTAATATTAGACAATACGACTTGGAATTTTTTGAGAAGTCAGAGCAATTTACTACATGACGCAATAAAGAAATTTTGGAAAAATTGTAATTGGTCGGGATTGCAAAGAAAATACTAAAAGTTGTTTTTCACAGCTGTTTAATGTGGGTCGGTAAACGTTGCAATGAGCTACAACCGTTCAAAGATAGTAAAAATTGCAGTTTTTCACAATTTTTGGACTTAAACTGTAATAAATCGAAGGATTTTTCCGTCGTTCGATGCCTGTCGCTGTTTTTCACGTCATCTGATTTTGATAATATTTTCAGAATATATATGGCAGTGTTTCCCAACCTTTTTTGTGCCATGCCCCACTTAAGCCTTACTAAAATTCTTATGCCCCGCCCCCCTCTATGTAAAATTAAATTGTTCGTTGAAGTAACTTAAAGGATAGTTTTCAGGAAAAAGTCACTAGTGAATTGTAGAGGAAACACGGTAAGTAAATTTTCAAAACTCTCAACGAGTTCATTTTCGAATTGTCCCCCTTGACAATCAAATTGCCCCTCTGTGAGGAGTGTGCCCCACGTTGGGAAAAACGGGTATATACAGTGAATGCTCGATAATTGTCCCAAATATCTGGCCTATAACTGTCCCTGAACTATCCCTACTACCACGTGGTATATCAGGTGAGGGGATAAGAGACCTTTGTCGCTGAAGAGTGTAACATAATACGGGTCAGGTATGTCGGTATGCGACCAGAAGACCACTACTAATCCAACAACAAACCAATTGAAATTGTTTCAAAATTTCTTCTTCGCGTCATTAATTGTTCTAACTTCTTAAAAAAGTCCAAATAGTGTAGGTCCAGTGCGTGTCCGAGAATGATTCGAGTGCCGCGCGTGAAAGAGAAACTCTCGTGCGCGGCTGTGTCGTTTCCTTGCGCCTTCGTTCCGCGCGCGTAAGGCGGCATCGTTTGTCGACGGGAGTAAAGGACCCGCGCGGACCCAGGCGGCCCGAACGCGGCCGCCGCGTTACGATAACAGACAATGTGGACGAGCTGGCGAGTTTGAGAAGCGTTCGGCATCGAGCAGTTCTCGTCGAGACGTGGAGAAGCGCGCTTCGAGGCGTCTTTCTAATATCTCTTGTTTATACCTTGTCTTTTGTTTCTTTATTGTTAAATATATTCATTCTTTAAAATACCAAATGTTTTTTGTCATTCCGTGGTCCGTATGATCCTACAGTAGTATGGTCCAATATTTAAAAAGTTATCGTCTTTTTAAGAGTGTCCGAATATTAATGGAAGTGACTGTATGTCGCGAAAGAACGCAATGAATTTTGTTCGCATGCTCGCATAAGCGTAGAATGTTAATTCAGATGTTATGCAGAAAGAAAATGCGATGTTATCGAATTTTGTGATTTGTTACGGTATTTTTTAGGCGATTCGGGGAAACAGCAGATGAAGTTTATTTCTTACGAAATTTGATAAATTGAAGGCAGGGTATAACAGCGTTACCTTGATGTATGCTGATGCTTTTGCCGATTGGCGAGAACGGTACTATAGACCGCGGACCTCATAAATCATTCTAACGTATGTATACCGAGAGGGATACTCAAATTAGTAGTTCGAAGGCTACTGTATTCGAAAATGACTCTACCCTAAATATAACTGCCGAAACTGGGTCGCGAAAAGAACAAAATCGTTTTTTTCAGAGAAAGCTAGTGACAGAAGACATTTTTTAAAGAATTTCTCATACATCCCTCATTTTTCCAAATTAATTTGTCCATTGTCATCAAACTGCCATGACGACTAATTAATTTTCTAAATAAATATAAAATAGACTATTCGTGCCATTCGCAACTAAGGAAACATAGTAGAGCATACGATTTATTCAACGATCGTGAAAAATGTGTCGAATTAACATAAGAAACGGATGAAAGATAAAAAAGCGAGGGTTAATAAACAGTTTGTGATTGCGATAATCTGAAAATAAAAAGACAGCATTCTTCAACATTTTTCTGAGTTCCCATACAGATCGCGTCCCTCATTAATCATTGTAGCGAGGGAACTGGCTAAATTCCGAGAGGGAAGTATGAATTACGAGTTCAAAGATAATTATATCTAAAAGTGACCAGTCTAAAAATGATTTGTACAATCCAAGTGCTAAAAATACGAATAAATCACCGAGTATTTCTCATTAATCACCATTAAACTCCATTCAACAAAATCAGTTGGTAAATTCAATGAGTTGAGAATAAAATAACACCATTCATAATTTTCCTGGTGCTTTTCACAGAAACTGCAACTACTCAGATCATTTCCATTTCTTTTCCGGGACTTTCAGTTACAAGTGCCACGAGTCAATCGCATTGGTTTCTTTCAGTAATCTAAGCGGCTTTCGATGAAACAAAAATATCGAGTTTTGTGCGCTCGAAGCGGCAACATCGGAAAAATCGTGAGAATCAGTGAAAAGCGTAGCTCTTAAACTATTGCAGAGGTTACACTGAATTCGTATCGGTTCTCCAATTAATTCGCCGGCCTCGGAATCGAGTTGACCGAGTCGATTGGTCGTGCGACCGCGTAGAAACCATTTTGCCGTAATTCTTTTCGTTCGCGAAACTTAAATGTGTGTCACGGAAACTCGCTTCTGCGAAGCGAAAGCTGCAGAAAAAATTTACAATGGTGTCTCGTAAATAAATTTGAGAATGTGTACCGAAAACGAACACATTTCATCATAAACAAGAACAAACCCACCCCTACTTACCGATCGAGTATGCAATTTTCTAATCCAATGTAATGGAAAGAAAAATCATCAGACATTGTCAATGATCACGAGGTAGAGCACCTACTAATACGAAGCCTTTGCAATCCTCGAAGGGTTAAAACACATACAGTTAACAATCGTAAACAAAAACACTGCAACAAATCACATTACACCAAACAAATTCGTAATCTACACGAACTCCTTGAGCGCCATGTCTGCATTGGAAGTTGGGAACTAAACCCTATAAACCACCAAATAACCGAAAAGTATAATAAATTCATCTAAAATAACCAAACCACTGAAATCGTGCTGGGATAATTTCCTATCCCATGTTGGAATCACAGGCAACTAACAAGTCGGTCAAGCAGCAAAACAAGCAACAGAGGCACATAACAAAGAATTAGATGTACCTGTCTACTATAAGGAAGTCGCAAGAAACTTCACCAAAGCCCTACAGAACAAATGGAACACTATATGGAAAAACTCCCGCGAAACTCAAATTCACCGTATTATAAATAACATATACCATATCAGCCCTGCATATTCACTCAACAGGAACGAGCAAGTAACAATTAACAGAGTGAGAATGGGATATACAAACCTCCTCCACACATACTGTATAAAAAACCAAGACAAACCCAAACGCATTAGTTGCAACCCAACAAACTCAATCGAACGCATAATCAGATCATGACAAATATACTAACAAGAAAGAAGAAGGTACAAAATCCAAGGAAACAACAAAGATGCCACCGATTCCAAGGACTCCTGCAAAAACCTAAACTGAACCTAAACAAAAAACCTAAACAAGAACCTAAACCAAAAACTTCCTGAAACACACTATTAAATATTAGTTAATTAACTATTAACCAAATCTAAAAAACGACTACTCGTGTACAAACTTGTAGTTGCTGATGACCCTTGCGAGGTTGATGCAACTTTAAAAATATAATTTAAAAAAAGAAAACATGGAGTCCTTTTGCGGAGCATCCTCGAACATCCCAGCTCGAATCTGCTCGTGATAGCGAGACTTTCAGGTAAATAATCATGGCAACGAGATCGCGGATTCCGCGGTGAATCGTAGTTTGAATAAGAGAGTGTCTTGGAAGGATAATAGAGTCCTCGCAGCAGGAATTCAATGGTTTCCCTCTGATTCATTGCGTGTTTGTGCTCTAGTCGTTTAGATAACGCTTTCACACGATACCGAGCACAAAGGTCCCGCAGAATCTCAGGGGAAATTCTTTTCAAATAAATATATTCCTCGAAAATTGAACATTTTTGTCGACTGAGATACAAACATTTAAACAACCGAGGCTAATAAAACAAAACCTAAAATATTAAAATTGACAGTGCTTCTTTCACCCTTCAGTTAAACAGTCCATCTCATGAACGAAATTAAGTTTACTAGAATATTCCCCTTTAACACGTTCACAGCTATTGCACCCACATACGGGTAACAGAATTATTTGTGTAAATTTAAATATCACTTTTTTTACTAATATATGCACTGTACCAAATTTGGTTGGTGTGTGCAAAATGTAAGGAGTATTATACGTTTTAACTTTTCAATTTCTATTTCGTTAAATTAATTACTTTGATTTTATAGGATTTTTGGAGGATGCGGGTCGAAGTGTTAAAACATGAAAATACAAGTAACGCACAAGTCGAAATTACGGTACAATTATTTTTCAAGGAGACGCGGTGGTAAACTTAGAAAACACGAGGATTAACGGCAGTAAAAGTGGCGGCGACATTAACTATGCACGATCTCTAAGTGGAGGTGACGGTAGCTTACGAGTTAATACAAAAAATGTGAAGTTTAATGCGCTTTCGATGGAAGAGTAATCTACAACAGCAAGGACTTCGAGTGCAGCTTGAATTTTCCAGTGGCTATTTAGCGACTGCGAATGGAATTCCAGTATGAGTACTAATGCTGCTTTCAACGACAATAATCCGAACCATCGCTCACTTTTGATCGGCAGTAGTATATGGACGCGCGCCAGTGCCAGAACTCGGATTGTGTTATTCCACTGTTTGCAGACAATAAATTTCGATATAGACGAGAATGATCGAGACTATTCAGTGACGAATAAGCTGCAGAATCGGTGTATCCTCGACATACAAACAATTCGGCGAATGGCGGCTCGCTGCTCGTGTATTTTTAACGTCTTTTAAACGCATCAGCGGGTCGTGACATTTTAGGATTAATCCGCGCGGATACTGTATTGAGAGGATGCGATAATTCGCGGAAAAGAAACTGCTTGCTGTCATTAGTTTTATGTTTTTCAAAAAACATTGAAACATTAATATTGCTTCCCTTATGATTCTTCAGTTCTGGATAATCATGTCTAAAATGTCTTAACAATTCATCAAACACATTTATATGTGTAGGGTATGTTTCACAGAAATTAAATTCTCACCGTTATTTATCAATAAAAATATCAAAAGTTAGAAAATAAAAAACTGGTGTTATATATATAGGTGGTTGGAGACATCTTGTGTACTTCAAATAATTATTTATTATTTTACGGCACTTTTGGTATTTAATACAGTTTCTTCTATCAATAAAATACATCATTAAATTCTATCAATAAAATCCATCATTAAATTCTATCATTAAAATTTTGTTGTTTGAGAATGGAAATTTGAAATTACAAGACAATAATAAGGTATTTTTAGCAACAACAATAGACAATATTGTTTTAGCTCTTTTGCAGACTGCTGGTATATGGCAACAAGCCTAATTTAGACAAGTATATTTGTTAGTACACTGTGTATTTTCGTGTAAAATAAAAATTATCTGTATTAATAGTAAGATACATGAGCTGCATAGACATTTATTTCTTTTCTTAATAAGTTTATAGAGTTGAGAATAATAAAACAGTATTTTTGAGTTCCTAAATATTTTTACTGTTTTGTATTTGATCCATTCATTCTTGTCACGAATGTATAAAATCCACAGTCCATTTATTAGAATAAACCTTCATACAATCTTATAAGTCGGAAAAATTGTACAAAACGTTATGGAGCTATTTAAATAACATACTATTGCAAAAGAGTTGAAGATTGGGTAATGTCGCTTATCTTGTAAGCATAACACATGACTTATATGTAATGTTTCCATTATTTTTTCCAACTTCTGTAACCCTTAAAAAATGTAATAGAGTCGCCGACAGATGAACGTCTTGAACACGATGACCACCGATGGTACACGCCGACAGATATTGTAAATTAGCTGTGTACCATCGTTGGTACACGTGTTGGTTTTTGTGTCGATAAAATAAATGATTGAAAAATAATAATCATGCCTTAACTCCTTGGAATACAATAACGAGTGAGACTCGCATTAAGAAATTTGAGCCAAAAACAATAAGGACGATCTTAAAACAATTTTTTAAATACACAAAGACGCCGTACATTTCAACTTTTTCTCTACAGTTAATGGTTTCCGAGTTAGAAGAAATCAAGTATTAACCCTTGTCCTACAACGAGTGAGGCTCGCGGTAAGAAATTTGGGCCAAAAACAATAAAGACGAGCCTGACTCGTGGTACTTCGTTCGGACCAAACGTAAACAACACGAGCCTGGCTCGTGGTACTTCATTCGTGACAAACGTAAACAACACTAACACGAAGATTACTAATTTTCTACGAGTTTTCTCAAAACATTATTAATTTCAATAAAGTAGTAATTTACAAATTGTTACTGATACATTATCCACTTTCAAATTATAAATCATTTTTGTTCACCGATGAATTGATGCGTCGGAAGTTATTGAATCGAATTCTGCTCGAAATGCCCGGCGCATTCATTAGAAAGTTGTTAATTGAGAGTGCATGACTTAAGACGGCCGATAGCTGGGAACAAACTACAGACCCTCTTGGATATTAGCTCCTTAACTCAGAGAACGAGCGCGGCGCCATGGCTAACGAAGACTAATTCTTCTTGCCAAACCAAAACATACGATACCGTATCGTGGAGATCCTGGCTCATTACCGAATATTAAGCTCCGGTATTCATCGATCGCGAAACAACAGAACACGCTGTAGAAATCCGATCTAAAGATTCGTTTTATTGTCATTTCGGTAATTATTACGTTCAAGGGAGGCAGCTCCGATGACCTTCACCTTGACATATGTTGTCAAGGACAACATTCTGAACAACTTTTGTCATTACATCTACCCTGTGCTCGGACTTAGTTTCCGAGATAATTGCAAAAAACTATTGGTAGTACTAAATTGAATTTTCCGTATTCGTGCACGCTCCGTGGCAACGTATGCCTGCTCCGGCGCGGCGCGGCGTCTGTTTACTGTTTTTGTAAACACGTTGTGGAGATCAGAAAGAAAACAGGGTTTAACTCTGGTCATACATACGCATATAAGATGAGCTTTCAATTTTGAGACACTACTCCTGGATTCTCGTATGCGTGGTCGGGCCAGGCGGGACTAACGGCCGGCCATCTCCGCTCCCTCCCACGACCTAACCTCAACTCACACTATTCGCACAATCTTTGCATTGTAGATGTCATCTTGTCTTAAGTACGTGTTACTAGTTCAAATTCTGGATGACAGCTACAATGCAAAGATTTTGCGAATAGAGCGAGTTGTGGTTAGGTCGCGGGAGGGGGCAGAGAGGGCTATTAATTACCAAATAAAGTGTACTCGTAATCTAAATTTGACTAAAGATTTTTGCAAATATCTCGAAAACTAAGACCGAGCACCGGGTAGATGTAATGACAAAAGTTGTTCAGAATGTTGTCCTTAACAACATATGTCAAGGTGAAGGTCATTGGAGCTGCCTCCTCTAAACGTAATAATTACCGTCATTTCAACTGATATTAGAACGATCGACAACTTGGACCTTTGTGCATTCGTCAATGTCTTCAGGAAAACAATGGGACTGATATGATAGAACTGCAGCTTCGTTTTTAAGTCGCTAAATGTATTTATTGTGAAAAGTTTCTGTCAAGTTTAATTTATTTCGTTGCGCCTGGCAGGTTAAATACTTGTAGATAATATTTCTTGGCATTTTTAATGAACAATATTAATGTCCTTATTTATTTTTAAATATTCTATCATAGTTCAGAGCTTATGCAGCGAAAACGTTGCGAAGCACGCTTGCAATTTCCGTTTTATAAACTTTGGTAATTACAGTGGTTAGCGCAGTAATTCATTTTGGTAGCAGCGTAATATTTAAAAAAAATTTTTACAATATTACATTTCCAACGAGAACGCGGTGGAAATGTAATATTGCGAACGTTTCTCAAGGACCTTCGTGCACGCTCTTCATATCCGAGTATCAACTTGTTGAGGATGTACATATGTACGTCCTCCATTTTACTCCCTGAATTGTTCTTGAAAATATTGGTGTTTCAAATAAAAAGATCTTTGTGGAGTCTGATTTTAAGCTTTCAGTATTTTTGAATCGCATTACGTGATGATGAAGATGAAATTTATATTGAACTATTACATACAAAATCAGATTATATCGGCAGATATCTTTAGTTTATCGCTTTAACATTTACTTAATCGCTGGATCACCTATATGTAGCTGGAACATTAGATTTAAATGCATTGCTGTTACAACGTGTTGCATCTCGCTCAATAACACCATAATTATCCTCGTTATCGTGTGCATTAGTTTATACGAGCAAATATTTCATTTTATTTTTGTTTTACGTTTTAAATGGACAATAAAGATAATTGTCAATTTTACTAGAAAAGGAATGGTTAGTATCGCAAAGAAATGAAGAAAACTGCGCTCACTATATTTAACTCAAATCGTTGTAATATTTTATAGTCGATAACTGCTCAATTAATAAATATATTATAATGTATCTAAATAATCGATAAATAAATCTAGTGCTACTTGGCAATGCTAGCGAACGAGCATTTTCATTCTCCATATTAAAAGTCTCTTACAGAAACAATAAAACAATTATCTGTAAAACGGGAAGCAATCACAAGATTTAGAAAAATAATTCAAATTCGATAAGTTAAGTCATGTGCCATCTGCAAGAATGTTAAACCAATCTGCGTCTGTTGGAGTATCAGTAAAAGAAAGATGAAATTTTATGTTGAATTTTTATCAAATTCAGAGAGCTTTTGCTAAGCGATTATGAATTAACGATGAACATATTAGTACTCGGTAACGAGTAAGACTGTTTCATATGCAAGCTTAGTAGCAATTTCTATGATTTTAAACTTTACGCGAGTGAAGGTGTCAACAAGAGAAAAATGAATATTAAAGTTCAGTTTGCAAATTCAAAGAGATTTTGCTAAGTAATTACGGTTAATATATTTAACATACCAGTACTCGGTAACCAATAAGGCTGTTTTATATGCGAGCTTAGTAGCAATTTCTATGGTCTTAAACAAGTCTGTGTCTGTTAGTGTATAAATAAGAGAAAGATGAATATTTATATTCAATTTGAATCAAATTCTGAATGGTTCTGCTAAATAATTGCGGTGTAAAAATGAATATTCCAGTACTCGGAAACCAGTAAGACTGTTTTATATGCAAGCTCAGTAGCGACGTCTATAATTTTAAACAAATCTGCGTAAGCTAAGCTATTAATAAGGAAAAAATGAATACGTAAGTTCAGTTTGCATTAAATCCAGAAACGATTCGTTAAATTTTTGTTTTTATATTTGCTCCCGAAGCAAAAAAAAGCTGGAAAGCAGGGATTCCATGAAGGAGTAGCGAAGAATACCTAGTACTAAGCTACTAATCTTGCACCGATTATTCTCATAAAAAAATGGCGACGTTCACGGGATGAGCCATTAATTAACACGAGCGTATACGTCATTAGAATCCGTGAATCTCGTTTGGCGAGCAGCGAACCCGAGCATCGAATTCCACTATCCTCCCGGTCCGGAGATCCACGCGAGAGACGAGCATAAGGTTCGCTAATTATAGACCAGGAACCTTAAACCCCACGATTCTGGGCACCGTTAAATTTATGGGCGTAATTACGATGTTCGGGTCTGACGCGCGACAACAGGCGATCGATCATGAGTCGAGAGACCAAGCGTTGCGAGACTCGATGCATATTTACCCTAGCTCGTTTCGGTCCGAGTCACGGTTGTCACTCGGATAATGCGGGTACTCTTTCCGCGGGATATGCAAATCATCCTCAAAAAGAGCAACAAGAGACGGAGAGGGGCAGTTGATGGTCCAACGTTCTCGCTTCTCTGTTCGCAAACTGTTTCCCCGAGCGATTCTTTTGCAGCAAATTTAGGGGACAGTTACCGAATGCATAATGATCCCCTACGGGTTCTCAAAATGGGTGCCGCAAGTACGCCACAAGGATGGTTTCACTATGCCGCCAGACAAAACAGTTTGAGAACCACTGCCCTACACCGTGGCCAGTTCGTTAATATTGGACATGTAGAAATGAGTGCTTTCCAATTAACTTCACATATGCATCATGTTTCATTTATGTATCGCCGTGACGATTAACAAAACATTGCCAAATGTTGAAATCACTGACGTACTTTATAAATTTGAACGTTGAAAAGAGAACAAAATTGGACATTTATTGGCAGACGTAATTGATTTTGTATTATAAAAACGCGCGTTTGTGTGCAGTAAACGCGAAAACGATATCCTAAATCGTCCTGGAGCTTTAAAGACGATTTTCTAAATCATTCTAGAGTGATTTAAGGGATTGATCGAATTGTACGAGTATATACAGTCACTCCCATTAATATTCGGACACTCCTAAAAAGACAATAACTGTTTTAATAGTAGAATCCATATGACTTGGATTCTATGCAATTCCGACCAATGATAATTTTTTCAAAATTTCTTTTCCCCGTCATGTAGTAAACTAATTGTACTGACATCTCAAAAAAAATCCAAGCCATATGGTCGAATAAAAAGAAAGTTATCGTCTTTTTAATAGTGTCCGAATATTAATGGGAGTGATTGTATGTATGTAGATCGTTAACTTGAAACATGAGAACAAAACGTCGTTCAATTATCTCAGCTACACATTTTTCTAGAATAGCTCCCTAAATTTTCTTTTTGGACCCAAACTATTTAAGTGGCACAATTATCAGTTTTCACTGTGCAATTTTCGGACTCCAGTCGACTCATTCTGCGAACTCGACACCCATTCGCTGTGTAACCTCGTAGATTACACTCGAGAGTCCATTACGCGGTTCGTAAATTCGTTCCTGGGCGGATGCTAGTCACGTGCTTGACACGAGCACGATTTACTGTCGATTAATTGAGGAGAAATATGTGCTCGTTCGTTGACGAGTGTTTGCTCAGTTCTAATGGAGAATCGAAGATGGCCTCTCTCTCTCTCTCGCTCTGTCGGCCCTCCGAGGCCCTCAGGATATTGGAAGTTGCTCGGATTTTCTTGGAGACTACTCGCCGACGCGAGAAACGTCCTCCGGTTTCGATAAATTACTGATTCAACCCCGGAGTGGAGGAGCCTGTTCTATAATCCGACCACTGGTACAGTCGCTACGATTTCCTTCCCGCAGACTCTTACTTTCTTCCCTGCGCCGCGGAATCAGGCTGTTTCCCTTGACACGCGCCCCTTGTCGATTATACTAGTTCAAAGCCTCGAACCCTCCGGAACTTCAATATCCCAATTTCTGAAATATCATTCCGACCCTAGTTACCATCTTGCTCGAACACTTCCACTTCACTGATGAAACCACTGTGTCTTCTCTATGGGGCCTGTTACCTTTTGTCCCAGGTTTATTTTTTAAGTCGGGACACTGGGGTGCAATTCTTTAAGGAGCGGTGAATATTTTAAACACGATTTAAATTCTGAAGTTAGGGGGTTGTCGCGTTGTTTGGCAGGTTTACTAGGTTACAGTGTTGTTAGAGAGGACGCAATTTTTTAAGAGCTGACTTGTAGAGTTAGGTGGCTATGGTGTTGTTTCACAGGTTTGCTAAGTTGCAGTGTTGTTAGACAGGATGCAATTCTTTAAGAGCTGATACATTTTTAAGGCGCGATTTAAATTCCGAAGTTAGGTAGTTGTGGCGATGTTTGGCAGGTTTAGTGGGTTGCAGTGTTGTTAGATAGGATGCAATTTTTTAAGAGCTGGTCAATTTTTAAGGCGCAATTTAAAGTCCGGAGTTAGGTAGTTGTGGCGATGTTTGACAGGCTTACTAGGTTGCACCTTTGTTAGATAGCTTGCAATTCTTTAAGAGCTGATTTGTGGAGCTAGATGGCTATGGTGTTGTTAGGCAGGTTTGCTAAGTTGCAGTGTTGTTAGATAGGAAGCAATTCTTTAAGAGCTAATCGATTTTTAAGGCGCGATTTAAATTCCGGAGTTAGGTAGTTGTGGCGATGTTTGGCAGATTTATTGGGTTGCAGTGTTGTTAGATAGGATGCAATTTTTTAAGAGCTGATTAATTTTTAAGGCGCGATTTAAATTCCGGAGTTAGGTAGTTGTGGCGATGTTTGGCAGATTTATTGGGTTGCAGTGTTGTTAGATAGGATGCAATTTTTTAAGAGCTGATTAATTTTTAAGGCGCGATATAAATTCCGGAGTTAGGTAGTTGTGACGATGTTTGACAGGCTTACTAGGTTGCACCTTTGTTAGATAGCTTGCAATTCTTTAAGAGCTGATTTGTGGAGCTAGATGGCTGTGGTGTTGTTCGGCAGGTTTGCTAAGTTGCAGTGTTGTTAGATAGGAAGCAATTCTTTAAGAGCTAATCGATTTTTAAGGCGCGATTTAAATTCCGGAGTTAAATAGCTATGACGATGTTTGGCAGGTTGATTAGGTTGCAGTGTTGTTAGATTGGATGCAATTTTTTAAGAGCTGATTAATTTTTAAGGCGCGATATAAATTCCGGAGTTAGATAGTTGTGGCGATGTTTGGCAGCTTTACTAGGTTGCAGTGTTGTTAGATAGGATGCAATTCTCCAAGGGCTGATTTTCTCGAAAACGAAACATGAACAAAAATATCCGGCAGTTTGTGCTACTGTACACACTGACTCCAAAAAGTATTGGCACACTAAATTTCCGATTTTTATAAAATCGTCGGCGTTTAAACTGTGTATTTTTCTTTTTCCAGGAAGACGACCGTCTCCTGCACAATCGGTGGCGCCAAATCGAGCCGACAAACGCATTTTCCAGGCGTTGATCTAACTCATGGTGCCGTCAGTGACACGCGCACGGTGTTCTGCATCTAACGACATCGCAAACGCAACGTTGCTACGAGGAAACCGTGTCCCGTGTTCAGCCAATTGGACATACATGTGGCAACGAGGGAAACGGGAAAAATGGCGAATGCGTGAAAAAATCAGGCGACAAAGCACGGTGTATGCAGAGCGTGGCGACGGCGTGTAACAAACGACCCAGAAAACGGCAAGAGAAGAAAAGCAAAGAGGTGGGATGGCCGAGCGTGCATGTTTTCGTGCGACTCGCTCCGCGATGAAAACATCTATCGAGCGGAGGAACAAGGTCGGCCGTTTTTTTCCATATATCTGTCGCGCATTTGCATCTTGAACAGAGGAAATCCCGTGTTCCCCGTATTGTTGAATCAATGAGTTGCGTTCGTGGAAACCGTCGGCGAGTCGAGCCGACCATGCTGGACGTGAAAAATCATTCCGTGGCTGTTTCACGTCGGAAAACGTTAATTAAATTAAACGAGATGCGACGAGCGGCCATCAAAGCGACGGGAGACACACGAGCGTTCCGGCGACGTTGATTCGATTATATTACGAGGTCCGAATGTATGTTATAATCGGAAATCGATCGGGATAATTGCTATTGCTTCCTGCTAGTTTTTGCCATCATTCTGGTCAAAGTTGGATCCCTTGACGAGAGAAGTATCGGAAGTAGAAAACGCGTTGCATGGGCCGGTAAACTTGAAAATCTGAGGATGCAATATCAGGGGAATATGCTAGGAGAACTTTCCAATCCAGGTCTATCAGTGTTTCGTTCACCACTCTTATCACGTGCAGTCTAGCGTTGTCGCGCTGCAAGATAATTGGAGTACGTAAAAGTATTTATCGTCGATCTTCAATGCAGAAAGTCACCCACGCCTACACTATGTTGCTTTTGTTTTCTTAAGTCAACGAATACAACATGCAGTTGGGTCAGATGGAAACAGAAAGTTAAAGTCGGGTAAAGGTCTGCAAATAATGGTCTATTTTAGATAATTAATGATTGCACTAGTACAGTGTACGAATCAAATTCTTCTTACGAACTAGAGGAGCCAAAACAAGTGGGGAGGCACGTCCTCGAAAGAGGAATTGTTTCCCGATTGAAAGCACCGGTGTTTTATGTTTCGACGTGCGCGTCTCTCTAAAATAGCGTTTTTCAACAAGTGCCCGCGGGCTCGGGTTCCGGCAAGGCTTTATTCGCGATTTAACTCCCTGTTTTTCTCGTCGGAATTTCCGTTCTTTTTCGCGGAAAATCGTGCGGCCGTCCCGCGCACGTGGAGCGCACAGTCGATAGACGCCAATGGGATCGCCGATCGAGGTTTGAAAGGGGCGCAGCGACGCCGTTTGCCACCCCCGGTTTCTTCTAAGATTTGCATCGCGAGGAATTTTTTTCAGTGCCCGCGGATAAGTTTTCCCCCCCTCAGGTATCCACCCAGCATCGTCTCACTTGTAAATATAAATTCCGCACGGAAGCCGCGACGATGACAGGAAACTTCAACCATCGGACGCTCCCCGTGCAATATTTATGGCGCGAACAGCGCAAAACGATTGGCCATAAAACCGCATGAATTATTCACGGACGCCTCTCTTTTTCACGAATATATAATTTCTGCGGTATCGCGCGCACTGCATAAATAAACGCGACGACCGGCGCGGCGTCTACCCTGTCAAATGGGATTCCAAATTCGACGGTTGCTACCCGCGTCTTATATAATGAAATGAGAGGAGACGGACACTGGCATGGCGTCATGGAAAATGAGTGGATAGGATTAGAAGATACTTTTTTACTTTATTCCACACCTGGTCCTGGTTTGTAGGATGCAAAACTGTGAAATTCGTAGGTAGATGCATGGAGTTATTCGATTATGTGTGTGGAGATAGTGAAGACCTGAAATTTTTGTTTGGGGCTCTATATTTTAATTGTTAAGATTTTTTTAGTCTGTAGCGGGCCATGCAAGATGTGTACATTGTTTCATCTGCAGGATCTATAGATATTTACTATGATTTTAAGCCTTTAGGATCTAAAGGGATGAAACCCTCTCTGTTATTTCAGAACTTTCTACAACATCGTACAATTATATATCCAAATGAAACTTTACTAAGCTATTTAGGTCAGTTGAGAAATGCTACAATTGTTCTAACATACCATATAATTATGTAAAATACCCAACCATTAGTGAACGAGTCGAGTCTGGCACAATGTAGAGCAACAGATGGTGAAATTAGGGTTTTTAAATTACAGTTACAGAAATTACAGTTTGTAACAAATTCTGAGGAGTTCAATCAACTCTTGATTTTTCTATAGAAATACAACGTATGCAGAAAATGTGTGAAATACGCAAGGAGTATATTAAAGGTATGTAATGTCTATCTATCCTGTATCTATCCTGTTCCTAAGGGACAGATGAAAAACTACATATCCGGTTGAGAGTCAATTTATGCTTCATTCTTTTTACTTCGTTAAAGGATTCGAGAAAGCACACTCTTCAACTTAATAGCGGATGATTCAGTACAGTCAATGAACCTGTAAAGCTAAACAAGAATTCTAATGTATTCACACAGTTAAACATTATAAAATGAAGTTCATAATACGCAGAAACTTTTGTGCATCCTTCGTTTGGCAAACAATTATTCTGATAAATGGTGAAATAATAGTTTTTCATTGTAATAGTAAAGGATCTGATAAATTCCTCGTGGAATAAGTTTTCTACATAAAGATTGGAATGTACACAACAACGAGAACACTGCAAAATCCAATTCATTTTACGAAGAAAGTTTTATGCAACGGCATAAAATCGGTGCATAGGCTGACATTGTGAGAACGAACATAACTCGAAGATTCGAATATTACAAGACCCGGTTCATAATGAAGAAACTATTGTTGAAGATAGAATGGTATTCCTAAATTGGAGATCGCGCTGTTGACATATGCCTTAAAGGATAACATACAGCGTTCTATCAGCTGACAGAGGATCTGAATTAAGGATCTCCACGCATTGTTCTGACAAACAGCTACTCCAAAAAATAGAGAGACCTCTTTGTATTCATAACCAGTCTGATCACATGTGTCTTAAGGCTAACATACAATATTCAATCAACTGGAATAGAATCTAGATTAAGGATCTCAGCACATTCTTCTGAAAAGGAATTTTACTGAAAAACAGAATAACATTCTTGCATTATAGATCACGCTGATCAAACGTATGCTAAGTGTTGACATACAGCGTTCTATCAGCTGACAGAGGATGTGAATAAGGGATCTGCAGCTATTCATTTCACACAACAGTTACTCCAAAGGATAGACTAACATGTTTGTATTCAATATCACGCTGATCACACGTGTCTTCAAGATTACCATACAACGTTCAATCATCTGATAGTCTATCTAACTGAATGCTATCTGTTCCTCCAGGACAAGCAAACGTAGGAATGTATTCAAACATTCAAGCCCTGCTCCGAGATGTACCATCGTGCACTATTCACAGGGGTTAGTAACCCTGATTCAAGGATCAGGAATTTCTGAGATATTCGCCAAAACACCTAGCCATCCCTAGTGTTTCGAAAAGAGAAAACCAACCTCACAGATCTAACAGACAAGTGACACAAATTTTTTCCCGGAAATACCCGCTAAATTCGAAAGCGTTAGAGGTAGTTTTGACCACGCGTGGGACGCCGAAGCGGCTGTTCACCCTTACCTTGGCTAGTTCCTGCGTGTTTCGAGCGAGGGTCAACGTGTCCGTAGCATCACGTTGTCGGCACGACGTTTCTGTTCGAGTAGGCTGACCAGTTGGACCCTGCTCCGAAGAGGAGGCTTTATTCGCGCAAACAGCAACAATGTCACGTGCACAAAGGGTGAACGCGTTTCGACATATAGAGAAAGAGTGAGAGTGACAGAGAGCGGATCGAAAGTCACCGGGGGCTACGAAAGAGAGCGACGATATGATCCGTGTCGCCGCGACGTGTGGACGCGCACTGCTCGAGAAACGCGGCACGGTCACTGGGCGTCGCGACGACGACAACGAAACACCACCACGACGACAACCACGACGCCGACGTCGACGTGTGCTACTAGGCGGTCGGTGGTCCAGGGACGTACGACGGCTGCGCAGGCGCCCCCCGTCGAACCCCGACGCCACTCGCCCGATTAAATTAAACCCAGACTACCCTCTCTTTTTCTTTCTCGCTCTCACCATATTTCCCTCTCTGCCCTTTTTTTTCCTGCTTACTTCGACTCGCCATCCTCTCTCGCTGAACCGATGTCCCCTCCCAGGGAGGAGGAATTGGACGGGGAGCAGCTTTTCACCTTCGTGCAACCGGAAATTTCATTTTTCCGGCCGTGATCGATGAATCCTCCAAGAAACGGCGGGTCATTGCGATTTATACGGGGCGCAGGTAACCCTTTCAGACCTAGCATTTTTGGAGAACATGAGCCAATGTCGGAAAATGCGTTGGATTAACTTTCTTTTGTCATGGTATATTCTTTTGATAAACTTGTCGAAATGTTAACTCCTCGCCGATTTCAACGAGCTTTGAATATGTTGTCAAGGTTACCATTCTGAACAACTTTTTCCTTTGGAAGTATATGACGGTCGGCATTGGTTTACGAGATATTCGCAAAATAGTTTCTTAAAGCTACAGGAACACAAACAACTGTCGCGCAATGCTTGTAGCTACAGTGTCATTAATAGTTTCGTGGAGAAACAAGGTGGAGAAAGAATCTCACGTGAGACAGTTTGAGATAGTTTTCTGGTGAATATCTCGGAAACTAAAAGAAGACGCCATATACTTCCAATGGAAAAAGATGTTTAGAATCATGACCTTGACAACATATTTGCATTTCATCAAAATCTGAGGGAAGGTAACGTTTCGACAAGTTTACCATTCTTTTTATTGGAACACATCTTTTCACGGTAATTATTGCGTAAAGGTTATTATACTCCGATTTTGATGAAATTTAAATATGTTATAGATTTCGACATTTTGAACAACTTTTTCCTTTTCCAATATAGGAGGGGGTCGATTTTAGTGTTCGAGATATTTGCAAAAAACTGTTGCTAATACTGTATTGAATTTCCCGGATTCTCGCATGCTCCGTGGCAACGTAAGGCTGCTCCGGCGCGGCGTCTGTTTACTTTTTTGTTGTTAACACGCTGTGGAGATGAGACAGAATACAGGGTCTCACAGTGGTCATACATATATAAGGTGAGCTTTCAATTTTGAAAGACTACTCTTCGATTTTTGCATGCGTGGCCCGGCCAGCTTAACGGTCGGCCCTCTCCGCCTCCTCCGTGACCTAACCACAACTCATTCTATTCGCATGATTTCTTCGTTACTAGATCAAATTCTGGATGACAGCTACAATGGAAAGAAATTTAAATATGTTATAGATTTTGACATTTTGTAGAACTTTTTCCTTTCCCAATATAGGGGGGTCGATTTTAGTTTTCGAGATATTTGCAAAACACTTGCTAATACTGTATTGAATTTCCCGTATTTCGAATAATCTTTGCATTGCAGCTGTCATCTAGAATTTGATCTAGTAATGGAGAGAAATCATGCGAATAGAATGAGTTGTGGTTAGGTCACGGAGGGGACGCAGAGGGTCGGCCTGACGAACACGTATACGAAAACTCAGAAGTAGTCTTTCAAAATTGAAAGCTCACCCTATATAGACATAAACCCTGTTTTTCTCTCATTTCCACAACGTGTTTACAAAAAAAAGTAAACAGATGCCGCACCAATACGTTAAATTCAATACAGGATTAACAATAGTTTTTTGCAAATATCTCGAAAACCAAAAGCGACCCCCTATATTGGATAAGGAAAAAGTTGTTTAAAATGACGAAATTTATAACATATTTAAATTTCATCAAAATCGGAGTATAATGACCTTTTCGCAATAATTACCCTTTTCATTTTCGGACAATGGGACATTTCATTTTCCGAGTGTGATCGATGAATCCTTCAAGAAACGGTACGTCATTGCAGTTTATAAAGAGTGCAGTTGACCCTTCTAAGATTAGCAGGACTTCCAAACAAATGGGTGAATATTAGAAATTTTGTTGAGTTAACTTGATGTTATTTTAGTATTTTTATTGCACCGTTGCTTCTCACCTTTGTGCAACATGAAATTTTATTTTTGAAGCTGTGATCGATGGATCTCCTTGCGAACCAATGTTACATCATGATTTACAGAGAGTGCAGTTGACCCTTCCAAAAATAGAAGGACTTGTAAAGAAAAGGATCTAAGGATGAAGAATGTGTTGAGTTAATTTAATAATGTAATTTTCTTAGTTCTGTTAGAGAGCTCCCTGTCACCTTTATACAGAGGGTAGTGTTAACAATTCCAAGACTACTCTTTATTTTGTGACAAATGAGCGACTCACTTAAATGAGCTGCTGTATATGGTACTCATTTCTGTGATTATTTCGGAAATCAAAGTCGATCGATCGTGCAGGGGAAAATTCTTTACTTTTCAATTTCTTTGCAAATAATTAGCAAGGCTATCTGCGTTTCCCGGTGGAAAAAGCCAAGATCGTCTTCGCGAAGGGCAGATAATCCGTTTTGGTGTATCGGAAGCCCAACGGATGCTAACCTATTGTCGAAAGTTCTTGCGACCTGGCGAAGTACCGACCAAAGTGAATTAAAGCTTACTCCGTGCTAGGAAGGATTCTGTGCTTTATCGCTTGGTCCCATAGCACCCCGGGGCTTGCGATTCACGGACACACACGCGGCCGGAAGTTTCGAGCTGGTCTGCAAATCGATAGAAATAGAGATATGCTTTGTTAAGCCGGTAAGCTTATCCGACCACAAATAATTGCGTTACTTGTGAAATAGCAAGAACCAAGAGCAACCATCGCTGTGAAAATGATAGAAGAATTCCACGGAGGATCTCGACGAGCGAAACTTTTTCCGTACGCTGTCCTCGTGGCACGGTGGCCTGATTAATTGCATACTTAATTGTAGGATTCTAGAGAAGCAGGTTCTCGGTCGGGCGTCGAATGGACACGCGAAAAAGGGAGTGTTCATGCGTTTAAATAATAATTCGACCACCCACGTAGCCTGGCGAACCTCGCTTAAAGCAATAATATGCCGGCAGTCGTAAAAGGAATGCTTATGTGTGTCAGGTCCAGAGTAAGTGCTCCAATTCCACTGCTTTTACAGACTTCTTCGGTTCTCGCAGGTGCAACTTGCTACTCGCGGTCTTCCTGGCAATAAACCGCGGTTCAACGTGCGACAGGTTAGGCACGTGCAGCAGCTGGCTCTCAGAATGCTGAAAATTTCACGAAGAAAAAGTACCGTTTCTTACGCTGCAGTTACCGAGCCTGTAACAAGCTTTAATGATCAGCTCTTTAAAGTCTCACTGTTTCCTTACGTCATTTAGATTTTAGAACCGTGAACATTTTAGAACGATGGATCAGTTGCTGCCAGGCTTTTCAAGATGTGGCCATCTTCTTGCGCCATTTATTGTAGACTTTAGAAACGTGAACATTCTAGCACGATGCATCAGTCATTTCTAGGCTCTTCAAGGTCTCACATTCTTTGCGTTATGTAACCTTTCCTGTATGGACGGCGTCTATAGACAAAAACCGCACGCTCATGCCGTGGTCCAGCGTATACACCGATAGCGACTGTTCCGCGCGCTGACTCTGCTGTACCGAAAAGGTTAAACTCAAAAAACGTGAAAATTCTGTCGCGATGGGTCTCAAAGATGAAAGAGGTATCTGTCAAAGTTATCTGCACACGTGATCCTGCTATCTTACTTTGTCCTTGATCACGAACACGAAAGATCGATAGGTCACGTTGCTGAAGTCGCAGGCGACGGGCGACGTCGGAGGAAAGTGTACAAAGATAAAGCCGCTTGTTGAGTCATATGTGAGCCAGCTCACAGAAAATGTATCTAAGTTTTATGACGAACGGATCCAGTATATGACGTCCTTATCCTGGCTTTGAGGGATCATATCAGAGCTGCGGCTGGCGGAGGACATTGCCTGTGGAAATTCTAATGTAGGATGTTCTATGTAGATATCGGAGTCAAAGGGATCATCCCTTGGAAGACATCTTTGAGGGATTCTGAGGTTACTGACTGGCTTCAGGGTTAGGAGAAGCTTGTGCTCTGTTCGGAGTTCTTGATCAGAAGTCTCATGTGGAAGTCCTGATCGTTAATAAAAGGAAATACAAGTATAATTAAAACGGAAGCCGTTTCAGAAGTGGTATTTATAATTTAGAAAATAAACAGTTAACCCCTTGCCCCATAATATCGTGTGAGACTCGTGATAATGATGCTGAACGAAGTCTAATATGTAAATATGTACGTTATTAATTTCCTTTAAACCGAAATAAAATTCTATTTTGTTGTTGTTAATGTACAGACATTGGAGAACATGAAAGCATACAGTACATATAAATTTCCTCCTTGTTCTAGGAAATTATGAACGAGTATGACTTGTCCAGTGAATGAACATAACTCGTATTAAATGAAAATATAACATTTATGATGCCCTCTTCATATTGTAATTTATTCAGTAATTGTACTGTAAATTCACAGATGTCTTGCTAAAGAGGTCTAATTTTTTTATAACCTATTCACCATTACATTCATTTATTTTACAGTGGTTCGAACGACATCCCATATATTCAAGGTAAGTACTATTGTCGTTTAATAAAATCTATCGCCTTATCGTAATCAATTAGCAATTTGTATTTCGAGATGACAAGTTTGTTTACATAATTATCATTCACCAGGGTACCTCTGTTTATTCGTTAGAAATTGATGTCCATTCACTGGCCATTTGGCTCATGTTTCATTTTATCCCATGCCAGATTTTGAATAGAAGCTACAACCATCAAATATTTGTTAGAATTGTGTTCTGGAATGTAAGAACTTAACAATGACACAACCTTCTTATAGAAGTAGAACTCAGGAAATGAAATAACGATTTGCGAATACTAATTTCAACAGACATACAATTTAAACGTTCATTCATTGGACAGGTCACCCTACAAAGAAGTTCTAATCACTGAAACCGTAAAGTGTTTCAAGAAGTCTGACCCTTCAGTCCTCACACGTCTCTCAGAATGAAAATGTTTGAAGATCAACATTGATCTGAACGAAGTAGGTTCAAGAATATGTAAAATAAAATTGTCGAGCCAATATGTATTTGACTGGATCTAGGCATAGTTGCCACGAAATTGTCAAAGGCAACCGTTCTGTGGGAATTGAAAAATTAATTTTATGCAGTAACATATTCTTACAAATATCCCAAAAATTAAAATTCAAGTGACCCACACATCCATCAGAAAAAGTTTTTCAAAATTTGTGCGCACTTACATAATACTTCCGGGTTATCGAAATCAGTGAGAATTAGCTCTTTGTAAATATTTATCCGAACGTTAATCGCTCATCGTATTTTCAAGCCACGTCGAGACCACCGTGCGCAATCACGCTGTAAGATACGGGAACATTTAGTCAGCAGAGGTGTTCTCCTCGGCTAGCAATTAAACGACGATCTTCCAATCCACTTATGTCCACGATTTCGGGGCCGGAGGATCGGCGCGAGGATTCGAACTGCTGCGGGTCACAATGACACCGATAAAATTATCCGTCGACACGGTTTCGCAATAAACTCGATCGATTGAACGGCCCGCTGAATTAGGTTTACTCGCGACGGATCCGGGTGTCGCAATCGCCGTTGAATAAATAGCGTCGAAGTCCTCTGACGCCCTGATGGAGGAACTTTCGGGGAGAAACTACGGCATCATGAACGCAGAACGAGACTCAATCTACGTTACAGTCCAATTTCGACGAGAGTTTTATTGAGAAACACGGTCGCCTTTCGGGGCAATGATGAACTGAACAGCGAACGTAATGGCCGCCTTCGGATTACTGTAACGAGTTCCAAACTTGAAAGAAAGAAAAATCAAACTTTTCACAGAGCATGCGGGATGAAGCAGCTAAACATCTCTGATTTTAGGTCATCTCTTACTGTCGTTGTTTTTTTTTTGACGATATTCAGTTTTTAATGTTTTTCTGTTAAACCACTTCATTAACACGTTCACTGCCATCGTTACAGACATTTTACGGTCACGAAAAACAGTCAAATTAACTTTGTACACTCTGCAGTTTAAAATCATAGTACACACACAAACCTGGACTTTAATCCTTTCGCTACGGCAGTCCGCTCCGCCGCAATAATGCCCCTGAACGGGGCACCACGCCGAAAAGTGTGCACATTGCACGCCGGCTCTCGTATACGCAGGTCCTTGCGTGCCGACTATAGTCGGCGCTCGTACCCACAGGTCGTCACGTGGATGCCGACTATAGTCGGCACTCGTACCCACAGGTCGTCACGTGGATGCTGACTATAGTCGGCGCTCGAAGCGAAAGGGTTAATCTCGTAGATTGTTCTAATATTTCTTAAAGGAGGTATGTCTTAAGGTTCCCATTACTTGAAGCATCCTGTACACACCTTTCACGGAGTAAGAATTCTGTGACCGGTTCTGAACGTGTCTCAAACTCGTATTCCTCAAGTGATATATGACACACGTCAGAGGTGCGCTTCAAGTCACTAGGATGACCCGTTAACCCCCAGGTTCTATGGTCCTAGAGATCCGAAGGATGGACTCTCGACGCGCGTCACTTTGTCTCTGCCTCGCTTCTCCGGCAATTATTCATTCGCGAACGAGAAGAGGGAGGAGGAAATTTACATTGGTGAGTAATGAAGGGAATTCTAAGTATACGTTTGATAGACCCTTCGTTATTTCTTCTCCCTGCGCTTGGTCGGCGTTTTTCGAACCACCCCAACTACCGGAAATCTCGTTATGCTCGCCAGCAAGAAAATGGAACGTCCACGTCGAAACGCGTCGAGTTAAAGCTTTGATGGCTTGTACGTGAAAGGTAGCGCTTGAAAATAGTATTCCGCTCGTTCAAACGTTCTTTCCTTGACGCTCTGAACTCTCTACTGGCTGTTTCCGCGTCCTTTCTCTTTCCCTCTCCCTCTCACTCCTTTCTCTCTCTCCGAATTCGACACGTTTTTTTCATGTATGCGACACACGTAGCAACATACGCGAGGAATCCATATGCCCTGCGCATCGCTCTGTTATTTATAAACTAGACGAACAATCCTGGATGAACAGAAGTTTCATTTTTCATTTTCAATAAAAAATTCAGATTTCGCTATTTATCATTCCATTAATCTGCGCTTTTTTATCCACTAGTCGATCTGACAAATTTTACCTCATACGCGATATTCCCGCTGTGATAAATGCGAAAAACCGGCATGCCGTGCACATCGTTTTATCGTTAATAAATGATACGGACTATACCGAATGCACAGAGGATTCATTTTTTATCTCTAATATTAAAATTTGCTGTTTGCTGTTTGCTTTTGCCTTAAATTCAAATTTTCCGAAACTGTGAAGACTTTAGAAGGGGGGCATGGTTTACCAATATCGAAATATCGATTCTTTTTTATTTTAATCAGAAGTCGCACACATTATATCCCTAAAATTTTGAGGCAAGAATTCGAAGTAGCCGTGCAGATACACAGACATTTATGTGAAGACTGCGAATATTTATGCAAAATAAAATTTGTTTATATTCATTGCAAGAGACAAGAGCCAGATAGACCTTTCATTCTTTGTTTAATAATTTTAACAAATTGAAGACAGTATAACGATAGTCTTGAATCATTTTAATTTTTTCACTGTTTTAAATTACACCTACTCATTCTTGTTATAAGTACACAAAATCCGCAGTTTCTTCAAAATCCTGAGATATCAAGACCATTACGACGAACAGATTTCGAAGTTCAGATGTTGGTCCGTATTGAACACCTTGTATATACGTTTCTACCAGATAATTATCAACAAACAAAAGATTAGCGAATATTCCTTGAATCTGAGGTAAATTATTCTAGAAGTTTCAAAAAGATCATCTGTACAGTTTCATTAAAAAAAAAATCGAAGAGGTACCACTTATCTTAAAACGATGATGACATTATCCTGTCCCGAATGGTAGAAACTAAAATTAAACAACAATGTGTTTAGTATATGAAAGTGTCAAGGATCTAAATAAATCATTCAGGAACATCGACACAAGTTCCACGTGTGCAGAAAGTCCGACCAAAGTCTCCCATGGCTCGTAACGCGCCCGACTCTGCGCGGACCGTAATCACTAGCGAGTTCGTTCAAAGCCTCGCCACAATTCGAACGCAACGCGGATGATCGTGCCGTGGCCATCGCCGCCGAGTGTTCCCCGCGTTATTTATTTCATTCGTGTGATAAATCTGTTTTGCACTGAACGAGGAACTTTTTCATGGCGAGCGGTCGCGCGCCGAATAAAGATTTATGGAGCCATCCTCTTTATTAGACGCGCTCGAACGACTCGGACGTATAGTCGTCTCGGTGTGCGAAAACACTGTCCGATGTATCGGTGGCTATAAAAAAAGCAGCGGGACGCTCGAACCGGGATATTTTCCCGTTTGTCAATTAATTTTTCCGAAGCAATCTTGAAATATTTATTGGAACAACCTCGCGTATTCTCGTCCGCATATCGATCTGCCCGAGCAGCGGAATGGAGGTCATTCTTAAATTGCCTAGCCCGGAAAACAATGTAAAGAAACGCGGTCCGAGACGAGCCACCACTGGAGACGACACATTTCTATCGGGAATGGCCACGCTGATGGAAAGGCATTGCCCAGGCCAATCGATAACGTTTTAGAGTAATAACCGCTTGAATTTATGACGCACTCAAGCGTTTTTACGCCGGCTACCCTGGCGCAGTTCGTCGTCGGGGCAAACATCGGCCATTTCGAAATTTAAGCAGGTTAGCCGGGGTCAATGGCGTCGAAATCTTGGCGGTGGCCAACTGCCACCAGATTCCAACACCAACTTTCTTCGCGAAACTAACTTGGCCGTGCTCGTGTTTACACTCGGCGGTCAGTTTCCAGGAAGTCCCTCGTTTATTCAACAGTCATCCAGCCGGCCGGGCAGCCTGCAGATAATCCCGTTTTTGTAATGGCGCGACTGAATTACTGCGACCCACTGTAATAATCCCAGAGCACTGCTCTATTATGTATATTCAGACATTCGCGGACAAGCACGCAGCCAAACACGCTGCACGGTAATGGGATGGAATTTCGAGGGAAGGTCGCTCCTCGGCTGACCTAGAAGCCTCCAATCTAGCCGACATCGTGCGCGTTTTTGTTAGAACCCCGCGGATATGGGCGCAATCATCGTGTGCATGCTTGTCCATCGGCCAATTGTTTCGTAAAGTGAATTTACATGGCGAAAGCGGACGTTCTCCCGCTCCCCTGATAAGACAGTTAAAAGCAATTGGATTACGTTGCCTGTTGATGAAAACGTGCCGCTCAACGGGAACCGCCTTAATAACAGGCCCTAAGGAGCGTATAATCCTCTGCGGAATATCGAAATCCGCAAATATCGACGGACCGGATTGCACGGCGAAAACAAGATAGGGCACCTTGCCGACACTTACTTACTTAGTTGCGCGTGTTATTAACAGGAGGGTGGATCGTTAAATTTCCCGCCGAAACCGGCCCTGCTTTACGAGCCATCCTAACGCCGTGATAGACCCACTTCCTCCACGAAGTGTTCCTTCGTTGTGAACTTAGCCCCTACTTTGCCTGCTCGCCCCGCTGCTCGTAATTTTCACCGGAAGTTCTACGGCACGAGGCAACCACGATGCAGGCGGAAAGTTTCCTCGTAAAATTGTTTGACACGCCTGAAAGCAATATGTTGTTTTACCACTGTTGCTCACGATTGTTACAGTCCAGATAGTGAGCGATGGGACTAGCACGAAGACCGATTTTAAAACATAGTAAACTTCGATCTAAGCAAAACCTTCGAGACCGTGCCATTGCATAGATCGTACAGTTCCACTATTTTTAGGTGAACTCGCCGAGCGCGTCGACCTGTATCTTACCACAGTTGGACAAAAACACCACATTATTAGTTTATACATATAAAGGAATAATCAAAAGATAGTAACTCAATAAGGAGAACAACACAGAGAAACAATCGAAAGTTGTGAAATTAAATCTGGAGGACTCAAAAGTCAATCAGTGTAACTCCGCGAGCATGGAAATCGAGATATCTAAGTCTTGTGAAAGTTTAGAAGTTAGTTTGAGCAACTTAGTCCAGCATTGTTTACGATTAGACTACAGATTGTATGAATTTATGATAAAAATGGGTAAAATGTAAATAATATAAAAATGCTGTTATATTATCTTAAACTGATTGCAATTATTGGGAAAAGAACAAAATGTCTTGCAATTAATGCAGACAATTTTCATTTTAGATTCGCAGTCTATTTATGGTAAACCATTAAAAAATTCAGTTTGTTTGAATATGCAACTAGGAGTACGAATTAATTCATAGCCCGTTTTTTGTGATTTTTTTTATTTACGAACAACCAACAACCATTCAACTCTTCAAAATAATCTCCATCACTTTCTATGCTTTCACTCCATCTTACAATTAATGAATCGTCAATATGATATATGAAAGATGTGAATTTAACCCTTTGCGGGAGATAATTATTTTCAGTAGATATCTTGATGGCTCGAAGGTATCTTATTTCCCGGTGATATGAAGTGGTATACTGAAGAACCAAGTGCAAGAATTAAATGATGAGAAATCTGTATGTATTTAGTAAATACTTATTTGATATTTTTTGAGAGTAATGATTTTTTTTAATTATTCGCAGTCAGAGAACGGTAGAATTGTTTCGGCAACTATCAGCAGCCCTGCGTCCGCGGAGGGGTGAGATAAAGTTACAATTGACTGTGAGAACGACAAGTTAATCTGTACACCAAGTACATTGTCTCAAAATACCTGAGCGTGCCAATATTGGATCGAGCCCCGTGGAGGCCCAGACTCGCGACGAATCAAGCTCCAATTGAAAAGGTGGAATGTTTCTAATTACGGTGTCATTGATACCGAGTCATTTTGCAACACGATGGCGCGCGAGCGAATTATTTCGAGTCCGACTGATGTAACGCCTTCCGTTCAACCGTATTGACCGATTGTGTTTCAATTTTCAAAAATCAGATTAGCATATCGTTGGAGGCGAATTTATGAAATATTGCCTCAGGTATGCTGCTGGTTAAAAAGTGCACATTCCGTCGCCCACTGGAACGATGAAGTTCGAGGTTACGCGACTGTGATACACTATTGCGCTCGCGATTTAACCATGAATAATTCACGGAAAAGTAAATTCATTCGCTTTACATGGATGGACTCGTATCCGGACGCGGATTTACTCTCGTGCGTCTTATCTCGTGAATAATTCACGGCCGGATTACCGAAACGCCTTTAGCCTGTCAGTGCAAACGTTTGTAAAAGCGATGTCCCTGGAGACGGTGTCGGCCCTTAAGGAAGGTGGGGAGTTGTGAGAGGACACGAAGAGAAAGATCAAACGCGAGAAAGCCGTGACGTTGACGGAACTCGAACGGAAGCTAATCGGCAGTCCCCGGGTTAGGTTGATGGCAACGAACCGTCGCATCGCGTCGGCCACGTAGAAATACGGGACGTCGATAGGCTGCAACGCTGCACATCTGTCATTCGCGGCATGTATATTATTACTAGACCTAGAAATATCGCTTATCTACGAAATTATCGACAGCCGACAACGGGCGGTATCGACGTCGCCCGATACGGCAGACAAACGAGAATATTAGAAATCGAACGGGACAAGTGATGCAATAAAAGTGGAGCGCCTGTCGGAATTTAATAGCCGCATACCTCGGACAGTTACGACGAGAAAGAATCATGTGCACACGCTTGGTCCAGCCCGCGAAACGTTATGGCTGTACGTGAAACGTGGAGGAACGTGGCAAACAGCTCCTGAATCGAGTTAATCTTCATCATTTTATTTAGCTCCTGGCTAATGAACCATTCACGCCAGATGGGGAACGTTGAGAGACAGTACGAGGGACAGAGGGAATAACAGAGAGGTAGAGAGAGAGAGAGAGAGAGAGAGAGAGAGAGAGAGAGAGAGAAAAGGACACGGCTGAGGTATATTCCGATGAAATAGTTCGGCAATCAGAGAAGCCCGAGGAAACGGCAGAGGAAGCCGGAGACGGATTGAAACAGGGAGAAGTTCCAGCAGGCTAATTATAGGAGTTCATTTCACGTCGGCCTTTAATCGCTCGATTACGAAGGACAAAGAGCATCCGTTATAATGGCCGGGTAAAGGTGTATTGAGTCTAGAATTTCAAGTGATTCAATACGTCTCTTTCTGAAATGCGCTTTCAATAGATGTATCTAGCGGAAGCAAACCATGCTGTGTTCTGCTATAACTTACTAGGGTTAATCCTTTGCTCCCAACGCTATTTTTGTTTCAGCCTCTAGACATTTCATTCCATCGAGAACATTTTCTTTCTATATGATTTGTTCAGTGTATCGCATATAAAACTGTGCGTACTTATCATGCTATACAAAAAATTTTAGCAATCGATTAATTACAAGTGAATTTAGTAACGTGAAAATTGTTTTGATTCATGGTATGGTCATTTTTAGTGGAAATTCGGAATAGTCATTCGGGTGCAAAGGATTAAACTAAGCTATTTCGTCTATAGAAGAATGGTTCAGTTTGACCAAGCATGCATTTATTTCGTGGAAAGACAGAAATAAAAATCTGGTGAATGTTCCAAGATATACTTATCTAGTGAAAATACTTCTGAGAGCATCAAAGTAGATATGAGAGGATCTGAGGAAGATAAAACGCACACACATGCGGCCGCCTGCAATCCTGAAAATTCTCTTCCAATATTGAAGATCAAATCGAAAATCGCAACCAGTATAACTGCTGGATTGATGAGCGAGAGTAATCGTTGCGAAACAGTCGAGCGAATTGCATGGTTGCTGACCGGAGTAATCCTTTGTCCTGTACAATGTAGTAGGTGCGTGCCAAACGCTTTTGTTCCTCTTTTTAAATGGTAGGCTGGCTACGTGCGCAGCATAAAAAAATAGAAATCCGTTCATCGACAGAACTTGTAACGAAGTTCGTAACAACGCTTCGAGTTACGCCACTGTTCCAGGTTTCAGATCCGACGTTCCATTGAAAGAAATAATTGAACAGTGAAGCATTTTATAACGAACCGTCACAGTCCTGCACGGCTAGGGTTTTATCATTAACGTTCCGCCGCGCCTCCTGGAACTTTTCTGCCGGTTTTTCTCTTCATATACAGGAATGCGTGCTTTTAAAAATGTACACGTACCCGGGGAGAAACTGAGAAAAACTGACACAAAGGGGTAGAGTTAAGACACCGAGGAAAATACGAGCGCGTTAAAAGAGTGGAGCTCGGCCTGTCTCATTGTCAGGAGATTCTAGAGCTCTAGCTTGCCAGACAAAGACACCTTTTCCCTTTTACAACCTTCCTCCTGGCTCCTTTCGTTCTCATCAACATCTGAGAACTACATGCACGATAGACTTTTCTATTCAACTGAGTAGGAAAGATCGTTATTAATCTCAATTATAGTAAAATATAGAGCTAGCCACGTGGCTAGATACCATAGTTATATAATTCCACTCTATTTTATGAGAAAGATTAGAGCTATTCAATTATCCTTCCTCTCGACGTTTATATAAATGACCAAAATGTTTCTATTAGCAAACAGAATTATTGTATTTCAATATTTTTGCTTATGAGAGCTGTTTAACTCTAACAGATATTATTATTCATTCGTAATTGGCGCCGAATCTTTCCCGGGCAGGTTGCGTGACGGATTGAAATACTCGTATCTTATTGGTCGAGTCAAATCCATCTCAGCCAATGAGAGAGTCGCTGTCAAGCTCTGCGCATCGAGGTTTTGGTCATTGCGCAGCCTCCATCTACTTTTCAAACGGAGCCGGACGATTCGTGAATATGGAGATAAATGGTAATGTAGCTATAATTTATTGCTTTTTAATGTATGCACTTTGAATTCCGCTAAAATACTATTACTGTCATTATTACAATCATTTGAATCGTATTTATCGATAAGTATGTGTCGATATTTTCCGCTTATATACGTCAGTGGTCTCTTGCATCCAGTTCCAACCGTTATAAAAGAACGATGCATTGTATTTACTGACAGGATGAGACACACATGATTTACATTCGTTTATTAACATAAAATGTAAAAGAATATCAAAGAATTTAAAATACATCAGTTGTTAACGCAATTTATTGAACTGGCTATTGTATTGGTGGACTTGGTACTCTGTCTGGATCTGTTACAGAGACAATTCGCGGTTCTATTAGTTGGGCAATATTTATTGTTATAGTATCATTCAGCGTGTGTTCTTCCTCGTCTTCGATCAATGTAAACTTGCCAACTGGTACCTGTACCTCGGATAAGCCCTCTGTAAAAAATCAATTCTTTGTTAGATCATCCGAAATTTATTGCTGCATAAAACGACTCCAAGTTTACTTACGTAAAACTTTGAATGTGTACAATGAACTTTTTGAACAATAAGATACCAATTCAGCTACAACGAACTCTGAAACTTGTGGTGTATAGTCCGAACCAATTTTGAGCATCTGAAAATTCAATTTGCATAAATATACGGTTGTCAGCCATTTTGGTTATTTAGAATGCTTACCTTGAAGGCCATAATACATTTCAGTTTAGGTGTTGTTGTCAGAGCTGGGCAAGATTCGAGATCTTTGCTTGTTAATGCCTTTCCCTTTTGCAACTTTTCGAGCAAATCGTTACTCTTGCTTTTACTCTCGAAGGAAGCATTAAGTCGAGTCTCTTCGTCAGACACATGTTCTAGTTTGATCTCCTCCTTCACCTGTGGGTTTGCGAAAGTAACGGGTGTAGAATTGTGACCCAGCAATAATAGGTTAGCGAGCTCGCAAGGAGGTTCTACTTCATCAGTGTAAGATCCATTCATCTTTTTCTTTGGAGAATTTGGCTTTACTATGGTTTCTGGAGAGTCTAGATTACCAAACCTTATATGCTTGCTGGTAGAAATCACATAAGTATTTATTATCTTGGGCTTGGTGGGTATGATCTCATTTTTAACAGACGGTTTAACCTCCTGTGTCTTCTTCTTTCGAGTTCTTTTCCTTTTTCTTTTTGGACGTAAACTGTTGTCCACATTAAAATCTGTGAGAATCTGTCCATCTACTTTTGAGTCACTTGTACTGTTTGTTTCATCTTCTGTCCTTTCCCACAATATACTAGTATCTAAAGCATCTGAAACAATATTTTTACACGTAACACTAATTAGTTAGGAGCAAATTAATAACTTACAACATATTGTCTTACCGCTTTGGGGCTTATCTAAGACTTCGATAGATTCATTTTTTTCAACTACAGTTGGCTCTGGTTGGACTGGGTAATAATTAGTCTGCGACTCTTTGTGTACAACTGTATTGTTAACTATCTCTGTTTTCGCACAGCTATTCTGAACTTCTGGTAATGGTGTTCTATTGGTTACTCTTGTACATTGATCTGTTTCGCTTTCGAGCCCTGTTCCAGGACAAACTCTGTAACAATTTAATAGAATTTTCGGTCACCTATATTTATACAAAATTATTTACAAACTAATAACTCGGTAGTACTTTTGACAGGTAAAACATAAAACAGTAATTGTCTTAAGTTTAATTAAAAATTACTATTTTAATATTAAATTGCTATTTAAATACAATGCATCAAAATAATAAACAAGGATCCTTACAGTATTGTCTCATTCTCCTTTAGAACACGAATATCCTCGTTAGGTGGCAGATATTCAGCCTCGTTTAGCAACAAATGAAATGGTTCTTTGATATTCAACAGCTTTGTGATGTGGTCCATTGCGTGGTCGATACGCAGCATTCTCGTGCTATCGACGAAAATCCAACAAAACCGACGAACATCGTTGTAAAATTTACATAAATCTAGCTTAATGCGAAAATTCGACCGGCACATCTTCACTGCCGAGGTTAGCTTTCATTGATCTTTCGAAACTGTTCGAAACGTGCACCATTTCCCTGTCGGTCGGTTGTAGAACCTTCAAAAAGAGCAGTCATTGATAAATTTAACAAGCCAGTCAGTGGCGCCACGCACGAGGTATAGCACGCAAAGTTTGTGTATAGCAACAGCCACGGATAAGGCAAGTTAATAGACAAATCACCCAGTATATTTTTCTCTGAACTCTAGAGCCCCATTATCAATTTTGTGTCGTGTTCGACGTTACCGATAACATTGATGAATCTGATTTCGGCGCTAGGTTCGATCTTATTGAGTCAGCAAATTTGCAGTTACAGTATTTTATAGATAATTGTCCACAACACGGGTCTGCGGAGGGACAATTATGCGCGAGGGATATCATTGTTTGAGGTTTGCCGAACGTAGAGAAGGACAGCCGAGCTTAATAGCATAATATGTTTTATTTTGAGGGAAAGTGGCATAGCATTGTAAGATCTTAAGGAAGGGAATTGGTATGGTATAATTACAGATAATAATTCACGAGTTGTTTATTGAGCAACTTGAGCATCGCAGCTACCTTCAGGCAAATTCGGATAATTTAAGAAACTTAGTTTCAATGTACTTCTAACAATACGTTTGATGCAGACTTTATAAAGTTTTCAAAGTTCTCCTGTCCTTCTTCAGTGATGGATTAAGCAAATAAATGCAATAATTGAAAGAAAACTGCTACGAATACTGCTGTAGAATTTACACAGAATATCAGAACTATTGAACTATTGATGGAAATACTTGAACTCTCGAATTATTCATTAATCAAACAAAATTAATCCAGTAGAATTTATTTTATTCCGAGGGTGACATCTTGTGATTGTTATCAAGACTTTAAGGCGACACTTGATTTGTTATATGAGAAATTATAGCTCGGGAGGTCTCGAATTATTCATTAATCAAACGAAATTATTCCAGTAGAATTTATTTTATTCCGAGGGTGACATCTTGTGATTGTTATCAAGACTTTAAGGCGACACTTGATTTGTTATATGAGAAATTATAGTTCGGGAAGTATTTGATAGTAGTACCGAGGAATCAATGAGTATCGTAATTGATACTATAGCTATTACTTCTGTAGAATCTCAGGAAAAGGAGGATACAGCGTTCAGGTTTTCTGAATCCACTTCAGGGGGTCAAGAAACAGAGACAATCGGTGTCCGTGGAAGTTGAATATGACATCCGTCTTTTATTTAATTTCTGATAACGCAATGATACAAAGTTAAGAGCTTACACGCTACTAGTGATCTGTCGCCAGATTACTTCGTCCAGAGCTACACTAGGAATTTAGTCACAATCGCGTCGCGAGCACCAGACCCAACGATCGTTTCCACCCGTGGAAACGGTCAGGTTTTTCGCCCGTCCAAGTCGTTCCTCGATCTAGACAACATTAAATCTAAAGTAACATGAAGTTAACGGAATCGCAAAAGTCCAGGTGAATAGGTTTATGTATCAGCAGAAGTTACGCTTACATATAGAGTCTCCCGAGCAATGCCGGAAAGCTTCGACTCGAGCGCGATTTACATTCAAATTGATTTATCATCCTGTTATCGTGATGCGCGATATTTCAATGGTTCATTAAACCCCATAGATCGCGGGCAGCACCGCCCGCGGCCGTTTCACCTTGTCTATTTATGTAAAATTATGGCCCAATGTGGGCTTCGATTCGACGAGATATCCACATCACAATATTCTGTTATTTACATAGACTCTCTACATTTATACTAACGAAATAATATATTTATATTTATAACGAAGTATATATATATATATATTTTTATATTTATATTTATATTTTTATGTATATCGTAATACAAAGATGACACTCTGTCTCATTTTTTCCCAAAATGATATAATTACAACGCCGTCCGACAAAACGGAAACTATAATACATACAATAATAAATGCTCGCGGTCTAATCTTAAAATCAACGATCGTTGCACATGGTTCACCGAATATTCTCGTCAGTGGATGTATGTACGTTGCCGGCAATAAACGATAGTGTTTTGGTGTCTTTCAGCGTGCAGCGCGTACCGGTTTACACTATTTAGAATATTTAAAAAGCTAATCCGCGATCGAACAGAGTTTGTACCTGGCATTACGGGCGTTCCGCCTGAACGTTATTGTACTTACAAGTAACTCAGGCTCGGGCAAGGCAATTGTGTACAAGAATGATTACGTATTATCGTAATTGACAAATAATTCGATATTCCACGTGAAGAAGAGAGAGATGGAGAAATAGAGAAAGAGAGAGATAGAGAGACAGAGAACGATGCTCGCGTCTTGTGCAGCCGCACGGGCAAAAATAATCTATTGTTCGTTAATTCGTTCACTTCGTTTACCGAAATGATAAAGATAAATTTATTCGATCGAAGTTGCTGGTAGTCGAGTCTCTGTAATTTTGATAATAGAGTACAAGCTCGCTTTGAGCGGTCGGCACTTCCAGCTTTAATTGCACGGCGTGTATTCGCGAAGGTAAACACTGGAACGTGGATCTTCATATACGCTCTCAAATAAATTACTCGGTAGAAGAGCGTGTGCGGCAAATGGGAATTAAATCGACTGGCCAGCGATGCTTTATAAAACGTGTCCCGGGGACGTAGCACATGTTGCTTGTAACAGGTAATAAGATAGCGAGATGGGCAGTGGGAGAGAAAACCCTGAAAAAGGATATTGTACAGGAAACCCGTCGCGTCCGAAAAAAGATTGGACACGGTCTCGTAATTCGGAATAATTGTTCAACGTACACGCCCGAGGCAATTTGGTCGATTCTTCGCCAACGCGAACGATTTTAACACCCGCGGCTCGAAACTCGACGGGCGTTCGAAATTTCTCATCGGATTCTAATTTCCATAAATCTACACAAACACCCGCAGTTATCGGTGAAATGGGGGAAATCCCCTGCGACGTTTCGACGCTTAATAATCAGACTGCGGATTTTGTGCGTTCATTGTTAGCGCAACACATGCGCGAAAAAACTTTTACGTAGGGTGTATAGACTATAGCCGAAGAAAGGTATAATTTCTTAAATTGGTTCATGAGATTGGTGTTTGCATGAAGATCCGCAGTCTACTGGAAATCGAGGAGAAAGTAGAGAGTACATCGAGCACATAGACCTGCGCTAAGTACACTGAATTAATCAAACAGTGAAAACATCTATCTCTCGGAGAGGTTAGCCCCCCGATTCCACTCGATGTCTCACTATGCGGACGTTTCTCCTGGTCGCCTTCTCGAGGTGGGGTTAGGTCGGGTCGGGTCGGGTCGAATTGAGTTTTTCTTCGGGGTCACCGAGAAAATTGGAACCGGAGGACCGCAGCACCGGGGTCCGGAAGAAGAGATTAGCGGCGTTCATTCACGAAGAAGCTCTCGAACCCTATCTTTCTGGCCCACGGACACGTTATCCCTCGAATTCCTTCGAGGCGGCGCCCGAGAGAATCGATCGCGAACTTGGGGTGTTTTGATCGATCGATCCGAGCGAATGGGAATCACTGGTCGTGTTCGGATCGGCGCCGAGCATAGCTCCCCTCATCCCCCGACGTGGAAACGGCTGTTCATTCTCTCGGGTGAGACTCGGACTGAGCCAGACCCTTACGAGAGAATGCAGGAATTCCTCTTGGACTCGGACCGCTCGCGGATCTGCTGCAGGTGCTGCAGTTGCGCCGGCGATGGCACGTGAGCGCTGCTGCTGCGGGAATTCAAATGCTGCGGAGGAGGCAACGATTGACGCCGACGACGACGAAGAGCCGGGCTCAGGTTGTACTTCAGCTTGGCCTGGATCAGAAGCTCCTTGAACACCTGCGAGATGTTCGTGTTCTCTTTCGCAGACACCTCCACGAATCCGTTCTCCCACGTCAGCGTCACCAGTTTCCGTGTGGTCTCCGTGTCCACCTGCAGATGAAATTGAGTCGTTAATGCGTTGACAATGGATCTGGACACCACTAGGGACTATGATAGGGTGGGCGATCGAATTGATAGAGACACTTATGTATGTAGATCAACGGTTTCCGTATTCAATCTGTTGCACACTGTTGCGATTCGAGGTACTAGCTGGACAAAACTCTCTTTTTCTGTTTATCGTGTGCCTTTATAGTGTAATATTAAGAAATGTATATACTTATTTTTTATTTATACGATGGTTATTAATTATTCTGTTTTAAATATATTCTAGTTTTCGCTCAGTTTTCCTCCATTCTTTATTTACGCGGTTGCAAATGTTGGAATTTTTAATCCGTATAGATATTTCCGGTGTTACATATAGTGCTTCTATATGTGATTTTTCCAAAATATATTTACATAATTCATTAAGACGATTGTCTTCCTGAAAGTTGTTCCAAATATCGAAAAATTCCGTTCGCGAAGTAACGATTACTATCACTAAAAATATGAATATTGTTGATGTCTGCATATTTCCGCATATTAAAATTTACATGAAGAAAAAGCTTAAAGTCTTTTCTAAAGCTGGCAATAAAATTTGTTTCGATTCTTGACGTTTATCGCCTACTTTCAGTTTTTTATGTACTGCATCAAGTTTTCGAAGATAGCCCTGAGTTAGTAGTAGTTCCTGAGAAAAGGTACATTTTATATGAAAAAACACAATTTTCGGATAGCGTAACTCAAATTTTTGGAAAGAGAACAAAGACTGTTGAGATTTTAGTAACCTCGAGGTACAAAAATGCTCCTAGAGACCGATCTAGTCATCATAAATTAGCGATCGTGGTCTTAAATCTGAGAATACGTACAAAAAAGTTAACTGAACAACCGAAATTCGAAAATTATTCACCAAAATCAAAGTCCGACTCTGAGAACAGTTAAGCGCCTATAGGCGCCAACAGTGTTGGGTCATGCAAGTTGGGTTTCGGTCGCTTGACTCGACGCTGACGGCAAAAGACAAAGGAATCGTGTCGCGTCCGAAGAATGCAATGTTTCGGATTCAAAGTCGCTGCACTCTTCGCGACATTACTGTACCACGAAAGCAAATTTTAAAAGAGCCTTTGGGCGCCAGCAGTAACCAAAGGGTTAAGAAAAAAAAGCAACTCACCGCCTGTTCCGTGTCGACCAGGTCGACCTTGTTGCCCACGACAACGATGGGCACGGCACCCTTCGCGGTGTAGATCTGCGCCTTGAGCGTCTCGACCTCGCTGAAGGTGTTCGCGTCGTTGACGTCGTAGACGAGGATGAACGCGTCAGCGGACTTGATCGAGAGGTCCCTCATCGCGGGGAACTCGTACGAGCCGGATGTGTCGAGGATATCGAGGGTCAGGTGGACCCCGGAGACGTTGAAGTCGCCGTGATGCATCTCCTCGACAGTCCGCTTGTACTTCGGTGTGAAAGTGTTGTAAAGGAACTGATTGATGATGGCGGACTTGCCGACCTTCGCGGCACCCATCACCACGATCTTGTGCCTTATGTTGCTATCGGCCGGTTTACCGCCGCCGCTGTCCGATTCCGACAGCCTCTCGTTCCTGAAACGATCATCGATCCGGTCCGAGTTTATTTCGGGCTCTAGGAGCCGGGCTTTCTCATTGGGTTGATGACGGTCGCGCCAAAGACGATCGAACTGTCGCGCGGTAATCCGAAATTAGAGCCTACCGACGGAAATAAAATTTCTTGATGTCCTCCTTCGGTTAGGGTCGAGAGGAGCCTAACGAGGGCTCAGGCTCAAAGAGGGACAGAGGCAAGAAGCGTCGCGGGTTTAAGAGGACAACGGCCCCCCTCTTGAGAGAATAGCGCTAATGAACGTTAAAGATCCCTTTCACAAGCATCAACCGCCGTTATTGAGCACGCGTTTTCTGACTGTCCTCGATTCGTGCGACCGTTACACCGCGGTCTCTGTACGCGTCTCCTATCGCGGCGGTGGCGACTGAGACTGGGCTCTTTGCATGCACCAGATAACAACTGCCTCTATCCCTAAGTATCTTCGTCTTCGTAATCATCCACGCTTATTACAGGAAGGAGCCGGGCCGCGGTTATTACCATCCGCACAAAGGATGGAGAGCCGAGCTTTCCTTTTTACGAAGTCTCGCCGCAAAATTAAAGCTCGGCCCACCCACCAAGAGCGAGTCAAGAGAGGCCAGAGATGAAGAGGCCGGACGGAAGGAGGCAAGGAGCCTCGCCTGGACCCGCGGGGTAAGTGGTTGAAGGCTGAATGTGTTTCAAGCACCGCGCTAGACGCTGCCGTTTGCTCGTTTCGGTTGCGTTTCTATGTTTCCACGAAGTTACACAACTTCCTCGCTTATCTCTCGCGAGAAACTGTGATCGTCTGAATATTATATACATTATTTCCTCTGTATGACATGTGGTAGCGCGCGTGATTTCACGTGGTGTGACAGTCGTGTCTTCCTAACTTTAATTGTGTCGGCGGTGAGTGATATGGTGCTTTAAGGTTGCACTACTGGAAATATTTGTGGGTTTCATAGCTAGTTCTTAACACATTAACCAACATTATTTCAAAATTTTTTAAATTCCATCGTCCATGGTTAAAAAGTTTTTAATTGCTCCTTGAACAGCAATAGCAATTTCAATTGTAAATCAACTAGTCACTCCGGTAACGTCATTTAACAATTTCGTGTGGGATTATAATGTAAAAGACAATTTTCGAGTTTCCTTTTGCTACAGCACCATTATATTCAAATCAAAAAAAGTTATAGTTATGGTTGTATTTTCATTTTTCTAAGTTATTCTTTCCAAGGATATTTTCTATTTCTTAAAAACAAGTCAAAAATTGAATGCGCCTTTTTCTATGAACTTATAAAAAATTTAAACACGTTGAAGGAATATAAAAATTTTGTTTAGTTGTTCAAACTATCGAGGGTGCGAAAATTGAAGTTTTCTCTGTACAACTAATAACCTCAGAGGATTGATATTGGTAAAAAATCAACCATATGAATTTGCATCCATTGTGCATTGCTTTAATACAATCCTCAGTTATTCTAATGCTGGTGGCACATCTTTTATCCACAGTGTGATAAAATGATACTGCAGGTTGTAATTTAATTTAATATTTTAATCAGTAATTTCTTTCTAATTATGTCGTAGCACAGTTTGAGATGTTCCTTTAAAATATGAAATGACGAATGAAACTCGATCTGTAAAACAATTGAAATATCTTTCATGAAACTATTTCTAAGGAGCATTAAGGAGATTGAAGTTAAATGAAAATTTCCTTTACTCACTAGCCTTTTCAGTAAATTAAAAATGTGTAATGAAATTGTATCATATTCTATTGATTATCGTATTACATGGATTTTAAATCGTATAAAATATAACGAAGAAGAATTTCCAGTCCAATTCGCCGCATAAATGCATGAAAAATTAACATTAAGTCATGCATAAGAATGAACACATTGAATATTCGAACGAAGCAGAATACATATTTCCAGTAGTATACGGATTTTTGTAGTTGAAAGAATTTTACACAGGAGAGGATTCTTTTGATACAGAATATAGAATAAAAGATATTTCTACAGATCTATTACATTATTATCTTTCAAACTGGGTTAAATAGAATTTTATTTTTATGATATTCTAAAAATAATTAAAAGACAAGATTCTATAAAAATTCCACACTGAAAGCTTCCTATAGAAATTTTATTTTTCTTTCTATAGAACTTTCTAGAAATATCCGGCGGTCAAAGAGACTAGATCTTATTTTTATAAATTCCACACATGAGTGTATTGAAACTTCAATCGATTTTTACTGCAGTATCGGCATACATGAATCAGTCTATGAACCTGTATAAAATAGAATGAATACCCATAGAAGTACTTCCTATGTTATTCATAATTGAGCCACTTATTTGCCAAATCGATTAAATCCACCAAATAAATAGTAAGGGATAATTAATAAAATATTATACCTCATTCTTAACCCCTTGCACTATAATATCGACTGAGACTCATGATTAAGATTTCGAATAGAACCTATTAAATATGTACGTTATTAATTTCCTTGAGATAAAAACAAAATTCTATCCTGTTCTGTTGATATGATGTAATAGATATAAACTTTCTTCTTCTAGAAAATATTGAACGTCAAAGAAGCTCTAACCACTTTGACTGTAACATAAACCGTAGCGTGAGGGATTAAACGGTCTTCAAACTCTTATGATTCGATGGCATCAAGCTCAGCTGTTAATAAAATTCATACTAAACGTAAAATGTTAAGTACGGACAAAGTGCATTAGCAGTGAAATGTCAAGACCGAGGAAGATGGTTAATCGATTCGTCCTGTGAACGGTTCAATCAAAAATCCAGTGATCTATCTAGGTTTGACGTCTGTGCCATGTACTTCCAATATTAACCCTTTTGCTACGGCAGTGTGCTCCGTCGGAGTGCCACCGTGCCGCCGAAGTAGCGGTACTGAATGGAGCACTGCGCCGGAAAGTGTGCATGTTGCGCTTAGGTAAACTGGTGTTCGGACTTCCATCTTACGGTGTATCTTAACTATTATCCGGATCGTACGATTCTTTAAGTGTTATGCAACAACAAATTTGTATATGCATGTTTATATTTCGCGGGGCTCATGGTCAAGTGGTATCACGCTGACGTCGTCTATAGGCGACACTCGTACACACAGGTCATCGCGCGGATGTCGTCTATAGGCGATGCTCGTACACACAGGTCGTCACGCGGATGTCGTCTATAGGCGACGCTCGTAGCGAAAGGGTTAAACGCTACAAATGCAGAAAGATCCGCAGTGCGAAGACATCGCTCACCTGACATGTTTCGTCGGCCCGTCTTCCTGACCCTCCTTCAAGGACGACGGCTGTAGACTGAAACGACGTCGAAATTGATGCCGTCCTTTCATCATTTGTGCGGGCGCGTTCCTATAAAAAACCCAATGTTTACGAGCTACAGCAGTCTATCACGTGGAACATAAAAGGGAAAATTCGAGAGTGACGAGGCGATGAAACGCGTCGTTCCGTCGGTGTAACGTATTCCTCGTTAAACCGTCGGTTTCTTCCAATTTCTACGTGCTCGGAACCAAACCTGCTGGCCGACTTGCGTGTAAAACACTCTTGGACGGCTATTACGTCGTCCGCGCTCGGTTATAGATCTCTTGCGAGCACCGTGGAAAAAGCTTATGAAAGGGGAGAGAAAGATGATACACCGTCTGTGTTATATTACACACCGTTACTCTCTTCTTCCACCTCCTCCTTTCTCTCTCCCGCTCTCTCTCTCTTTCTCCTTGTGCTTTGGCACCGGACTGCAGCCTGTCCGCTCCGATGTACCGAAGAAATATTTCGCGCGAGTTTCCGGGAGCTTGTCGCGCTCCCGTTTAATTGTTCCCCTCGTTTATTGGAATGCTTTGTCCTCGTCTCCACGTTCCAGACGGATCGAGCAAACTGCCCGCGCGACTTCCGGAGACTTACGAACACAGTTTTCACGGAGTACGGATTGATCCACCTGCAGATAGACGTCCGCGTTTCTGATAAACCTCGACGAACCACAAGCGTCGACTGTCATATCGATCCGTTCGTTTACTGCGGTCGCACGAACAATGATTTCCGCGTGTCCCTAACTGCCGGAAGTTTGCCCATCGTTTCTTTCAATTGGCGAATTATAAAACGTTATGCCAGCACAAGGAAAATCCGAATATTTCGAAGCGGTTTTGGGTCCTCCAGAAACTTTCGAGTAGAATCTGAGGTAGGCTCCATTCCACGAGGACTTTCGGAAGTGGTTTAAGTATCATCGAGCCTCGAACATTGCCGAATCTTTTTTCGAGGTGCTTTTGCTGTTCGTAGTCGCGGTTTACCGGTGAGAAAGTCTATATTTAGACCTGGCAACTTTCCAGAGGAACAAATATCGGATTTGATTTTCTTCAGTTCCGGGAAATTACAAAATGAAAGGGAACTGTGTCGTACTTCATTCCAGTTTGCGACCTGCGAGTTTTCAAAGACCTTATATATCTTGCGCGGACGCTGCATAAAGAACCGCAGTGTATTTATAATCTTACAATCGTGTGAAAATCATTTCTTGAACGATCACTGGTGTACCCCAGACAATTCCTATCAGGATTTTCTCTAAAGAGAGGAAATGAGTAATGAATTATTCAATGGCCGAACCAACCAATCAAAAATGGTATTCATCAGAATTATTAGAAGTCTATGGAAGAATGGAATCTTTATATCCTTATATTAGGTTTTCTTCATATTAGATCGCGTAATATAAAATGTCGGGTTTCAAATTATTTTCAATTTGATCGTTTAAATGATTTTTAATTGACTGTTAAATAGTTGCATTAGGGAAGTAACCAGCGAAGAATTGTATAGATTTTACACTAATACGAAAGCGTTATACAATTTGCTAATTTTTTGTCTTCTTCTTCAGACGAATCTCATTTAAACGATTAAATTGCAAATGGTTTGAAATCCAACAATTCATATTAATTTAATAAAATTGTAATGCACAATGATAATGCAAATCTTGAGCATCTGAATAATGGCCTCCTTAATTGCACGAGTTCGCCCGCTTTTCGCACAATAATCTAGAACAACGTTTCATGAAAGACATCGTGTGTTAATTTTGTCGCGAAAACGTCGTGCCCGTGAATATCGCGCAGCCATAGTTGCTCGTGAAAATTTTCGAGGCTTTGTTCACGGCGAACGTTAAGCGAATCAGCGTCGGTAAAAGGTTGCAACCTCGACGACAACGAATATTCACGAGTTTAACGAGGAGACGCCTGGAATTTCAAAGCCTCGTTAAATAGGATTCGTTCGGAGCGATTAATGCTCGTCATCCTTTCGACGCGAAGTAAGCTGGTATTAAGACGCGAGCGCGAGGATTCTCGGCCCGAGGAGCGGGGGCTTCCATGAATTTGCAAACACCCGTGAAAATTATTCACTGCTAGCCTACGCCGAGCGAACCCACCCTCGCGAAATTGTGCCCTCGTTGAACAATATATCGCGGGGATAAATATTCGCAACAGATGGATCATTAACTTTAGACTGCATTTGGCCGAATGCTGCGTCAGTCTGGAAGCTGTTGTTTCGAGAGATTTATTTGCAACTCATTTTGAGAAAGTCATTCCTACAGTGGCTCACGTTAACCCCTTGTCCTACAACAACGAGTGAGACTCGCATTGAGAAATTTGGGCCAAAAACAATAAGGACGATCCTGACTCGTGGTACTTCGTTCGGACCAAACGTAAACAACACGAGCCTGGCTCGTGGTACTTCGTTCGGACGAAACGTGAACAACGCGAGCCTGGCTCGTGGTACTTCATTCGCGACAAACGTAAACGACACTAACACGAAGATTACTAATTTTCTACGAGTTTTCTCAAAACATTATTAATTTAAATTAAGTATTAATTTACGAATTGTTACTGATACATTATCCACTTTCAAATTATAAATCCTTTTTGTTCACCGATGAATCGATCGTAATTACTTCCCAGACATCTTAAAAGTATTAGTTGTGCCCAAACGTGTTTATTATTTCACAATTCCTTCCGTTGCGCCGAAATATACATGTTATAAGACGCATACATTTTGCGCAAGTTCGAGCACACGGCTAAACAGCTAAATGGCTCGGCCGCGTAACCGACCTTCTTGTTTATTATGGCCCGAGCAATCAGGAGTTAGCGGGTAGGACAAGGGGTTAATATTCGGCCACTGTTTAGGATAGAGTAATTCTTTTTAAATTGGACGATTTCACCAGTTTTGTGAAACTGGAAGGATTATTACTAAAAATTTTTATGAAATTTTTGATATGCATATACTGGCGCTTATTAAATTTTCAGTACAGGTCCAAGACAAAAGAGTTGTAAAAAGTGACCTGTAGTATTTTCTCCACAATTCCGACCAGTCGTAATTTTTGCAAAATTTCCGCTGCATGCCATCTAGTTATGTAGGTTAGCCTTTTAATGTCTCGAAATTACTTGTGTTTGGTTCGCTGCAATTTTAAAAAAGTTATTCTGTTCCAACCCTTTGCAGTCGACTGGCGACTCTGAGGCGTCGCTAATAATAAAAATCCACACTACTACATTCGTCTGTGTTTTTTGCACACACATTTACGGGTATTTGAAGCATTTAAATTATTTCTTTTTGTTTTAATAAAACCACGAGTTAAAATTACACAAGATAAATACAAAAATTACGTCAGACAATGTGATGATGAAACAACGTGCTATAAATATTATATTTGGCCTTGGTTGTTGCATGTAATAAATATTAACAAATTAATGTATATACATTTGGAAAATTTTAAGGAACCTTTTAAGTCGTCCAGGTTTCGGGTTGCCGGTGGAAGCAATCAGAAATTTAAAGGGGTTTTATTTCTTATTTCCGGGGGAGGGGATATCTCTCTTCCGGTCGATTGGCTCGGGAAATGAGAACGGGGGAAAAAGATGAAAATTCGTTAGTAACGTCGTAAACTTTTCACTTGGTACTCGCGAACGATCCGTGAAAGCGACAATGGTTCAATTTACGAGATCGTTCGATTCTTTCGCGATCCCTGGGCACAGACACTTTGGTTCCCACAGTTACTCAGAACGTCAAATTTTCAATTTCGTTCAAAATCAATGAATTGTATGGTATACATTCCTAAATGTTCGGACTAAATTGTGGATGAAGTTACCATAGGCTAACCAGAATTTTTTCAGGGGAAATGCGTCTTACAACGACAGCAATAATTTTCTGAAATTGTCCAACTTTTGCCCATTATGTTGTTTTATACATAACAATTTAGCCAAAACTGACTACATAGTGTTAAAGAACGTTCTTCCGGCTAAAAAAAATTTGTAACAGTTATAAGGATATACAAATTCTTTCAAACAATACTGTTTTGGAAATCCCTATCTTCTGCTTATTTTGGGGGTTCGGTGAAATTTATAAAGTGGTAGTCACGCGACCTTACGATGAATTTTGCACAAGAGTATTTATCAAGACAAACTTAACCCATAGTTGGTTTACTGGGATCTCTCATAACCCTAACAAAATTTCTGTACACTAATTTTCTCCACTGTAAAACTTTTCTAATATGGAACCCGACAGCTTGAACTTCTTTGAGAAGATGGAACCATGAGAAAAAGTTTTGAAATAATTGCAATTTTTTGGAATTGCAGAAAAAATACTGAAAGTCGTATCTCACAATTGTATTGTGTGGGCCTAGGCTAAAAATTTAAAAATCGGATTTTGTAGATCTGTGTTGTAAATCAGCGGTTGAAAACAAAAGAGCATAAGGTGGACTTACACGACTATGATGCCAAATGGTGCGTTCTATTCGTTTAGTGACAAATGAATAATCTGCCATTTTTCAATAAAGAATGAAGTTCCACATCAATCATCGCTCCCGGTTGTTAGATATAGGTATAGGTATTAATTAACAGTAAATTTATATCGATAAGGCAGGAATTGATTACCCTGAGATATGTGTACTGCGACATCTGTATAATTACCAAATTATCAACCTGCGTTCTAGATTATTCGTTGGTGCGTTAACGGTTCTTTTATTCTCTGTAGTTGTCACACGTATCGAGATCACTTACTAGGTGTAAAGACGCAAATAGTAAAGACTGTTGTTTTATATTAGCAAAATCCACTGACCAATTGGTCTTTGATAACACCGGTAAATAAATGATGTCTTTAAGATTCGCAAAACAATATTAACCCTTTGCACCCGGAACTATTTCAACTCGAAAAACAAACATTTCTTCTGGCCTACAATATATTAATTCTATCTATTTTTTTCAATTTATGCATATGAAACTGATGCAATGTACTCGTACAATATTTAAATACTTAGTACTATATTAAATGCAAACAAATTTAACAATGCGAACAATATTTTGGATAGTGTATAGCAATTCTTAACAATAAACCTACCAGTGCCAGTCAAATGACCGGTTTCAAAATTTTCATTTTAAAATTTTCGAAATTATAAAGATGCATTCATAAGTAATAGATATATAAATTGTCTCACTCAAGCTTATGTTGAAACAAAAATTTTACAAACTCTGAATAAATACATTCTTGAAATTTTTATAAATCAATACATGCTAGTTGCTTTTAATGCTTGGTAGGTTTAGTGTTAATGGTGACATAAAGTCACCACTCGAGTGCAAAGGGTTAACTGAAATCTTCCGAATTAGGACTTACGCCACTAGGATTCTCAGCTCTTCGTTTGAAAGATTCTTTCATAATGGTGGAAGGGTGAATAACATTGCTATGCATTTTTTCAGCGTTTTGACGATTCCGGTCGATCTTCCGCGTTCTCTGGGCACGTCCGGATTAATCCAGGACCAGTTTCGCTGTGCAATGTCGCTAATATAGTTCCGGCGAACGGCGCCCATGGGTGTCCTTCGGCTACTCGCCGTAGGAGGCGACATTTTCTAATCTTGTCCAGGCCGGTTTCCCGATTCTCCCGTGGATAAACACGTAAACTCACTCTCTCCCAACAGAAACCGTTTGCACCGGATCGATAAAGGCCGCGTAACGCAGTTTCCCGCCGCGCGATAAGCTTCGCACGCGTGTCCCCGTGGCGGCGCGAGGCCAGACACGCGTTCCCGATGCGATGGAGAACAAGACTCGAAGGATCGATAGACGGGCGTGATAATTGCCAGGCTACCGGCTGAAAACGACGCTGATACCGTCTCCCGCGAACTTTTTCATCGAAACTCATCCGACAAACCGATGCGCCCGACCCGAGCCGAGTCAAGCCGGCTAGACTCCGTAAATTTATTAACGGCCTGCCGCGTGATTTATAGACTGCGGATGTTCAGGAATTTATCGCGCTTTCCGCCGCCGACCCAACAAAACAACCAAACAGTTACAATAAAATGTCGTTGTATTTTTAGCGGGAATCTGGCGAAATTTTCTGTCTAGAAAATCAGTTTCATTCGATTGTTTATTTTTAAGGAATACCTCCTGCTATAAATAACGAAAAGATGAAAAAATATAATTAGACGGAATACTTCCGTTTCGTGATCGATAGCGTTTAGGAGCTAATGGAACAAACGGTTGATCACCAAATGACTAACATTTTATCTGGAGATGACTAATTATTTTGCTATTCGAGTGTGCAATCGCTATTTAGAAATTTTTTATTTTCCTTTTAATTTAATAAAGGATTCTTTCAATTCTTTGTGTCTATAATTTATATTGTGTTTACGACGATAATGGTGAAATTTTTGTTATTTCAATTTTACTTGACGTTCTTTGGTTATTGAAGGTCTTCGTAACAATTCAACGTTTAAAGGTCGTCAGAAAAGGTTAAAAATCTACTTTGAACTAGTATTGACCAACCTCTTTACTGTCCAAATGTATCGGTTTGTGATTATTGATTATCATATGTTGGGATCAATGAAATAGACATTGGTGGCTTCCCCTTTCTATAAAACTGGAATTGAAGAGTTACCAATCTGCTGGTAAAAGTGTGTAGATTGTAATGGAACATGCAGTCATTCACATAATTGATGGCACACGCTTTAAACCAGAATAACTGTTTTATATATTTTATATGAATTTTTTATAAATGGACAGAACGACTTCAGTGTTTCTACTAAGCTAGAAAGATTGGTTTAACAGATGATGTATAACGAAAATTTTGAGAAAGATTATGTTCAGTCGGAATCACGAAAAAAAATGTAAATGTTTTTTAAAATTTTCGATATTTGAGTTTGTAACAAAAATTTTTAAAATAAATTTTGTAGATTCATATAAATTATATACTGTTTAAATAGTTCGTCAAATTGGTCAATTAGTTTATGAGTTATAAATGATTGGCAGAAAAAATGAAATCATTGGATCCATTTATAAAAAAGTTATAATGGTCTAAAATGTATGTCATCATGTACTTGACTAACTGTATATGTGTAGAAAGGTGATTTTATAGAAAGACTCATTTGTATTTTTACTGGTATTTTGATTTGTATATTTGACTGGATCCTCGTAATATGTCAATATTAATTGTTTCTTGTAATATTATCATTGTTTCAAATTGCAGCCACTTATTTCTGCCGTAGATGCATCAAATACTCTAGTCATAGTATACTTTGAATTTGTTGAAATCTTCTATCAACGCAATCAGTTTCTACAGAAAATTTTTAAAGAATTTACGAAACCTTTCGTATTCTGATGGTTTGTTTGGTGATTTGTAGGCTGCGGATCTTCGTGCAAGTATTGATTTTCATGGTCCAATTCGCAGAGACCGGAGCCAGTATATACAATAGAATAGAAATCAGTTCGACCAATTAATTATTCTATCAAGTTGTAAATAAAATAGTTAAACACTGTTGAATTCTATAGGATACCAAATTGCAGGGAGCTCGGGATGGCATTGTATTGCTGTTAATAATTTCCTCGCAGGGACCTATATTAAAATAGTGAAAACAGTGGAAAATTATTTTCACGTATTTGATGCGATGTTACAAACAAAACCTTCAAATTGTCATTCACGGATTATATTTTTCAATACTTTAGCATTAAAATTAATTAGAAATTTTTTCCTATTCGGCGGATAATAGAAGATTCATATCATGGTCAGACACTAAATATAAAATATACTCTTTAATGTCATTCTTAAATAACAAGTCGTGATCCCATAGAACTTTTTAAGCGAACGATTATCTCGTATAATTGTTGCAGAGGAAGCTTTAATAGCGTTACTCGCTTTGATCAACTTATTGAATTTGCTTAAACGCTCGGTCTAAAGAGAATATTAACAGTTTATGCTCCGAAGAAAAAAAAAGAGTAAAGATCGTTAAGACCCGCTCACTAATCAGTACAATTTTTAAAGCGTTAAACGTATTATCTTCCTCATCTCGTTAGGAATACGAAAATAAGAAACAAAGTTAAAATTGAGTCAAGATTCCTGACCAATTGAGGATCACGACCATGTTACGAATTATTTAAATGATACTATTTCATTTAAAACTGTTCTGCTACTTGCCACGAATTTCTAAAAATTTGCAACAGTCAACGCATCGATATAGAAGAAAATAAATGATTCTACAACGTTTGATCAAGATTGCATTTCCCTGATGTTTCAACAAACAAAACAGCAAATGCACAAGTTCAAAGATCGAGAAAACTTAAACAGCATTATACAGGGTGTCCCAGAAATGTTGTATTTCCTCGAAAGGAGTGGTTCCTGAGGTCATTTCAAGTAACTTTTTCCTTTGTGAAAATGTTCTCCGCGGGCCAATCAGAATGCAACTACAGCGGACGAATTCCGACTGGGCGACAGATTGCGCTAAGCGTAGCGTTGGCATTGGCCGAGTCGGAATGCGTCTGGTATATCCGCGCTCTGATTGGACCGTGTTTTTCGTTAATAACTCTTTAACAAAGCCACCGAGAACATTTTCGCAAAGGAAAAGGTTACTCCAAATAAGCTCAGGAAACACCTTTTTCGAGGAAGTACAACATTTATGAGACGTCCTGTATGTGCTCTTTGTGAAGCAAGTGTTCCGTCAGATGTGCATTAAGAGATCAATCAGAATCGACGTAACGTGTGTTCGCGTGGCGGGTTTCAATTTTTACCTCGTAAAGGGAAGATAAAGTTTTGATGTGATTCGTGACAAAAATTGAAGACGGCGACGTGGCGCACATGGACAAAAGTACGAGATACGATCCCGGGCTATCCTTTAAAGATCCCGAGCCGGAGACAAACAATCTCGGCAAACTTTTGCGGCTCGCACGAATGCTGTTGCATCCCGTGTTTTCCTCGGGCTATTAGAAATTACTCCGTGAACCAGCCAGTAGCGCAACCATTCGCTTGTTAAACTTTTCCTCTGCCTCCTCCTTTTGTCTTCGAAAAAAAAACCGTAGGATTCCAATAAAAATGCCACCGCCGCGTAAATATGTATTCGAGTGTGCTCCGCGCGCCAGTCGTTTTCGCGAACGATAAAAGTGAAAATTCGCGGATGCCGAGGGCGGACACGTTTTAATCCTCGGCTTTATTGGCTCATAAAGCCCTGAAGAAGCTGCAGCTACGTTACTCGTATCGATCAACGTACCACCGGCGATATTGCCGCCATAAACCATCGAAACGCACGCTGTCCAACTTTTCAATCCAGTCCCTTGGTGATTTATTTCTCGCCGGTTTGTCTCAGCAGAACCAAGAACAATAAAGAGCGAATTTACTATCATCGGACCCTTCACCCTCCACGATAACGCCCTACGAAAACACTCTTGCGAGATATGCGGCGAACCCCGTCGCCGTCGCGCGCTACAAATTACGGTAATTAGGAAACGCGGCGATCAGGCTCCCTAATATATGCGTTGCGATTTGTAATTAACCGCGGGGGTTGCCGGTATCGCTCCTGTGGGAGACGGGCAATTATTGCTCCGCGACACTTTGGAAGCATTCCCAATAACGGCGAGCTTGCTTATTAGAAGCCGAGTCGATGAGCGTGCACACAATGCCTAAAATACCAAACCGAGCCTCGGACTTGGATTACGCTCGATCACGATCATCGTATCGTCCTATTACCTCGCTAAAATTGGATCTTTCCATTCAAAGATTGCTTTACTACTGGTTGCAGAAATGAACACTTTACGATTAATTTCACAGAGTACAGTGGTGGCTCTATATATGTGAAAAGTTCAGGAAATGTCATTTATGTATGATGTGCACAGACGGTACTCTTTGCGAAACCATTACCATCCCATTCGTGACATTTCGCTGATTAAAATGATGCCTGACACGGTGCAATTTCTTTTGTACTTAGTTGTATGATTCACGATACAGTAGAACTTCTATTATCCGAACTAATCAGTATTACACCGGTGGACTTGCACAATAAAAACCTTGTTCTACACACAGTGAAGAGCAAAAATGTATCAACACCATTTCAAACAACATAACTTTTTTAAAATTATACCAAATGTCATGAGTGTTATTGAGAAGTTAGAAGGAATAGTTTATTAGATGATGAGTAAAAAAACTTTTGAAATAATTGCAATTAGTCGGAATTGCGACAAAAATAATAAAAGTTGACTTTCTTCAAACTTTTTTATCCGTGCCTGTATTGAAAATTTAAAAAATATACAGGGTGTTCACGCTATCACTAGCCAGCGTTTTTCTTGCAAATAATAAATATTAGAAGAAAATGATAGAGGAAAAAGTAAGACTGTTTTTGGTAAGTAACATAATGGCGTATGTAATTTTCTTGTGTTTGCAGTATTTTCTTAGAAATGAAGGTGACCCTCAATTTTTTAAATGAAATTGAAAATGAATTCAAAACGACTTGCAAAGGAAACTAACGCGATTATGTGCATTAATATTTTGGACAACGTTAGAAGAAACTCACCAGAATGTAATTAATAGATCCGAAATATGTAATCATGCACGAGGAAGTATATTGAACATTTACTATAGCCTCGTCAATAAAATATACTTGTAAATGCATTAGTACGAAATGTTCAAAATGTTTCTTCCATTTTTGACCTTGTACGATCTTGAAGGTCATTGTGTCGTATACGAATGAATTTGTCTTGACACACGCTTTCATATGGTATGAAAAAATCTATAGCATTCCATTTACAAAAATTGGAGGTCACCGATATTTTCATGAAAATAGTGCAATTACTTTTTCCTCTTTTATTTTTTTCCAATATTTATTATTTGCAAGGAAAACGCTGGCTAGTAATAGCGTGAACACCTTGTATACATTCTGAAAATTTCATCGATATTAATTAACTGGTTTAATAAATATGCTACGAATCGTGTAATATTTGGATTAATTTTTATCAGAAAAATGTCACGAATATGTCAGTAAATATTTCATCAAAATATACTTAAGTAGTGACTATGAATTTGAACAAATATCGTGTACCTCTTTTTCACACATATCGAGACATTACCGTAAACACAGCTATTCAAAGGATAATATTCCACCGGTCTTTTACGGCTTTAAAATCTCACAATAACAACTTAAAAAACATTTTATGTCTTCCTGCATAACCTCGTAAACTCGTAATACAAACCATAAAACGCCGTAACTTCATATTCGGCATTCTGCGCCTTCCGTGTTCAATTATGCAAAACCAGTGATACAAATCTACTACTGGCGCAGTGAATGATACTTTAAAACGTGACAAGGAAAAGATCTCCTGATAGCTAGAATTGTTATAAAAAAATACGCAAAGAGGCTTTCTAATATTGTTCGAGTAAAATTTCGCGGTTTGAAAAGAAGTAGAGTAAACAGCGAATCCGCAAAAAAAGCATGCTCGAAATTCAGTAAATACCGTAGAGTACTTGCGTCAGAGGAGTGTACAAAGAGATTCCTTTGGAGTAGAGCGAAGGTAGAAGAATTTTAGAATTCGAAATTTAAATTGGCGTCCCACAGGATGGTAGAAAAAACAGGACACGTGTATTTTGCGCAACGCAGTTGCAGTGGCACGAAGCGAACGGAAAATGGAGGAAGTCTCGGGAGTGAAAACTGCCTGCAGGTATCGTTACAGCTTCGCTCGTGTAATCAGATGCGTCTCGAGTCTCGAGATCCCGAAATAATCCGAATTAAGTAGATCCTGAACTCATTCTCCCCTTGGATCCCATCATTTTCCGGAAAATCTCCTCTTTTGAATATTGTGTGCCGGAAAATTTGCGAATCGGGTGTCCGGCATAAGAACGTTGCACATTGCCCGACTTTTCTCAAAAATGGGACAAAACCAGGAAGAATAATAAATCTTCTAAATTGTAAATTTTTTGCATAACATCTACAGGTATCTATACTAGCTATAACTTATCAGTAAAATGTGGATCATTGTACAGAATAAAAATTGTCTGTCTCGATTAAGCTTGTTCTCCCTTTGAATCACAGAATCTTCCGGCAAATTTCCTCTTTTGAATATTGTGCCGGAACATTTGCGAAGCGGTTGTCCGGGAATGGCTCGGTTCACTTCAAGAACGTTGCACATTGCCCGACTTTTCTCAAGAATGGGACAAAACCGAGAAGAAAGATCAGTTTTTTGAATTGCAAATTTTTTGCATAACATCTACTGTAACTTATCAGTAGACTGTGGATCTTCGTGCGAAATAAAAACTGTCTGCCTCGATTAAAAGAGACTGGAGTAGAATAGAGACGCCTTTCTTCTTTTGTATTATTGCAATGTATTAATGTTTTAAACATTTTTTAATCTGTCTATTGGATTTTAACATAATCTCGTTCGGTTGAAGTACGTTAAAATTTTAACAATTTTGTTGTGACTCATTGAAAATACCGATAACTGTGCGCATAAACGAGTCAATTAATATTAACCAATTTCATTTTGAATTAAGCCTGCTCATTTTTGTTATAAAGGCATAAAAGTCCACAATTTTACCAACGATGGAAAATACAGGGTGGAGCACTATAAACAGGTCACCTGAATAACTCGCTTGCTTTTGAAGATAGAAGAAAATGCATTAGACCAAACTTACATGATATCGAGGTGCTCGTAATCTGATGTCATTAATTTTTTATAGGTGGAGATGTCAAGGAGATACGAAGGTCAACTCTGTTTTTTTTAAATGGAACGGTATGGTTTTTTATTTTCATTCTGATAGTGTGTTTCAAGACGAACACAATGACCTATTATGAAGGTCATTCAAGGTCACGCAAGGTCAACTGCAATATAAAATAAAGTGTCTCAAAGCACTCTTCGAACACTACGACGATTTACATGTAACATGTTGTTTACGTATTCACTGCTACTTCAAGTGTTCAAAATGACGACCTTGAACTTGAAATTGGTCCATATTTCATTGATGGCACGCTAAATAGTCATAAACACGAGAGAATCTTAAAAGACATTTTGCCAGAATTGTAAGAGGACATTTCACTGGACATGCGACTGTTCATGTGTGTCCAAAAAGACGGATGTCCTGGTCATTCATCACGAAATGTTACAGAATTACTGAACAGGACATTTGAAGCTCATTGGATTGGTCGATCAGGAAGTAATAAATGGCCAGCACGTTCCCCAGACCTGACACCACTAGTTTTTTATTTGTTTGGAAAATTGAAGGAACAAGTGTACCGCGAGAAACCAACAAACACAGTTGATATGGAGGAACGTATAAAAAGAGCTTGCCCTATAACTACGTTTTAGATTATGTCTCCGTGTTCAAGGTCGTCATTTGGAACACTTGAAGTAGCAGTGAATACGTAAACAACATGTTACATGTAAATCGTAGTAGTGTTCGAAGAGTGCTTTGAGACACTTTATTTTCTATTGCAGTTGACCTTGTGTGACCTTGAATGACCGTCATAATAGGTCATTGTATTCGTCCTGAAACGCACTATCAGAATGTAAATAAAAAACCATACAGTTCCATTTAAAAAAAAAAGAGTTGACCTTCATATCTCCTTGACGTCTCCAGCTATAAAAAAATTAACGACATCAGATTACGAGCGCCTCGATATCAAGTAAGTTTGGTTTGATGCATTTTCTTCTATCTTCAAAAGCAAGTGAGTTATTCAGGTGACCTGTTTATAGTGCCCCACCCTGTATATGTAAAACAATTGGACGTTCATCATTTATACTATATTTTACATTATTTGTGCGATTCTAAGAATGAATTTGGTTTGTTTGAAAGATTTTCAGTAAAATTGGTATTTCTCAGATTTTTTAGAATTGACCAACGTAGCCGCTCCGTCACGATGTTTTCCCAGTGCGGGCATATCGCACGGGGCTAAAATTATGCGAAAGCAGGTGATATACGTCCGATCGATATTCAGATTATCCGAAAAAATGATGCGGGCAAGCGTAGGCGGCGCGTATCGCGCACCGTCGTCGCGATAACGTCTCCCACGATTTACAGCTAATTCGACGAACGCACCTCGATTTATCTCGCGGCCGCGAGCAGCTGAATAAATTTGTTCAACCCGCTTTATTTATAACATTGAGAGAACCACTGCGTTCGCAGGCCGCGATATTAGAAATATAAAAAATAGATATGTACGGGAACTCCTATTTCCGAAGACAAATCTCGAGTCACGATCACAACGTTCCTCAAATGGGAACACAATTTCTTTTTATGTACAGTATTCACTCTTTGTGGACAGGGATTTTTCAAAATAGTGTTTTCTAACAACGACATCATTGATCATAAATAGACTGCGGATGTTATGCATTTATGATTGAAATTATTACATCAAGTAATAAAATTAGAAAATACATTTAAAAAATTTAACTTTGCAGTTTCATTATTATCATTTGGTCACAATAATTAAGAAATGAAATTAATGTAACCTTTGTTATTCTTACAATTAATGCGGACAATATTCATTTTGCATAACCATCCGTAGTCTAACGTGAAAACAACAACAGCAATTAGAAACACGAATAAAATCGATCGTTTTTGATCTTGCAATAGAAATATATTACCTTAAAAATAAATAACATAAATGAAATATAAAAATTATATTTGATATTGAATCTATTGATTGTTGCATTTTGTTGATCATCTGATGTCACAAGATTGAAATGAAAGCTCAGTTATCTAGAGTTCAATAAATTTCTTCGATTTCATGGTTCGATTTCTTCTAATTACCGATTTGGTATTTAATATGTTAAAAGTGTGTTTCTAAGTAGTGATAAAGTGAAATTGTATCTCCCAAAGTGTGTTCAGTTCTTTAAACTTCTATAATTACTAAAATAACTAATATAATGTGCTACTAATATAACTTGCTAAAAATATGAACGTTTTTTTGAAATTTGAAAAACCATAATCGAATACCCCGTTAAATCGTGGCCGAGACGTATCGGTGCTTATTCGTTCGCGAACGCGGCTATGAATATGCATGGGAGGACTGGCAATTTTCTTAATTGAAAAGAGGCTAGCCGGAGGGCTGGCCGAGGCACCGGATACCGACGGCCATTTTCATTTCTTGACAAAAAGCTGGTAATGAGAGGCGACGCCACCGTTGCCCTGGAATCTGAAATTATCAAGAGCCGCGGCGGAGGCTTTGCTTCCGCGACGTGGTGCCCCGGCGAGTGCGTAATTAGTATCATTATTAAACAAAGGAGTCCTCGAGACGCGGAGTGGTTGAAAGAGAAGCGAAGAGAGGAGGTGAAACGGGGATCGGGGTCATCGCGGTGTGACAAGCTCCGGAGAGAAAATGAATTTCGCCGTCGTTGTCGCCCGCTCGTCGACGGCACGCGTAGTAAATAGGTTGACTCGCGCATCCGTGGGATCGATCGGAAGTAGAATCGACGTTAAACAGACGCGACATCCTCTATCGGAAAACAGTCAGGCAACTTTTTTTCAGCCGACCCGTTAAGGCGCAGGCATTAACGCAGTCATTGAATTTAATTAATGTCAGCGCCGCCGTCGCCGTCGCGGCTGCGTCGAGCCACGACATACACGCACACACGGAGGAATTATTGCGCTCATCAAGCCTGACGAAATTGTCCTCTTTCTCTATTTTTTTTTATGCGGTGATACGTCGGAACGACGTTGACGGAATCCGTACGACGTCCACCCGTATTGCACCGAAGTGCCTGTGACCCCTTTGTTCCGGTTTTTGCGATCTGATAAAATAGGGTTTGACCGAAGCACAGGCGTGATGTTCTAGAAATTTTATTTTTCCCTGGAAGTTTGATGCGGTAAATTTACACGTGTAATGCTCGTATTCTACAGAGTGTGCCAAAAATATTGTACTTTCTTGAAAGCAGTAATTTCTAAGGTCGTTTGAAGTAACTTTAGTCCTTCGCAGAAATATTCTCCGCGGCTTTGTTAAAGAGTTATGAACGCAGAATAGGGACTAATCAGAGCTACAATAAGTTCGTGCACAACGAATAGATAGAAGCAACTGATAATCTTCCACGAAAGCTTTCTAATCTCTATAATTGCAGAGAAGAAAATCTGCGATGAATGATTTCGACATGTTGCGCAGTTCCATCGTCGAAAATCCCATCGGAACGCGATCTACGCGTTGGCAGCAATTCCGGCACAATCGCTGGCGATATCGATTGTTTGTGGAACAACAAGCTCTGGCCGGTGGAAAATAGAAATGGTACACCCTCGTAAACTGTCTCGTTTAAGGCGTTCTTCCGCATCGATGGAAACTTTCACGTAACGCGAAAAGGTATCGCCTCTTTCCACTCGTTCTCGAAATCCAGCGCTACTTGTCGTCATAAAAGGTGTTTACCGTGTAGCCGGCACGTGTGCGGAAGAGAAAGGGAGAAGGAGGGAGAGAGAGAGAGAGAGAGAGAGAGAGAGAGAGAGAAAGGAAGAAAGAGAGGGAAGGACGTACAACACGGACGGTATAAATGCCGAGCCCTTGTGGAAAATGCTTTTACGGGTCTCGTTCAACCTCGTAAATTACGGGGGCAGGGTAGAGGCAACAAGTTCGCGACAGTTTCTCGGTCATGAGAAGCTCTTCGCGCGACCCAGTCGATAATCGATCGTCTTCGGTTTCAGTCAACTCGTCGCCCTTACGCACCAGTTGATTACATGAAACCGGGTATAGCCGGGCCAGAAGCCGACCTCGCTTTATTATACTCTCTTCTTCGTCTCTCTGTTTTCTCTCTCTCTCTCTCTCTCTCTCTCTCCTCAACGAGATACAATTTTCTCTGCTAATAAGGCGAGGGCTGACTGCGACAGTATACTGTGCGCGAAACACAGTGCCGGATTTAATGGCCAGGCAACCGGAGACCCGACTTTCGCCGTGGTTTGCGAAAAGTGCGACAGCACCGCGGATGAGCTCTAATTGCAAAGAAAGACTCGCGATTCTCCTCCGTGACAATCCTTCTCTTCGCTTTTCTACCTTCTTCGTAGACCGCGGGTCTCTTCTCGGCTTTAGTCTTCGGGTGTTTCGAAGGAAGCTTGTCCTCCCGAACCTCGCGGAGATTATCGATCGAATAACTCTGGAAACTTCCGCTGTAGCGCCTCGACGAGTGAAACTTTGGAAACAATCTCTCTCAATTAATCGGAGATTCGCCCAGGAAATCCTAAGAAACAGGGGAGTCGTGGGTGGAAAGAGAGTATAGGGATCAGAGCAGCCTGGCTGACCGCTGATCGTCAGCGTGCTCTAACTTCCGGTGTAGATGTTGCCTGTTGTTCCTCTTTCGCTATCCGCAAGTTTGACTATGTCTCTTCGCCTGCGGCTACCTTTGATCGGCTTACCAACAAGCCGCGTAGGACTCTGACATTTTGCTTGTGGGATTATTCTGGTGCCCTGTTTAAGATTTCGGATGAAGATTTCGAACTTTATTAACACGTTAAACGCGGAGCAATTTTGTCTCGCTTTCCATTTCACTTTTTATTTAAGTTTAAACACAAAATTACGACTGTGTATAAGCAAAAGACTTGCTTACCCCATTTCTGTTTAATCTGTTTCAACTGAACCTATTAAGACAATGTGAACATTTTTGAAGTGAAACTTCTTTAAGCGCGTCAGGCGCAAAACCTCCATGCGGTAGGAGTAAAACCGATCTGGTGATGAAACGATAAAACGATAAAACGATAAAACGATGAAACGATGAAACGATGAAACGATGAAACGATGAAACGATGAAACGATGAAACGATTTAGTAAAACCTCGACCCGGTAACAGTAAAACCGATCTGGCGATGGAACGATGAAACGATGAAACGAAATTTTATTCTATTAGCATATACGATTATGATAAAATTCCGGTGATACTAAGTGGAGATTTCAACGTGAACTTTGCATCGGGACAATCAGAATTATTAATAGAATTTTTTAGAAGTAGATTAAGATTGGAAATGGTAAATAATCCTAATGAAGCGACGACAAGATCAGGAACAACTCTCGATGCAGTATTTGCAAGACATTTAGACAAAATTGAATCAAGGATATTTATATCATATTTTAGCTATCACAAGCCAATTTTTTTAATAATAGAATCATAGAAAATTAAATGTCATAAAGTGTTAATAAAAATTCGAAAAAAAATTAAAGAAAGAAGTTTCACTTCAGCCATGCGGTCTAAGCACACACCAGGAACTGAATTAGCGTTTAACGTGTGAGAACACGTTGAGGCTCACTCTGAAATCGGTGATGGACGACAAAACAACTTTCCTCTTGGTTAATTATTTGATTCATTGGGAGTTCGATGAACTTACAGAATAAAATTCTAATTTTTTCTAACAAATTTTCCTAAAAATTAGCGGACGTCTATAGCCGTAATTTGCATCTACAATCCCAAGCATTGGACGTCTATAGACGGCATTTACGTCAACGTGTTAACCCTTTGCACTCGAATGGTGACTCTGAGTCACCAATGAAAATTACCATACCATTATTCAAAACAGTTTTCGTATTATTAAATTCGTCTCTATTCTATAAATTGGTAAAAATTCAACTGTTGTATGAGAAAACCGGTTTAACTTCAGTTTCAGAATGTAAAAAAGACACGTTGACTAAAAATGTTCTAGGTTGAAAGAAATATCTTGATTTTGGAATTAAAATTGCTTCGAGCGCAAAGGGTTAAATATGAATATCTTTTTCTTTAGACAATCAAAGTCGCATTGTTGGTCTTAGTCATTAATTCTTTTCACTAGGATTTTTTTTGTCCCTGTAATAATTAGAACTTCTTCGTCGTTTATAATCTCTTAGAAGAGGAAGAAAATTGATATTGTTCGTATTCCTAAATTTTTTATTTAATGGTTCAATGAAATGAATGGAATACATTTTGTTAAAAAGTTTATCACATTATCACATTATGGGGCAAACGGTTAGTATACGTACGTCTTTGTCAGTTTCTGGATTATTTGATCTTAAACTATTTAGAATTTTTTACCTCCCTAAAAAAATGATTTTGTGTGATGATATTGGCTGAGAATTGTTGATAATCCTGTATTACAAATGTCATAGTAGTGGAAGACGATTCCTATTTTATAGCAGGCGTGTTCGCTGCATTTCGAAACTTGATTCTCTCGGAAACGAGGCGTCAAATGAAACAATTTTATTCTATATTTTCGACTTATTTCTTGACGTAGCATCAGCCCCTATCAGATTGCACCACCAGTTACATGACACCCTGTATACAGTAACTAAGATTGGTAGAATTGAAAAGGGGGAGGGTGATTCTACGGAAAAGTAGGTCGCAGAAGTAGACTAATATTTCTCGAAACGAAACTTCGTTCTTGAGTTGATCGACTTCGAAAATGAATCTGACAAACAGAGATTATGACTTGTTTATCAAAATCAAATTTAACAAAACTAAACAGCACAACTTTAATGATTATTTACAGAGAGTTAGAATTCGTGAAAGTAAGGTTTGGAATTAACCCCTTGTCCTACCCGCGAACTCCCGATTGCTCGGGCCATAATACACGAGAAGCTCGGTCACGTGTTGAGCCATTTAGCTGTTTAGCCGTGCGCTCGAACTTGTGCAAAATATATGCGTCTTATGACATGTATATTTCCGCATAACGAAAGGAATTGTGAAATAATAAACACATTTCCTGGGCACAACTAATATTTTAAGATGTGTGGGAAGTAATTATGATCAATTCATTGGTGAACAGAAATGATTTATAATTTGAAAGTGGATAATGTATCAGTAACAATTTGTAAATTAATAATTAATTGAAATTAATAATGTTTTGAGAAAACTCGTAGAAAATTAGTAATCTTCGTGTTAGTGTTGTTTACGTTTGTCATGAATGAAGTACAACGACCCAGGCTCGTGTTGTTTACGTTGGTCCGAACGAAGTATCACGAGTCAGGCTCGTGTTGTTTACGTTGGTCCGAACGAAGTATCACGAGTCAGGCTCGTGTTGTTTACGTTGGTCCGAACGAAGTATCACGAGTCAGGCTCGTGTTGTTTACGTTGGTCCGAACGAAGTACCACGAGTCAGGCTCGTCCTTATTGTTTTTGGCCCAAATTTCTTACCACGAGTCTCACTCGTTGTTGTAGGACAAGGGTTAATACTTGATTTCTTCTAACTCGGAAACCATTAACTGTGGAGAAAAAGTTGAAATGTACGGCGTCTTTGTGTATTTCAAAAATTGTTTCAAGATCGTAACATTTACACTTACATTACACGTAGCCCCAACTTTGCTAACTAGAGTCTCACCCTGGCCCAGTAGAAATAGTGACCGCTAAAGAAAGCTGCAGGTCGAGCATTCTTATTTTTAACTACAATTTTCTTATGGTCACAGACAATCGAACAGAGTACCACAATATAGAAGTTGGACAAAGTAATGGACACACCCGGATAGTAAGAAAGTTCTTTATTGGTGCACGACAATTTCCATATTTAACTTTTTGGCAACAATTTTCACTTTTCCCAGTATTTAAGACATTAATATTGATACACTCTAACTTAAATAGGTATTCCTACTTCAATGGACTTACAGAATTCTACTATTTGAAAAAGTAGAACAAAACACTGTTAATACGATTTACAAGTAGCGTTTCCATTATCTTGTCCAACTTCTGTGTTTCGATACACTATTCAACCCACTACGACCATAAGAAAATTGTAGTTTCAAATAAGAATGTTTGACCCTGAATCAAAATACGAGTGTTTGTTCTTTTTATAAGAAAGTACATAATTCACACCATTCTGTAGACAGCAGAATTAGAACTGAATATCCACAATTCTATAGCATAGAACGATCGTCCCCTTTTTGTAACGATCGAGCGTGCACTATGTCACATTATTATTATTATTATTATTATTTCCCGTGCGTGCTGACTCGGCCGACTTATTCCGATGTGATCCGGACCAACCCTTCGGCGATAGTGACGCGTGGCGAAAACAGAACGAGATCCCCACGGTGACATCTCACTTCCCATGGACATACAGTGTGTTTCCGATCTGGTGATACAGCCAGAAAAATAAACAGTGAATCTGAATGTAAGAATGCTGGAATAAAATGTTGTCATGCGAGTTATCGTTTCTGAGAAAATTCAATTTGAAATTTCATCAGTAGACAGCGGATCTTTATGTAAAATAAAAATTTTCTATCTGGATTGCAACAAACTGGAGTGATACATAAATTTATTTGCTTTCGTAATATGTTTAATGGGCCGAAAATAATGTAACAGTATTTTTCAATTCTTCTAATGTTTTACTGTTTCAACCCATTTTTCGATTGTAAGATCTCAAATGTAAGAAGTTAATCGCCCTATTTAGAGATAGCAGGCAGATGGGTAAATTATAATAAATAGAAAAATTGGCAATAAGAACATTATTTCTCGTTTTTCCTTCGAATGTAAATGGGTTAAATTACACCTACCTACTTTTATCATAATCGTCTATTCATTGGATACTGATTCAGGCTGGTGGGTTTGATCATGGTCGATCGATTCTACGGCTTATAAATATAAGCTTGGCCACGAAGACTCTGTATTTTTCTTTCTAATCTCGTTCTTTTAAAATCGTGTTTGCAAAATCTTGTTCCACATCTCCGACTGACTTCGCCCTGTAGAATCATCCCCTTTTGAATACCATCGGATCGTTACGTTGTTAAACGATGCTTTACAATGCCGCGATGTTCAAGCCAATTTCCTCGGAAACGAAAACTCATTTGATAATATCTTATTCTATATTTTCCTGTGACATCTTCCTGTAGAATCATCCCCCTTCAGTACCCTCCAGGTCGTTACGTTGTTAAACGATGTTTTACTATGTAACTATGTTAAGACCAATTTCTTCGAAAGCAATGCCTCATTTAAAAAAATCTTATTCCACATTGTCGAATGATTTCTTCCTGTAGAACGATTCCCTTTCAGTTCCATCAAATCGTGATATTACTAAACGATGTTAAGACGTGGAAGCTGAAATCTTCGGAAACGAAACATGATTTGACAAAACGTATTCTCACTTTTCGATTCCCTTCTTCCTGCAGAATCATCCCCTTTTTGTACCATCCGAACGTTACGCTGTTAAACAACGTTTAACAACATTAAGATGTTAAAATTAATTTCCTCGGAAACGAAGGATCATTTGACAAAATCATATTGGACATTTTCGATCAACTTATTCCAGTAGAATCATCCCCTTTTGAGTACCATCGGATGTTACTAAGCCCAAGCCAATTTCCTCGTAAACAAAGTCTCATTGGACAAAATCTTATTCTACCTCTTCGATTCCCTTCTTCCTATAGAATGATCCCCTTTCACAACCATCTTCTCAGAACCACCCAGTTCATCGGTGTCGCGTCTTTACGGGAAAAGAGCGACGGGATCGTCGACATGGTACGAAATAAGGGAAACGACGCTCGGGGGTGGGGGTGTCAGTGGAGTCTGTTCGCCGCGGGACGCCGGAATATCGTGCCGGTGACACGGGGAGGAAAGAAGCAGAGAAAAAGAAACTGGAAGAGCTGAGAAGGAGAAACTAGGGGATGGGAATCGCACCCCCCAGCTAGCTTGTCGTGTTGGCCGTCGTCGCAGCACGCCCTTGCTTCTCTGCTCGTCTGAACTGGATCGGTGCAGTACGACGGGACCCGACAGCATGGAGCCGGCCAGTTCCGTCGACTGACTTCGCTCCAGGTCGTTGCTCCACTTTGCCGGAACACGCGTTTCCCAGCCGCCAACCCTCCACTCACACACACACACACACGCACGCCAACGCCGACGGCCGATCGCCAATACCGAACCGGACAACCCGGTAAACACATGCGCCATTTCGCCTCTCCCATTTAACCGCGCCGACGCGTGAATATTCGCCCTGTAATTCGCATAAACTTCGACCGTGCGTGCATTACACGCCTCGGGCTCGTGTCATCATCCTGGACCACTCGGTGCCCCATTTATGGCCCTTGTTTAAATATCCAACACTTTCTGTGATGTTAGATTAGGTATAGTCTGTCACAGTATTGTTGGGACACTTATAAAAAGAAGATAACTTTTTTTAAATTAGACCAAACGACTGTAATTTTTTTCGAGATGTTGAAAGGATTAATTTCCTTGGTTTTCTAGGATTAGTTTTCCAACGAAAAAAAATTGGTGTGTGCTTAGAACACATGGCTGAAGTGAAACTTCTTTCTTTAATTTTTTTTCGAATTTTTATTAACACTTTATGACATTTAATTTTCTATGATTCTATTATTGAAACAATTGGCTTGTGATAGCTAAAAAATGATATAAATATCCTTGATTCAATTTTGTCTAAATATCTTGCAAATACTGCATCGAGAGTTGTTCCTGATCTTGTTGTCGCTTCATTAGGATTATTTACTATTCCCAATCTTAATTTACTTCTAAAAAATTCTGTTAATAATTTTGATTGTTCCGATGCAAAGTTCACGTAGAAATCTCCACTTAGTATCATCGGAATTTTATCATAATCTATATTAAGCAATGCCGAACCCTCAACCGTATATGCTAATAGAATAGAATTTCGTTTCATCGTTTCATCGTTTCATCGCCAGATCGGTTTTACTCCTACCGCGTCGAGGTTTTACGCCTACCGCGTCGTTTTTTTTGCGCCTAACGCGCCTAAACAAGTTTCACTCCAAAATATTTTTGTTTCAAAATTATAATTGGTCAGAATCGTGGAGGAAATTTTAACCTTTTGCACTCCAAACATTGAACTTTGATCTAAAAATGTCGAGTCACATTCGACATAGAAGTGCAACGGGTTAAAGATTGCTTTTTGTAACCGTGCGATTATTTTTTAAGTCGTCTTATCGAGTTATGACTGGCAGCCGTGCCACCAAGTTTATAGTAGTATAACTGACGCCATTAGAGCTTTACACGACCGAACTTGTTCCACGTTATTGTTTCCTGAAACAGTGGAACAAAATCCTTCATCAATTTTTAACGAGATGTCGTAAAGAAGGGGCTTTAATCTTCTAATCTTTGGCAGATTTATTAACGAGAAGAATGTTTGGAAGTTTCTGGCCACACACACACACACACACACGTTCGAAGTTACACCATTCTCGAGGAGAAATGGTTCTTCGATTTTCCACCAGCTAAATCATATGAAAATATTTTTGAGGGAAACGAACACTGTTTTGCAGAAGTAGAGATTTCAAGCTTTAAAATGATTTAGGACTTATGGTTGTATTATTTGTTTTTACGGAATTATTATAATTCACGTATAGACCATTTTTCGAGAATCGGGAATGTAATGTTTAACTAGGACAGCAGACTGTTTTCACAACTATGTAATTGATAATGTTTATGGCTATTCATTGCTTTATTTATCCACTTTTGAAAACATATCTTTGAAAGTATTTCTTGTAGACATGTATGTCATCAGCTCTAACAGAGATCTGTTTAATTTATTCGCCAGGAAACGAGTAATTAAATGCCGATTTTTATATTTTGAGTCAAATAGGCCCAGGTTCTGCTGTCGGACGGTTAAATGCTTTCCGGATCCACTGTTACGTAAAGTGCTGAGCGAAATCATGGTAGTGAGAGAAAGGTGAACTCCTATTATATGTACCACCCAATTATGTGAACCAACTTGTCTCGTGACAGGTTCATATAAATAGAGTTATATTGTATGCTAAAAATACTTCACTCTTTTAATGCTGAATAATAATACAGGGTACCCCACAAATGTTGAAAATCCTTGAAATGGTCGGTTCCTGAGGTTGTTTAAAGCAACTTTTTCCTTTACAAAAATGGCCGCCTCGGCTTTGTTAAGGGGTTATAAACGAAAAACGCGGACCAATCAGAGCACGGCTACAGCAGACGGATTCTGGCTCAGCCAACGGCAACGCCACGCTCAGCGGAACCTGTCGCCGAGCAAGAATCAGTTCGCTGTAGCCGCGCTTTGGTTGGTCCGTGTTTTTTGTTAATAACTCCTTGACAAAGACGAGGTGGACATTTTATCTAAGGAAAAAGTTATTTTAAATAACCTCAGAAATCGCCCGTTTCAAGGATTTTCAGTAGTTTTGGACACCCTATTCTAATTTACAGATTTCTAATAATATTAGAACCCTATCGTATTTCTAATAATATTAGAATATTATCATATTTCTAATAGTGTTAGAATTTTATCTCATTCGAATACACATATTACCATATTGGAACACTAGAATCCTATTCTAGTATTAGAATCGATACCTAATTCTCATTTATGAATTCCCCTTCAGTATCATAAATTTGGCCGAGTATTTTTCGTTCGATTTTAATCTTTCGGTCGGCACTAAAGCGGTTAAGGGTTGACGTTTCTAAACATCGCGTTTCGAACCCTGCCGCACCGCATTGAATGGCCCGTGACTTCCCCATTTGTGCGAACCCAACCGCAAAATTTCGAGAGACCATTCTCCGAAGCAGAATCAATTTTTTGAACCTGTTACCCAAGACCCGCCCTCAATTCGGGAGACAGGTCCTCGAAGACGTGCGCAGTCTTCCGGGAGGGTGGCCGCCATCCGGATCCGTAATCCAGGGCGTAGGAAACGAGGGGTCGGGAGACGATAAGCGAAATTACTTTTCCTCGACGCTGTTGACCAAAATACCCTATTTCCCGGGTTCGGTCACGACGGAACAGCCCCATTCGGTTCGCGGAAAAATGGCCCGTTAATATCGTGCGGTTCCCCCGGCCGCATTAAGGTCAACGAAACCGGTCGCGTTCCGCTGTAGCTGGCCAACGCTGCTGGCAGCTTGCTCGCATAACTCATCCGGGATTCCGTGGGCTGGATCTAGCCACGCGTGCTCCGAGATGATGACATTCGGTCTGTTTCGGGCTGCGGTGTATATACACAGTATACAGGCACCCTGGAGAACCTAGACCATTTGCGCCCTATCTCCACGGGGAAGAATAAGTAGGGCATCCTCGGGTCTCGAACCGGATTAGACGCATCCTCGACATTTAATCCTGCCATCCGACTAAGGTGATTGTTTGGCTTGTAGAGATTCATTTATAGCAAGCCAAATAAATAGGACACAAAGTAACTTTCGGCTAATTTATCAAGCGGCTCGTCGAGGTCTTCGGATAAAAACGTCGTTACTGAACTGCGGAATGTTATGCAATTCTTATACAGGGTGGGGCAATAACTATTAGCACCACAGATATCTCCGAAACTATAAGTTTCACAGAAATATTTGCTGAAATAAAAGTGCATAGTACGAAGGGGGCCATCCGGTGGGGATAATAGTTTTTTTGCAGGTGGAGGTACTTCGGACATTTGAAGGTCACCCCCATTTTTTTAAATGGATCAGTATGTTTTTGCTTCCGTATCATGATAGAGAATCTTAAAACGAGTTCAACGACCTATTACATAAGGTCATTGAAGGTCATATAAAGTAGAGAAAGGCGATAATACTTACGGTTTTGGTAGTAAATGAAACATACGTATTGCAAACAGTAGAGGAAGGCGTAATGCTTACCGTTTACTTCACTGAGAATAAACACTGCTTGAAAGACACTTTAATAAATTTGCAGGATAAGAGAAACATGATAAGATTAGTATCGATAAATCGGTCAATCCGGCACGATGTATCCGTTTGAAGAGCAAGTCGATATGCTTCTTATTTATGGCGAATGCCAACAAAATTCTGTGAGGGCGAAAAATTTGTATGCTGAACGATATCCACATCGGTCTCAGCCATCGCGTCAAACATTTAAAAATGTATGTGATAAACTTAGGCAAACCGGTAGTGTAAGTGTTCGTAAAAGTGAACTATGACGTTCAATGACCTTATGTAATTGATCGTTGAACTCGTTTTAAGATCCTCTATCATGATACGGAAGTAAAAACATACCGATCCATTTCAAAAAATGGAGGCGACCTTGAAATGTCCGAAGTACCTCCACCTGCAAAAAACTATTACCGCCAGCGGATGGTCACCTTCGCACTGTGCAATTTTATTTCAGCAAATATTTCTGCGAAATTTATACTTTCGAAGATATCTGAAGTGCTAACCCTTAGCACTCGAATGGCGACTTTGAGGCGCCGCTACAAATTGTTACACCATTATTCAGAATATTGTTTACATGATTAAATTTGTTTATATGTAATAAATTACTAAACATTTAAATATTGCATAAGGTACTATATCAGTTTTGTACGCATGTAATGAAAAAAAATTATGTACAATGGAAATATTCTAGGTTAGAAGAAATGTTTGATTTTTTAGTTGAAATAGCCCCGAGAACAAAGGGGTAATAGTTATTGCCCACCCTGTACACTCGTAGAAGTGGATCTTTCCTCCTAGAAATTTCTATCAGAACAATTTTTATCGTACTGCGTACTGTTTTCTTTCCATTCGCCATTTTGTTGTTCTCGATATCGGTTGCGTCAGTTTTAAAAGGATGCTTCTGATGTATGAAGTGAACCGTACGTATATTGGGGGCTTCTACACTTTTCTCTCTAATACGTTTTTCTGATGAAGTCTTTGTTTTTGTCAACTTTCTTACAGGTTAGCTTGAATGTACGCTCACCGTTAGACAATTTTACTTCGAGTTTCAGTAACCTAACACACGAGAATATGAAAATTTTGGAATTTCATGTAATGTGTTCTATAGTGGGGGGGGGGGGGACTGTTTAACCATTTTTATCGAGTGTGCTCTAAACAGTAGTTATTCGGTATACTGTTTTCTTTAGATTTGTCATTTCATTGTGCTCAATATTGGAAGCGTCATTTTTAAATTTATGTTTCCGATGTACGAAGTGGAACGTTTGTTACACTGACTTTTTGAAATCAAGTTTTATTAGCTACTTTAGCTTGAGCCTACCACGCTTATCTTTCAACAATTTTACTCCGAATACCTTACAATTAAATTATACAATGTTGTAACAAGTCCTAAAACAAAGAAACATTTTGTACCACAAATGGCAAAGACATAAACTCGCGGGAAACCAACAAGTGCAGCCAAAAACAACATTCCCTGAACGTTCCCAATAACCTCTCTCTGTCCAGCTCAATGGCACCAATAATGAAACAAAAACATGCCAAAATTTCGGAACAGCAATGCATTTCCGTACAATTCACCCCATTGTGCGGACCAAATAGCTTGCTTCCAACAAATGACTAATGATCTCCACCGCGCGCGGCAACAAAGCGAGCGAGCGTAAACGCCGATGTGTGTCGTGGTTGGCAACACGTACACGGTTCAACCCGTAGACAAGTTCCGTTGTCCCCGAAACCCGAGCGTGTGGATTCTGGACACGCAAGAAATTTACTATTACCCTCGACCGAGTGCTTCGGGTCCAACTGGGACGTCCGGGGCCATTACTCCAGTTTCGTTTGCCGGTGTCTCGTTCGGAATGGTCCGTGGCCATTGGCCGTTCCCGCGACGATGATCCCGACTGCTTCCTCGCAGTCGAAGATTGCTCTCCCTCTTCCCCTCTCTCTCGACACCGACAGCTATGCTCTAGCTATGAATTACGAGGGTTTTTTTCCCGGGGACAGGATCGGGAACTGCTGTCGGACGCGTTCGACGGTAATCGGTGCTGCGTTCGCCGTTCGCGACGCGTATTTACGAGGGGCCATTTGTCAGCCGGATGGCCCCGTGAGAGCGCAAGGGGGCGGGGCTTCCTCAGGACGTCGCCAGCTTCTTGCGTCTCGCGGAAGTATTCTAATGAGACGGAAAGTCGTTGCTCCAGTTCCGTTGGCCTGTTTCGGATGCTCCGCTACCCAAGAGCGACTCCGTTTGATGATAATGACGCCGACCTCGCTGAGCCGGTACAAAAGAAACGACGCGGTTCGCTGATCGAAAGAGCTTGATAGATGAGCCTCGGCCTCTTTAGACTGAGATGTTCTTCGCGCACCATCGCCGCCCGTTTCTTCCGTCGGAGCTTTAGCCGAGATACGATCCTTGGAATTTCCATTTTCCAGAGGCGAGGGAGTCGGTGATCCCTGGACCGGCCCTTCGATTTATAAACCTTCAGCCGATAGACCGGATTGGCTGGTCTTGAGCCCTGGACACTGACAAATGTGCCTGTCGACGTGTGTTCTCTCGGTTTCTTGGGATCGGCACGGGATTTGACGAGATCGTAAACACCCCATTCTACGAACGATCAACGGGATGACGGATTCTTTTTGCGATGGATAAGAAAAGGCTTTCTGTCGGACTAGACATGCATCAGGCAAATTTTGTTTTATCAACATGTTGATCTGACGTGTAGCGTCGGTGATATAGAGTTCTTTGACCAGGTTATTTAGAAATTCATTTTTATCGGGGTAGGTTCGAATAGACTGAATTTTATTGGGATTTCTAGAATCCACAAGGATTACAGTACTTAGTACCCACTATGATTTTTAACTCTCTAGTGCAGGAGTTTTAAGATGCGTGAATGTAGAGTTTGTGTATGTGTGAGTGTGTGTTTCTGGAACCTTCTTCATGTCGTTCGCGAAGATTGTTTATCCATTGCGGCGAAAAGAGAAGAGTGATGTTTTCGGCAACATGCTCGGTTGGCTTTGGAAAAAGCAGTTCAGTTCTTTGGCAATTGTAGTGACGAAAGCATGTAATTTATTAAATAATAACCCATAAATACAATTGCCCTTTACTAGTTTCAATTTCATTCATTAAATTAATTTGATCCAAGCTGAAAGTATACCAGTAAGTTCTTTTATTGAGCATTTAAAATCTCGTAGGAACTTAGGAATTTCCGTATTTTTTTTATACAATCAAAAGTAATATACAAATAGTACATAATAATAATGCAAAAAAATTGGTATGGGCATGGTATATGCTGATCTGCAATATGATATGATTTACTTCTTGAATTACATTTCCGTATTTATATTTAGGATCATTCATAATACGCAACAGGAAAATTTTATGTAAAATTGCAGTACTTTATTATTTCTGTTTTAATGGAAAGAATATTTCCAGCGCCGAGTAAAATATTATTTCAAATAGCGCATCATAAATAATAAATAGACTATTTTACTGTAGATCGTAAATATAGTTTTTAGAATAAAATGTTTCATTAGCGAGAAGTAGCTTTTAAAATAGTATTTATAATAGCATTTTATTGTGAAAGATATTGTAAATGCTGAGGCTGACATTGGAAATATTTGATTTGTCTTTTCTTTATTCTTTTAACCATAAAATATTATTTCTGAAAATATACCGATGCAGATGTTTTCATTGTCAAGAGATGCCGCCAATACAGTATTTTATCGACAACGGGGCCAGCCGGGGACAGTTATCGCTCAGGTATACTATTCCTTGACTTTCTCCGAACGTAGAAAATTATTGTAAATATGATCCGAATTATATCTTGTTTGGTATCATTTTAATCAGAAAAATGACACAAATATATTGTTGAAAGTCTCATAAAAAAATAAGTAATAATAAAAAGTTTTTTCATTGGCATTACACTGTGAAGACACGCGGGCCTTTGAACTGTGCCGGCGACCGCCATTCTCCGCGTCTCTTTCTTTCCTATACGCTGTCCTTCCTTGCGCCCGAAGCTTTCATCGTCCATTACCCAAGTAAATATCATCGCAATTATATCTTATTTGGTATCATTTTCATTAGAAAAATGCCACGAATATGTTGGTAAAAGTTCCATAAAAAAATAATAAAAAATGAAGAAGTTTTGTCATTGGATTAGTAGTGGTCTCACACCGATATACTCGACCCGTACTATGGTACACTTGCCGGCGACCGAGATCTCTCGAGCGTCAGGGCCCTTCACGGGGTATACCCCGCGGAAGTGGGGATTGTTTTGGGGACAGATATCGGCCAGATATTTGGGACAGTTATCGATAAAATACTGTACTATCTATATTACAAAGTTAAAATATTTTATTGTCAAGATCAGATTGATCAAAATAATTTTTATTCAAACGTTTTGAAATGGTGAAGTATAATAGGTTTAAATACCGAATAGTAAATAGTTGTATTTTAAATTGTACAATATAACTCCGTGCTAAAATATTTCATTTGACGTGAAGAGTTTTTAAAATAATATTTCAATTAGCAAGAAACGGAAGCTGATTTCCGCTACAAACGATTTTAATACGATAATGTTTAATTGTACTTTATATTTCGCTGTATGTCTCTCGTCTGTAATTGATATAAATGAATAGTCTTCCACAGTCTGGTTATAGTTAATCAATATCTCCTGAGCTTGACGTACCAGAGAATGATATATGGTGACGATTACTAGCAATCCATTTATAACGCAAGATAAAATCAACACAGTAAATCGTACTCTTTGTTGAAAATGGCCACAAAATTCGATGGTTTTATCAGTATGAAAAAAGGAGTATCAAAAGCTACTACGCATGTTGGAAAAGCTAACATGGACAGAGAGCAAAGAGACGATTGCAAAAATACAATATACAAAAAGCATTTACAGTATATTTTTAGTACATTTACAATATAAATATTTCAATTACTCTCGATTAAGTAGATACCTTTGGAACCTTTAAAGGAATGAACAACCTTCTCTTTCATTTCACAAGTTCTACAGAATTCATAGAACTTCATATTTGCATTGAAAGCGTTCTAAATATTACGTTATGTGACTCTACACTTTTAATTCAAGAAAAAGATGCAGCCAAACTAAGTATCAGAGACCAATGAATAAAATAAATTCGCATTATTCGATGCAAGAAATCAGGACCGAAATAGTTTTATTAGCCCACACCTTTAATTTACGAAAAATACGCACTCCATATAGAAATCGCAGAACAGAAAATAAAATTAATTCGAATTATTTAACGCGGGGAAGCTCTACCCATATATACTCGTTCATTTTATCTTTTACATAGGACTGTATATTTCTATAAACAGCGATCAAAATAGTTCTATTAGCGTGCACATTGAATTCACGAAAAATATACAGTCAATATAGAAATCGCAGAGCAGAAAATAAAATAAATTCGCATTATTTAACGCGAGGAAGCAGTACCCTTAGAGATAGATCTCGTTCGAGTCTGTTCACTGTACATGTCCGATCGGATCAGTGAGCCCAGAGGGATACTGCTGCCGACGTCTTCGATAATTCCGGAAAATCTCCAGAACGCGTCGACACAGATAAAAATAGGATTGCCACGTCGGGTACCTCGATATCGACGAATTCTGAACATCGAAACTTTAAAGGAGCCAATAGTTTTGATATTATATGGGCTCCTCTTTTCAGCCGGGCCATGCGTACATCTATACTACTTGTCTTCGAGTAGCAAATCTTCTACTGTGTTCCTATCTCTCCTGGAACATTTGGCAGAGCTTTCGCATATCTATTCTTATCATCTGATAGCATTTTCACCGGGGATATTAAGTGAATTGCGAAGGTATTTCTTTTCTGAGAAACATCACACTGACCTCCTTCGCTTAATCGTCCGGAAATCATTTAACGTCCAAACTAAAATTATTGAAACTGTCTGGAAGATATAGGAACAAATTTAATATACTGTTTGCTAAATTACAAAAATGAAGTGGTGGCGTTTTATTGTAGATTGTGGATTTTTATATAAACTAAGAAACGTTTGCATCGATTGTACAAAACATGAGCCATGTGGAATTGTCTTTCTCCCTCTAATAATCCTAATAAGTTGGGAACAATGTATCAATCTTTTTAATCTTTCTTACAGATATTAAATTACCGATTTTAATATTTCAGATTTTCGTCAAAAATGTATAAAATCCACAGTTTATTTCTGAGACAAGAAAAAGTCTAGCTAAGGAGGATTCGTTGTTACTAGTCTGCAGATTTAGTGTCAAAAGAAAATGTATCAAATGCCGTAAGGATGAATTAATTGCTCATATGATAAGAGGACTTAAATTCTAACTAGGACGATGATAGTGTAGGCCAGGGATGGGCATTTTTGTCTCTGGGCAAGTTTGAGACGGACCGTCCCCACCATAGCGCCCACTGTCTCCCACCAGCATCCGCCGTTACCATAGAGGGAGGAAGAGTTTCGCCCGTCGCGAGCAATGCGCAGGCCTCGCGCATGAAAGACAGGTTGGTGGGAGAAGCAGGCGTTTGAGGGGCACCTACCGAGCCCATCCGTGGTGTAGGCGTTGGATGTGTTCGACCGTTGGCAACCGACCGTTTATGACTTTCGAACGTTCCAAAATCATCGGTTTGGCGGTTGGCCGTTAGCAACCGTTGCGACCCGACGGTTTTTGTTTATCGCGAGGACCATGGTCCGTCGCGTTTTCCGAGCGAGTTCGCTCAGAGCCGTTGAGCAATAAACATTGTTAATAATAATCGATAGTCATGCGCCCTTTCTTAGTTAGACCGATCACCCCCCTACAATAATGACTCTTACTTAAATCTTGAGAAACTCAAAGCATTTTGAAGTTACGATATTGCGATTTAAAGCCTGTATCTCCTTCATAATGTCGTATTTCAGCGAACCACTTTTAGTGATATAGTAATTCCTTCATAACGTCATTTTCTGATATTTTCCCCCAACAGATCAGTCACAATGTACTCTTCACAACATGTCCTCCAGAACATTTTGCGGTTAAACTGTACTTTGGAGGACCAATTTTTGTTAACCTTTTTTAAGCAATCCTACAAATTTCGACGAGAAAACACCGAAAATGAAAGTCTTATTGCCAGGGGTTCACTGGTTTAGAAGTTATACGCGTGTAAAGTTGAGCACTTTTAACTAATCACAAACCAACCTAGACTATACCGGTCAGTACTACTTACAATTAGCCGATGCGCTGAATACCCACCATCTATCCAGTGCATGCGCTCAACAGTCCTACCTCTACCACCCAACGAATATCCAATATGGCGACGCTCTAACCTGTCAAAAATGCTTAAAATTGCTCATGTTTACACGTGTATAACTTTTCAACCAGTGAACTCCGGTAACCAAAACTTGAATTTCGTGTACTAAAACTTACGCGTCTATCATTTTATCGTCAAAATGTGTAGCATCACGCACAGAAAACTTGAAAATTTTTGGTCCTCTAAAGTACAGTTCAGCCCATTTTGCTTTTGTCCTGAACGATCTTCAATTAAAAACGATTTCAAATTAGTTTCGCTCCGTAGCTACAGCTAGAAACATATATCTCTCAGCCGCGCGATGCAATGGGGGGAATGCAATAATTTTAGTTTTCCTGTATCCTCCAAAATGGAATGTGAGCCAGACCTTCACCGTTCACGAACCGCAAGATTTGATGACAGAAGACGGAACAACGTCCAGGAAACGGTGGCAGCCGTTGTATTCAGGATTGCTGACACACGCGTGACACTTGTTAGCACGTATTTGGGTTAAGCCACGATAACGCAACCGTCGCGAGACGATAAACGCGTTTCTCGCTGCTCCCCTCCCCGGCTCGTATAAATTCCGTATATCGTTAACGGGGCGGCCGAGCGCCCCTTTATTCCTGGCAGCGACGGCGTGACCTCTTCCGCTCCGTTCGTTCTCGCGAAATAACAGAAAAAATATATATATATACGTAAAGATAGAGAAGAGGAGAATGAAACTCATATTGCAGAGTAGCGAAAAACACGGCGCCGCGACGCCAAGCGACGCGTCGCTCACTCGTTAAGGCCGGCGACCTGTGAAATTTCGAAATAACATCGCGATCCCGTCGCGACGGCCATGAAACACAATTAAAGCGATGACCAGCGGTTGGCACGTTCCGATGATTTTTCACGGGTCGTGACCGCCGTTGCACCTGTTTTTTTCTGGCCTGCAGTCGCGGGATTGAATTGTGGGAGAAACAATGAGCGCCTCTTTTTCATTGTTTTAAAGACTGCCGATCGAATCGATATCGCGGGTTTCAGAATTTCAGTGGCCGTTTTATTGTGCTGCGTCAGCCACGAAATTGGCGTCCATTGTTCGTCTAAGACAGGTCTGGCCAACCTAAATGGTTTCACTGGCCACTTTGATGACGCGTAACTTTACAGCGCGCTGCACTTTAGTTAAACAGGCATTTAAAAAATGTTATACAAATACAAAATGAATAAAACTTTATTGTTATACTATGATTCAATATAATTAACTCTCGAGTCTTAATTAATGAGATATTTGTTTATTCTTTCTTTCACTTAATTTTTGTAAATCTATATTTATGTTCGACTTTTTCTAAATTGTCATCAGTTAATGAAACACGTGATGAACACTTTGTAAATTTCATCTTCGAAAAAAATGTTTCACAAACATATGTGGATCCGAAAACACTTACATCTCGTTGTGCAAAACATATATAACACTGAATAATAATAATACTATTATTGGTTTTAATACCTCTGCAATCTAGCTTATCCACAAGTAATTTTACAGCTCCTTTATTTTTACCTACCAAACCAGGTGCAACGAGAAACAAAGGTTTCAATAATAAAATCGCACGGCGGGCCGCCCAATTTAACGTGGCGGGCCGCGTGTTGGCCAGTGCTGGTCTAAGATGACGGTGCAACATGAAAAGAGTGTGGCTGGGATTGGTGAAAATATTTCTGTAATATAAAATATTTTGTAGTAACGTTTTGGGCAACAGTTAACTTGTTAAAAGGCCAGAAATATTTGCCTAGCGAGAAATTTCCAAAATTCTTTGTCATTCTTCATACTTTCCAAAATTCGAATCATGTCAACCGTACTAATTTAAATCTCTTGACGACTAAATTCATATTTAAAGTTTCCATATGAGACAGGTTAAAAGTCCACGTCGCCAGAATTCAGTAATGAAGAAAGAAAATCTACCACAGCAACTTTGAACCTTTTACTTTCCGTTTCGCCAAGCAAATTTCTCGTTGACCACTCGGTATTTTGCCTTTTCGATATTTTACGCCTTAAATCCGTAAATATTTGCCTAGTGGTACTACCAAAATTCGAATCATGTAAACCGTACTATTTTAAATCTCTTGACGACTAAATTCATATTTAAAGTTTCCATTTGAGATAAGTTAAAAGTCCACGTCGCCAGAATTCAGTAATGCTGAAAGAAATCTACAACAACAACTTTTAATATTTTACTTTCCGTTTCGCCAAGCACATTCCTCGTTGATCACTCGGTATTTTCCCTTTTCGATAGTTAACTCGTTAAATCCGTAAATATTTGCCTAGTGGTAGTACCAAAATTCGAATCATGCAAACCGCACTATTTTAAATCTCTTGACGACTAAATTCATATTTAAAGTTTCCATTTGAGATAGGTTAAAAGTCCACGTCGCCAGAATTCAGTAATGCTGAAAGAAAATCTACCACAGCAACTTTGAACCATTTACTTTCCGTTTCGCCAAGCAAATTTCTCGTTGATCACTCGGTATTTTCCCTTTTCGATATTTTACGCCTTAAATCCGTAAATATTTGCCTAGTGGTACTACCAAAATTCGAATCATGTAAACCGTACTATTTTAAATCTCTTGACGACTAAATTCATATTTAAAGTTTCCATTTGAGATAAGTTAAAAGTCCACGTCGCCAGAATTCAGTAATGCTGAAAGAAATCTACAACAACAACTTTTAATATTTTACTTTCCGTTTCGCCAAGCACATTCCTCGTTGATCACTCGGTATTTTCCCTTTTCGATAGTTAACTCGTTAAATCCGTAAATATTTGCCTAGTGGTAGTACCAAAATTCGAATCATGCAAACCGCACTATTTTAAATCTCTTGACGACTAAATTCATATTTAAAGTTTCCATTTGAGATAGGTTAAAAGTCCACGTCGCCAGAATTCAGTAATGCTGAAAGAAAATCTACCACAGCAACTTTGAACCATTTACTTTCCGTTTCGCCAAGCAAATTTCTCGTTGATCACTCGGTATTTTCCCTTTTCGATATTTTACGCCTTAAATCCGTAAATATTTGCCTAGTGGTAGTACCAAAATTCGAATCATGTAAACCCTACTAATTTAATCTCTTGACGACTAAATTCATATTTAAAGTCTCCAAATGAGACAGGTTAAAAGTCCACGTTGCCAGAATTCAGTAATGCTGAAAGAAAATTTACAACAACAACTTTTAATATTTTACTTTCCGTTTCGCCAAGCATATTCCTCGTTGATCACTCGGTATTTTCCCTTTTCGATAGTTAACGCGTTAAATCCGTAAACATTTGCCTAGTGGTAGTACCAAAATTCCAGCCTGGTGTACCGCAATGTTTCAAATTTCCAGACGCGCTTGTGGGAGGGCGGTGCGAACCACGTTAGTTCGACGAATTTCGAACGAACGCGCGGGCTGTATATCGCGGAAATATTGAAATCACCGGGCTCGGCGAACGGGTAGCGGGCGGTTCTGCGGCTGAATAAGACTTAATTGCAACTGGTAATCCCGCTCCCCAGCCGGAAAATCGAGTTACGCGGACGCGGTGTAGATTACAAAATGATTTTCCAGCTTAGCCCGCCCGGGAGAAGCGCTGCCTCGGCGTGTTCGCACAGTTCGCCGAGCGTTTTAATGTTTATACACACGGCCGCACGCGTTCGGGAGACTTTAACGCCCCGAAACGAGAAGTTAAGGCACTTCCGAGAGCATTTCCTTCGGCGGCCGGGTCATAAAGGAACAACGGTGAAAGCAATTTTCTAATTTCGCCGTTACACTGTCGACGGACACGTGCGCGCACAGGCTAGCACCATTAACCGGGTCGCGAGTGAACTTTAATTCGTTTTCCCGAACGTTCGTTAAACTTTTTTTTACCGCGGTGAAACCGTGAATCTTAACGCCTGCTTTCCATAATCCATTTTTCTGCGACGGTGACGCAAAGTTTTTCCGTGGTTCGATCCCGGGCACACAGCCTCCGTTTCAATCTCGATGCTTATTTGGTAAGTTCGCCGCTACGTGGAGGTGAAACCGCTCGTGGGAGGATGCTCGCGGAAATTGGATGCGTAAATCCAAGGTTGCTTCGCCTCTGCATCGAGGATCCCGGGCTGGAAATAGTTTTTGGGATCGTTAAAATCGAACGTTGCTATTGAGTAAGGTAACGCGATAATGTCAAATAAATGGTACTCGGAAGAAACGATGTAGTATATTGAATATTTCCACCATTATACGGGCTCTCACTGTAATTAATGTATAACCTACCGGCGATTATTTCATAAGTTTTAAAAGTCCATGGTCCATGGTCCATGGTTGAAGACTTTCTAATTAATCCTTCAACAGCTGCAATAATTTCTATCGTGAGCCAACCGGTGATCCCCAGTAACGTTATCTAATAATTTCATTTGAGATTAGAATGTAAAAGAATATTTTTAAATTTCCTTTTAGTATGACACGATTATTGAATATCCCATTAATATGATTCCGATAGGTGAAGTGTTAATAGACAGCAGATTTTATGAATTTATAACAAAAATGATGAAGTGTAATTTGAAGCATTAAAAATATTAGGAGAATTTATATATACTGCTATATTATTTTCAACTTATTGAACATATTTAGAAAGAAATTAAATTTCTATCTCACTCCAATTTGTTGGAATTTGGGCAGGAAATTTAAAGCAGCAAAAACATTAGAAGAATTTAAATATACTGTTACATTACTTTCAACTTATTGGACATATTACGAAAGAAATTAAATTTCTACTTCGCTCCAGTTTGTTGCAATTCAGACATAACATTTTTATTTCACATAAAGATCCGCTATCTAGTAATTCGAATTAGAGAAGGTCGTCGGAATTGTTACACTGAGAAAATTGTGGGACCTACAAAAACCGAATTTAATCTTCTGAAATGGTAGCCAAGGAAGCTCATCCATACGTAGCAGTAAAGAAAGTAAGGGACGAAATACGATAATGTCCAACAGCCCAGTATCTTACGAAATGCTTAGAGCCCATATAAAATATTAGGGTTTACAAAGAAACACGTAGGTCCTAAGAAAACAGAATTAAGTTTTCTAAAATGGTAGTCGAAAGAGTTTAACGGTACGTGGAAGTGATGAAAATGGCAAGGGGTGAAATGAACCAATATCTTATTACCATGCGACAAGTATATGTGGATATGAGTCTTCATAAAATTTTAGGATCCACGAGCAAAATCGTAGGGCCAAGAAAAACAGGACTAAACCCTTTCAAAAATTAGTAGTAGGGTATGAAACACACGAATACCTAACGCCTAGAAAAAATTTGATGTAAGCAAAAAAATGTTAGAATCAGTAAGAAAAATTCTAAAACTTACGAAGACAGATTAGGTCTACTGAAATGGTAGCCAAAAGAATTTAGCAGTAGCGGAAGTGACGGAAGTGGTAAGGGATGAAATGAATCAAGATTAAGTAACCCTCTACCATCTACGGTAAAAATTGTAAGGCCTAGAAAAACATATCTACACCCTTTCAAAGATTAAGTATATTCGTCCAGCATTATGTAAGAGTGAAAGGGTAGTAGAGGATGAAACACACGAATATCTAGCGCCCAGAAAAAATTTGATGTGTGCGGAAAAATTCAAAAGTCAGTGAGAAAAATTGTAGGACCGACGGAAAACGGGATTAAGTCTACGAAAACGGTAACCTAGAAAGTTTACGCTTCCTTGGAAGTGAACAGAATGTTAAGGGTTGAAATGCTTATGTTCCAGGCGCCTAGAAAACCGACGCCGCAGCCCTGAACCGGATCGTGAGCTGAAACAGAAATCTTTTGGACGGTGACGCCACGCAGTTTCGACTAAAGAAGGCAAAAACAAACGACTTTTCACGAGGAAATCCACTCGACAGGATAAACAATGACGCGCCTCGCATGCTGCATAGCAAGTCACTATGCCGCAACGCAGGAATTTGGGTTTTCTGCGTGACAACGCTGGAAAAATCGACTGTATCGTTTACTGTGCAAACACGTACTCGCGGCTATTTTGTGGAAGGTTCTCTGAAATTCTCGACACAATCGCCGCGGAGTTGTACAGGCGACTGGAAGTTTGAAATCACTTTGTTGCCTTTTCCCAGTTGGGCAAATAAGCCGGAATTACTAGCTACCACTGCGCTCGTCGCACACCGCGTCAACCCCTTTACTTCTTTCTGCCACCCTTATCGGGGCTGTTCTATTTTTTAATCATCTGTGAGAGGAAATGGAGTTTTACTTACTATCTATAGACACGTTTGGTCGGAGGATGAAGCTCCGAACACACAGGAAAAATAATGGTTTTCATTCCGACGTATAGTACAGTGTTCGCAGTTGATCAATTTTGTTTGATATTTTTCTGAAAGCTCGGTATTGACCTCAATTCGGTTTTCAATATTTAAATATAGATATGGAATCCGGATTTCCATGCAATATATAAATTGTCTGCATTTATTAAATTTATTGCATTCATTACAATTACATTATACAGTGAATAATACATATGCATTTATTTATGTTCTCTATCATTTTAACAGAATTTTTGAATTTTTGAAATATGTTCACTGTTTTAAATTTCACTTCTCGTTTTTGCGATACATGTAGAAATTCTGTGGTCTAATCATACATAATGGACATGGAGTACTTCAACTGGATTTTCTCGAAATCAAATGATAGAATGTAGTTTTTAATCACTATTTCCTGCTCGTAAATAAATTGCTTCCAGTATCAACAGTGCCTATAGATATTTGATTGAAAAATAATTGATAAAATAATAGCTTTCGATTCGAACGTTTTCAACAATTTTTTAACCGCGTCCAGAGAGTAGATCGCAAGACGACACATTTAATTTGCGACAAGTAAACATTGAGAAATCGAGATATTTCGTTTATTGTATCTTGATAGTGGTTAGGATTCCAGTTTTAAGACTTCCAGACCCCAAAGAGAAGTTGATTACTAAGGCTCCCAGAATTTCGAGGAATTATTTTCCATTTTACCGGGTAACAAAAGTGTACACTGTCGCGTGGTTCAATACGTTTTCTGAACATCTTACGACTAGCTTTTTAAGTCCAAAATCTTAAATCGTAAGTCTTTAAAAACCCTCTTGTTGAAAATTAACTTTTGAGTGCACTTTTCACGTATTTTGTATTTTAAAAACTGTTCTAAGCAAGACTATCGATAAAAAATGCAGTGGATACATGTCAAACAGAAAACTGACAGATTTCACAAACATTTCCGTTCAAAATTTTTCTACCAATCATCCGTCATCGACAAACCTCCCTGTCATCTACAACATCTGTCCCATCAATCTCACGCTTATGAATTTTAGCGCCAGCATTGTGTTTTACTTAAAATAATTCAATTATTCCCCGAAACTCATAATCGACGGGATTGCTTATCATAAATAAATCGTGTGGAGTAATAAGAAAAAATATATCACTCACGAATCATCCCATTTTTATGATTACTAAATCAACTTTACAAACGTGTTCGACCTAATTATTTCTTCAATACTAAAACAAAACATATAAGTCCACCAATCACATTGAGAACAAAAGGATTCAACGATTATGTAGAATAGTGTCTAAATATAATAGAAACATCAATGTAATGATTACTGTATGCACGGATTAAAATAGTCTTCAAATAGTCGATTAACCCCTTACCCTACGATTTATTTTAACACTCAATCTACCGAGCATTAAAATTTTCTAGTATGTATTGTTTTATAAAAATAACAAGATTGAATTTATTTAAACTTTGTGTGATTTTTATTATAACATATGCATCGGTAAAGAAATTTATTGAATCAATTCCCTTGATGTCGTCTTTATAACTACAATAATTTGAAAATGAAAAATCTGAAACCGGTCATTTGACCGGCTGTGGTAGGTTTAGTGTTAAGGTTCCAGTGACTAGAATTTCTTTGTACTTCATCATTTCCTAGAACAAGGAGAAGATTTATATTTATTGTATGCCTATATGTTCTCCGATGGCTGTATATGAACAACAACAAAACAGAATTTTATTCCGGTTTAAAAGAAATTAATAACACACATATTTATTAAACTCTGTTTACAGAGTCTTCATCACGAGTCTCGCACAATGTTACAGAGCAAGGGGTTAAATATCAAGAAATCGCGATATTTTGTTAATTCTGTCTTGAAAGTCGTTAGGTTAAGAACATTTAAATTTGTGTACCCCCAAAAGAAATTATGTTCCTAAGATCACGAAGCTATCAAGAAACAGATCAATTTTGTTAACTTCATCTTGATAGTCGTTAGGATCCTAACTTTAAGACTTCCAGCCACTAAAGAGAAGAGTATTTCTAAGGTTCCCAGATGCTCGAAGAATAATTTTCGACTTTACCGAAGAACTCGTAACGTGATGGAATCCACGCAGATTTATTGCGATCGGAAATAGTCGTTGGCACGAACGGAGGCGTGAAAACCGAGCGGGAAATGCAAACGAGGGAATATTTTCTTAGACATCGATGAAGATCGATCCTGTTGGAATCGAGTCTGACGAACGGAGAGGGTTGCGCACACGGACGGTGACAAACAGAGCAATTTTCCACGACACGTGGCGATCCATTCTCAAAGCGGAAACGCGGCACGCAGCATTCTTCGCGAGACCCTCGCAAATTCCTCGCCCGCAGGACATTTTCGCCTTTTTCCGGAGATTTATTTGAAACGGCTCGAGGTAACGGCGCCGTTAGGAATGCGGACTGCGAATCTGCAAATCTGGAATCTCTTTCCGACTACTTTCATACCTTTTGCAATTGGAGACCCTTCTGCGATGGGTAACTGTCGGTTCGAGGTTCATTAAAAAATCTATTTTAACGCGTTGACTGCTACTTTACCCATATATGGCTGACAGAATTATTTGTACAAATTTAAAAATAATCTTTTTCACTAATGTATTCACTGTACCATATTTGGTTCGTGTATGCAAAACACAGAGTGGAAATTATAAAGCGTTACAGGCGCATGAAAGTTGTTCACTACCGAGGGGGACATCATGCGGTGAGACTTTTATTTTCTCCGGTGGACACTACAAGGTGAGGTGAAGGTCAACTTTCTTTTTTTAAATGAAATGATATGTTTTTTATCCACCACAAAATACTGCGTTTTAAATGGAGTTCAATTACCTATGACTCAAGGTCATTCAAGGTCAAACTTGCAGGGAAATGCAGAAAAGGTGTGATCGTTTTATTTGTCTAATCCTGACAGAAAGCAATGTGTATATAATAAATTTATACCTAACCATTTATTCACAATCTTCATTTTTTCCTTGCTAAATAAAATCCAAATTGCGGAGGTTCGTAAAAATAATTTCACAAAATTTCAATAGCCAAGAATTAAGTCTTATGTAATGTTACGATGCAGTTTCGACGATTTGAAATGTCTCAAACCAATGAATATTATAGTATAATTATTGCAGAAACCATTTGAACAAAATCGAGCTATGAAGTTTGAATGAATAGTTGGGATGTCAGAGGATCAAATAGTTCACTCCAAAGGTGAATAGTAGTTACAATTAAATTTGCACGCACAGGTGTTATCGACCACGTGTCGCGAAACATTACGCGAGCGGCCTTTGAAAGTTTATTAAAAATCATTCTGCTGGAACACGACCGCGACCATTATCCGAGTCAGTTGAATTAAAAGGCTCACGTCGAAAAATTGTTCGCATGATCGACCGGGAACAAGGGTGCGCGTTTCAAAGGATTAATTCCAGGCGATCGATAAATCGACCAAAGTTTGTTTGTTCGAATACGTATCGCGGGTGATTGGATCCATTGTGGATGCCCTTTGCTATTCAGGATGACCGTAAAATACATTAAAATTGATTACAGACGACTAGTAATTTTCCGACAATCAAATTATAACACATACCCGTGCAGAAACAAACGAGAAGATGCATAATAATGAACTTTTGCGGATGTTATCAGTAATAGCACCTTCGAATTTAATTTAATTCATACATGCGAAAATTGAAAAGCATACAAATATTAATAAGTTGAGAATGATAAATCAGCTTTCTAAAATTATTTTAGTCTCCCACTTGCTACAAATATCACCTACTCATGTTTACCATAAATGCATGAAATCTTGCCGATTATATAGCAGAAACAATCACATAACATACACAAATTTTATAACTAATTTAAATACAAACAGTTGTCGCATTAATAAACTCACCGCCGAGGCCAATAATATATTATTATACATCCGATCATATTTCCAATAATTTCCATAATGTTAACTTATCATGTATACCGATAAATTAGTACAAAATATGGTAATTTAACCAAATTATCTACCGACTCCCCAGCATTCTGGAAACAAGTGACTCCGGTATCTTGGAATTAACAGTGGCTCATAATCATGTAATGATTTATCGCGGGATTACATGAAAGTGAAGTTACATCGATTAATATGCCATTAAATATCTACTGCATTAATTTGCTGATTACACGCCGATCAATTAACAGATTCGTAACGTAGGCGTAGCTATTCGCGATTCGCGGTGATTGCGGCCCCTCTTTCCTCTCTTATTCTCTTCCCCTCTCTCTTTTTCTCTCTGTGGCGTAGTCGATTTTTTTCTCATCGGATAGCTCGTTTAACCCTATCTTATCTCTCGATTGCTCCTTGTTCGAACTGGATCGTGAATTCTTTAACATGCATCGACGTTCTACCGCGCTCCTGTATCGTCTTCAGGTTTCCACCCTATTAGGCAACCTGCTCGTGTTTCCCTCAGGATATCGGTGCCGAGCCGAACAAAAGCTCTTCAAAGGCTGTGCGAATCTATCCATCAATTTAGCACGAAAGAACCGCACTCGATGCCCGCACGGTTCTAGCAAAAATTAATCGGTTTTTCTACGTTTCAACCATTAACTGATACAGTGCTTACTGAAATTACTGAAAGTATCATACTAGGAATTTTCTAACTAGACTGCGAACCTTTCTGCAAAGTAGAAATTATGTGCATCTACTGCAACATACCAGAATCAAATACATTTCATCCTTTAAGAAGGATGCATTTGATACTCTGAAGTATTTTAAATCTTCCTAGTGTTTTAAATTGGTCTACACATTTTTATCATAAATGCATATAATGTTTTAGATTATTTCTTTTCTTTAAAGGTTTTTGACACAGACAAATAAACGATACTGAGTTTCTGTAACAGAAGAAATGACATTAAAGTTTATTCTCTCCTTTATGTCAATCCCCTTGTATAACTTTGGTTAAACTGTTTTATCGCTCTGAATTGCCGTACATGGCTGCATTTACTTCAATTACTTAACACATTATTTACCGGCGATTATTTTATAATTTTTTGAAATTTATAATCGATGGCTGAGGACTTTTTAATTAATTCTTCGATAGCAATCGAATTTCTAATCGTAAACCAACTAGTAACCCTCGGTAACGTACTCTAATAATTTCATTTGGTATTATTATGTGAATGGAGATTATTAAGCTTCCTTTTGGTACGTCACAATGATTAGAAAGCCTATTAATTGGCCTGCGGTAGAAAAAGTGTTCAATATTGATTATAAAAGAATCACATTTTATTTCGTCCAAAAATGAAGGCACGAAACATTTGTATTTGTTGGACATCGTTTAAAATCTTCGTCACGAGTCTGATTCGTTAAAATACGACAAGGGGTGGAGGATCAAATAATCGGCGATAGCCAGGGAACGCGATATGGAATTTACTCTCGGAATTTTTCATCGGTACCGATCGTCCAGCTTTCCGGGTTAAAACCGCGTGAAAATTGTAATGTACACAGCCAGACCGCGGAACGAGCCACAGGATGCTCGAATTGCTGGTTTTTGAACCGAGAAAGAAATTAACTGTACAAGGAAATTAACGCAATCGCAGCATCAGTTTGTTAAAACTGCAACTTTTGTGGTTGCTCTTTTTATACGATCTCCGTGTTTTCTCAAGGTAAACTCTTACTTAGCTCGCACACACGCGAATCTATAACAAAATAAATCAACATTCAGCATGAAAAGTCAGAAAAGAATATATAGTACACCATTTAAACATATTATTTCCTTTATCGGTTCTTTTGTGACAATTTAGATGCTTGAGAGAAGAAGTGTACGATATGTTATGTACACAGGGTGGGGCCCCCAGAAACAGGTCATGTAAATCGTCGTAGTGTTCGAAGAGTGCATTGAGACACTTTACTTTCTATTGCAGTTGACCTTGCGTGACCTTGAATGACCTCCATAATAGGCCACTGTATTCGTGTTGAAACACACTATCAGAATGTAAATAAAAAACCATACCGTTCCATTTAAAAAAACAGAGTTGACGTTAATATCTCCTTGACGTCTGTAGCTATAAAAAAATTAATGACATCAGATTACGAGCGCCTCGATATCAAGTATGTTTGGTCTGATGCATTTTCTTCTATCTTCAAAAGCAAGCGAGTTATTCAGGTGACCTGTTTATAGTGCCCCACCCTGTATAAACAAAAGATTTCTCTTTTTCATAGTTTATGTTTTACAAGATTAGATTCTTAATTCAAAGCTACCCAGTATAAAATTGTAGGCGTTGGATGCGTTCGACCGTTGGCAACCGGCCGTCGATGGCATTCGAAGAAAGTTTTCGTTGCAGAATCATCTGTTTGGCGTTTGGTCGTTAGCAACCGTTGCGACCCGACGGTTTTTGTTTGTCGCGAGGACCATGGTCCGTCGCGTTTTCCGAGCGAGTTCGCTTTGAACCGTTGACCAATAAACGTTATTAATTATAATAGTATATTATAGTATATTTCGTATGTATAGTATGTATAGTATAGTATATGTATAGTATATATTCGTTATATATATTATATTATAGTATATAGTATACTCGCTCCTTCTTAGTTAGACCGATCAGCCCCCTCTACAAAATGATTGTTTTATATAGCTTAATGTGGCTTACATCAAAACGTAGCTGAAGAATCTAGTGCGTACATGGCATTCCAAATGCTTAATAAAAAGAAGAAGATTTTTATTGACTGTTTTTAACGAGACTGAATTCTTCATTCCAGTCCTCATAATTTATAAGAATTAATACTGCAGCTTTATGCAGCTTACTTTTAAAAAATAACAGAAGACTATGGGCGTACAATTAAGTTAATGTTTGCGGTCCCAGGAGTTGAGTACAAGCAGAAGATTAAAAAGGAGCACATAGCTAACCCAGCAATAAGGAAATAATAAAACAACCAACGCAAGATGGCATCCCGCCGCAGCTAAATTTAAATGTCTCCCCGGACGAATTCTAAAAGTAATTTTCCAAGAACGGAAAACTTCCTTCGAGGAAAAGCGTTCTACTCTGTTGCGGCGGCACGGAATCGATTCTCACCTCCGTCGGGTCCGTTCCATTAGCTTTTTCCTGTTGAATGAAATTTTCAATCGGCCGGCCGGATCTGTCCACGTGAACGTCTGCTTGCGGGGGTGGACCGGAAGTTTTTTCATCGGCATCTTATCAAGCCGAGACAGCCCGTCATCGATGCGTTTTTAATCCGTAGCCGTGAGCAGCTGCTTTATCGGTGATACGTATCCATTCATCGCATGAAACATAAGCCCGTAGGACGCCCGATGAAAAAGACGGATACCCTTGAAACATCCACCAGTATCAAGGGACACTTAATCCTTCTGGGATGTACGCGTGAAACGTCCCTCTCCGGACGTTTAATCACTTCGCCGTGCTCTTCGTCTTTTTCGAAATACCTCGCAGTTGCCCGTGCCACAGAGGATGTTAAAAATTACGAAGATTGACATTTTTAGCGGAGATCGTGGTTTTAAACGTGTACATTACTGAACATAAGTCAGTATGTGTCATTTTCAGTACTATTTTATGTATATTTGGTCAGTACGCCTGCAGAGTACTAAAGAATTTAACATTAATAATTTTATACTATACAGACTGTTTTACAGGTATTTTGTGAAAATAATAAAAATTTCTTATTCAGACTTTAAGTGATTTGTATCATAATACAGTGGATGATCAAATTATTAGAACCACAATTGGGTTCTAATATTAATATACTATTAGAACAAAAACTAATTAATAGACTGTGGCTTGTATGCATTTGTGACACAGATGAGTGGATTAAATATAAAACAGAGAACAGGTTAAAAAAGTACCAATACGCTATTATCGACTTATTGAAATGGTCAAAGTAAACATTAACATTGTAATAACACTGTACTCTGTAATTACTGCATATGCAGTTTTAGATTTCGGTAGATTTCTTTATACAGAATGGAATTGCGAAGATGATTTTGATTTTATTGAAGTTCTTTAAGAGCTCTGTTTTGCTGAGTTTGAAAAAATCAATATGATATAAATGCATACGCATTCCACATTACACTATATCATCTTGATAGTGATCTATCTTACTTTCTTCATCTGTCGCTTCTCAGAGAAAGAATTTACTTCTCCCTCCTGGTAGCGCTGTTTTTCCTTGATCTCGTTTTTAATCATCTTTAATTGCACCTGCATATCTCTTTCTCTCGTTCTCTCTCTCTCTCTCTGCATTACTTGTTATCTATTCTCCATTTTACCTGAATTCTTTGCACGACCTGTGTATAGGCTATTTCTCCCTCGCGTGCGTTTACTGCATTCTCAGTATTTTATTAATTTACTTTTCTCACGCGTCAAAGGACTATTTCATGTAACTGTTTTTATGCATCGTTCCAGTGAACTATAAGCAGTATAAAAGTGTATTCATTTCATTAGAGTTTCTGAAAATTTATATTTTATCAAAGAGAAGTGCGAAATATAAAAAGAGTTTCTAGAAACTCGCCTGTGGGTGATAGGAATACTTGACATGGAGCATGCAAAAATATTTATATCTTTAAGTGAGCCTTGTGCATCGCATCGGGTCCCATCAAAATGGCGGTTCAAAATAGTTTTTGTTCACATTCATAATTTAAATTCATCCTAATCATAGCTAACGTATTCAATTCAGCAAATTTTGTTCTTTTGGGTACACACATATTACGCTAAAATTCTGAATAAGTACACTCTTATTAATTTTGCAAAGGAGCGTTCAATAGTCAATTTTACTGCTCGATAGATCCGATATTAACCTTCCAGCCGTGGACGATATATTTTTTCTATAAAATTGCGAGCTATGTTTAAACGCTATTTATAATAGTTATGACGATTGTATGAATGGAATGTAAAAAGAAAAACAACAATTTAAGTACTGACTCGTAATTTGATTAACATTTAGCGTACATAATGCGGGAAACCTAAATATAACCCAGTCGTCTATTTACGTTTTATGATGGTGAAATCTCTTTGCAGAATTCAGTTTCGTACACGCTATTAAAAACAATCAATCGCAGCTTTCGCAAGTTCGACAATAAAATAAAACATAGTGCTCTGCAGTCTATTTTATTGTTATTGCCGCAGAGATTATTGGTCTCCGTAAGTATGACCAACGAAAACAGTCGAAACTGTACCGGTGGTATTTTCTTGTTGCTTCTAATGTCTATGTACATATATACGAGCGTGCAACAGACCGTCGCGGCACGCGCTGATTCAGAGAAAGAAAGGGAAGGAGAGAAAGCGAGAGAGAGAGAGAGAGAGAGAAAATACGATCGTTTTTCACTGGGAAAGTTTCAGCATCTGGCGGACGACAAATTGGTCGCTGTCCCCTTGATTCGAAAGCGATTTCTCGCCGAGCGTATTTCCGGCTGGGTTCCCTTGTCTCATGCGTTATGAAACCTCGTCGTGCATGCGAACGACGCTGACCAAATTACGCTCTATTATCTCGTGGACGCGAAAATGTGGCCGACAGTTACCGATCATTAAACGAAATATTGTTTCCCATATTAATTTCGCTCAACAACAATGCATTTATACAATGAATTTGTATAGTTGACGAATATCCACAATATCATACGTTTATCAGAAATGACCTTCATTTTGTTTCAAATAGAGATAAATGTTTTGAGGGACAGTTTTTACGAAGAAGATCATGTTGAACGACAAATGTCCATATTATGTCGATACTATTATATCTTCCTCGTAAATGATGTTCATTTTGTTCTTATAGAGATAAATGTTTTCAATTAAATTTTTTTTAAGGACTGATTTACGAGAATAAAAATCACACAGAAGCTTGGTGCTTTATTTAGTGACATATTGATTAACAAGCTATATCAAGGGCTATTTTCAACGATTTCAATAGAAGGATTTTAAAAAATTCCTGTAACCACTGATACACTTGATCTTTTTAAGTTCCTGACTATGAACTTTGGAGCCTCGCTATGATCAAAACGATAATATTATAAAATACTATCTTGTACGAACAAATTTATGTTAATAACCGGCATTTTGAAAGACAATTTATGTGCTAAAATAAATGTTCTAAGCTTTTGTTCGTTCATGTTGAAATTAAATTGCGATTATTCATGTAAATTCAAGCTTTCAAGGAATGCTATACAAACAATCACATAAACGGTATATTTTTATTAAAATAAATGTGAAAAATGTATTCAATATCTTCAATCTCTTTTATTAAAATCAATTAACGAATGTTTATATAAGTATAAATTTTTAAGGACTGGCTAACGAAAACAAAACATGTACCTATAAAACCGAATGTCCAACAAAATATTTAAAACGTATGATTGTTTTTAGTAAAGTATTGTTCGAGCATATTTTTCATTAATTTATAGACTGCGGACCTTTATGCATTTAGTACTTATAAAAATTTAAACGAAAAGCTGCATTGCAAAATTCGATAGAATTTACAACGATATTTATTTATTTTGAATTTACAAAGCCTATTACCACTGAAAATAAAATTGTATTTGATCTCACTTTCTTAAAATTGGTCTACAAAAGTTGAAAATTGCATTAACATCCGCAATCTACTAATTAAAATACATCGATCACGTACAGTGTAAGCATTACGTTCGTCATTAAATACTTCATTATGTTATAAATGAGATGAGCAATTTATTAGAGCATCTCTGAGGATTTGCATACGATTTGGCATAATAAACGCGAGCAGTCCGATTGAAACATTCCGCGTTCTTTGCGATCGATTTCAGTCCGGTAATCGGCACCTCAACGAGGGTGAAAACCACGACGCAGTCGCGGTTGAAACGTTAATTGCCCAGTCCGCCGCGGACGAGATAACTTACCGTCTTCGTTTAAGGGAATTGATAACGGCAATTAAGAAGATGGCGCTCGCCCCGTATTTTTCTTACGACGTCTCGCCGAGCGAATAGATCACGGGTCTGTAATAATAGCAGATAGGCGACGCGCGATTAATCACGCGTGTCCGTCGGCGCTGTAATTAAACAGGGGATAAAAGGCGGAAAAGTAGCGACCGGGAGATATTATTCGCCAGCGATTATACCGAGGAATCGCGTCGATTCCGATGACCATCGCTCGATTTTTCTCGAGAGCCGCCCCGCCGGAACAATAGCGTTTCATCCACCACGTTAATAACGCTTGGCTCTTTCGTCGAGTGAGCACGCGCCGAGCCGTCTCGCGCGGAAAACTCACCGATCGACGTGCAATTCGCGGAAAATTCCCTGAAAACGGAGTATCGCTTGACAAATTGCTTTGCGGCGCGGAAAACGACGGATACCAAAATCCAATGCTAGAAAAGAAGTAATCCATTCCATTGTAAACTTCGATTACTCTTTACTGCATTAAGGATGTTTTACCGCCTCGAACGATTTACTGAAATGTATGGGACACAGTCTTCACAGAAATATTTATCCATCACGTTCCTGCGGAGCAGCGTTCTTCGCGATGGGGTGAAAGCAATCCTCAAAATTAGGGGTTGAAAGTCTGTTTTATTTAGTGTCTTTGGAAACAGAGGCTGGGGGAAAATTTTTTCTTTCCAGCTGCGTGGTCCCTAATAAAGAATTCAGACGAGTCGACAATTCTTAAAAGCGTTTGTTTAGAGAATGTATTAAAAACTGGATTTAAAACATTTTTGTTTATTAATTGCTGGAATACTAGGGTGTCTCGGTTTGCGGAGAGACAGTGTACTTTATACGAGAAGTCTAATTGTTCCAGTAGATTCAGTTGCAATCCATCCAATACGAAACAATCGTCATTAAATGAACTAACATAAAAGAGAATATATAGAAATTTATGTTCTTTGGTAATATGTCTAATGGGTTGAAAATAATATAACAGTATTTTTTATTTCTTCCAATGTTTTTATTGTACCCATTCATTTTTATCATGAATACATAAAATCTGCAGTCTAGTCATTACTATTTTAAGTTAGAATCTAAATTCTATTATCCAATTATCTGAATTCTATTATAAATTTCTACTCTAAACTTCTCTTATCCGAACGTCGACCTCTGTTATCGGAACCAACAAGTGCCGGGGTGGGAGTGTTTGGATAAACTAGGTTATACCGTCGCGTGTCTCGCCCAGTTCTCGAGTCTCGTTTCATTTTGAAGCAAAAATCTGTACTGCGATTACACAATTTTCTTCAACTACAGTTGTATCACGCTTAGGGATTGCAATACCGGTACATCGGTATACCGAATACCGGTATTTCGTGCTATTTTGCAATTTTGTGAAACCGGTATTTGCTAAAGTAAAATACCGGTATTTTCGTTATTAGCTATAAATAATAAATATTTTCTTTGGGGCATCTACTCTTATTTAAAATTTACAAATTAATTTTTCCGATAGTGATTTTGATTTAATATCAAAAACTGTATCAGCTCTGCTTCCAATAAAGCTGGCTGTGGAAGCATTATGTCGGAAGGATTCCAACTTCTCAACAGCGAATGCAACAATAAATTTTATGTTGCAATCACTTAAAGATCAGAACACGTCTCCGTCTGAGGAATTATACAGTGCATTGAAAATTCGTATGCAGGAAAGGCATAGTGAACTAGAAAATATTTTGAAGTATTTACATAATTATAACGACTTTAAAAAAGAAAACTAAGAGGTAGAAAAGAAGCTATCATGGTCAAATTTAATTAAGTTCGTCGTCAATTTCCACAAAAACATTTATGAAAAACAAACACAAACCTATCCAGAAGAATTTGATGTTGATGTTAATATCGAAAAAGAATTGTCTCTCGAGAAGAAAGTAGCTATAAATAAAAAAATTTCCAGGAACAATAATAAAAAAATGATAGAAAAAATAGGTTTATCCAAAACCGTCAGACGAGAGACCGAGTTGTTAGAAGATGAAGGACATCGAGGCAAACATTTAGAGAAAGTATATCGCTCATTGTTAACAGCACCACTAACCAGCGTGGATGCGGAAGGAGCATTTTCAACTGTAGGTAATTTTTGCAGAAAAATACGTAGTTAATAAACAACTGTGTTTTTGTACCTTCTTGAAAATTCCTAACACCGGTATTAATTCCGGTATTCCGGTACAACGTTTAAACAAATACCGAATACCGGTATTGTATTTTTGGTCCGGTATTGCAAACCCTAATCACGCTCTTTCCAATCCCTCTTCTACACACGTTCTGTTCAGACTCGAAGATTCGGATGAGGAGGCTAAACTCCACGATGTCTGCAGTCCACGAGCAACAATTACGAAAACAAACAAAATATTCTCGGAGTTACGAATCGCATAGGGAGGCGTCGCGACGTCGAATCTTTTCGGCGAGCTAATTTCGCGGAAGGAAACGAGATTTGAATAACACGGTAGAGCGCGGATCTCGTCGCGAGCCTGTTTCACCGATCCGTTCGCTTCGCAAATTGCTCGGAAACCCCTTGAAAACATTTCCGGTGAGCTGCTTTCGAGAGGCAGCCTCGGTGACGTAATTCGAATCAAAGCGGGACGAACTCCACGCCCGCGCCACTCTTCGCCACCCCCGCGACCACAATGCCGGAAAATAACTCTGGCCCGAGGTAGTTTTTAACTGGGACCGCGACGGTTTCGCGGCGTTAAAATGCTTCGCTGATTTTCATATATTATTCAATGCCCCTTCCCTCGACGGAATAATTACGTGTTAACCCCCTTTGCCTACCTTATTTTTCGTTTACCCCCGCCCCACCTCCCGCGTCCCTTTGGGCCGCCCTCGCTATTCAAAACGTTTTAAACTCTCGCGCTGAAAGCTTGCTACCAGTCTTTTCTGTCTGGTGTTTTTTACCGCGCAGACAATCCTGAATAATATACCGGCGTACACAAAGACGCTAACCGGGAAGCATTCTGGCCTGCATTTTTCTACTTTCCTTCCAAACGTTTTCCCTTCGCAGTTTTACCTGGCCGCCACCCGCAAGTCGATTTAAATTTCCGACGAGGTTTACAAGCCCGCCTCGCGGCGCGAATGATATGGTTCCATCGCTGATCCTCCGCTCACGGTTTCCAGACGCTTGTTCGTAAACCGACACGATGTTTGATCGCGTTTGAATCGGTCACTTTGTGATCGACAATAGAACTTCAATCTTTTCATCAGAATGTGATTTGTTGTGCCAGAAGAGCTTTGTGTGCTTTTATGTCCGCCGGGAATTGTTTCCTGTATGTTTGAGCGAGAGATCTACGTCAGGGTCTACGTTACCAGTTTTTAATGTTTTTACACCAATCATCTTTTGTTTATAATGATTTTTGTGTAAAGTTTTTACCATAGTGACATATTCGTGACTCCTTTCCGGTTAAAATGATACTCAACACGATATAATTCGGATCATATTTACAATAATTTTCCGAAACTTTCATCGTCCATTACACAAATAAATATCATCGCAGTAGTTCTTATTTGGCATCATTTTCATTAGAAAAATGCCACGAATATCTTAGTGAAAGTTCCATCAAAAAATAATAAAAAATAAAGAAGTTTTGTCATTGGATTAATAGTGGTCTCACACCGATATACTCGACCCGTATTATGTTACACTTCTCGGCGACCGAGGCCTCTCGAGCTTCGGTGTCCGTCCTTCCGTTCGCCAGAGGTCGAAAAATAGTATCTTCTACACGATAATTGACGTCGGCCGGACTCGTGGTGGCGACAATTAACCATGAAATACTGTATCATCGTAATTATATCTTATTTGGTATCATTTTCATTGGAAAAATGTCACGAATATGTTGATGAAAGTTTCACAAAAAAATAAGAAAAAATACAGAAGTTTTGTCATTGGATTACTAGTAGTGTCACTCGACCCGTATTATGTTACACCTTTCGGCGACCGAGGTCTCTCGAGCTTCGCTGTCCTTTTCTACGTTCGGCAAAAGTGAAAGATAGTATACCTGAGCGATAACTGTCCCTGGCTGGTCCCGTATTGTGTACAGTGTCGCCAGATCCACCCATAACTGGGTGGATTTTCCTCTCCTCCTCTTCCCCTTCCACTATCCCATTCCTCTACATGAGAACACTCCAACGTCCCCCACTAAGACCGTAGACTGGTCACGTGACGTGCCGCGCAACGTGTTACATATTACTCTGGTCATCAGAGAGGTGGTAAACTGTATTCCCCTCGATTTAACCGATCTGGCGACACTGGTTGTGTACAGTTATCGATAAAATACTGTATTAACACTAACCATACCGAGAAGAAAATGTGACTGGTATACGTTGTTTTATAAAAATTACCAAATTCATTTCGATTTCTCACAGTTTTCACAGAAATACGTGCTTGAATGATTTCCAATGGAGGCATCTTTGCAGTTTCAATAATTGTAAAACATAGAATGTGAAACCTGACAATACTGTTAAACTCTAAACTTATTGTTTCAATGCTTCGGAACGAAGCCATTAAATCAAATTTCAATTAAAACTAACGAAGTATCACATTCAGACCTACAAACTATCAACTAAGAATATAAACTGACGATTTTCCCAAGTATTCGAAGTAGCCTAGCTCCTAAAATTCTACCCAGACAATGATAACCACCACTAGACTTGTTTCGTCGCAAGAAAAATTTGTTGGTACCTCTCCCACGTTTTTTCCCATCAATGATTCGAGTTTCGGATTCGAATCACGCGGCTGGCCGATTCGATTTGTATCGATAGAATGGCTCGGATCAGTGCCCGCATATGGCAGCCCCGCGGGACAGATCAATCGCTCTTCGAAAGTAGCTTAGCGCTTTCGAAGGAAGGACGACGAACCAAAGAAATTGGCACATCGGAACACATGGAACTAGCATGGGTCAATTTGTCCTGAAATTACCTCGTTCGCACCTAGGACTAGTGGAAAGCTACCAGGAGAGTTTATAATGGGCAAAGAAGTGAAACTCTGAACCCTATGTACATCAGGAAATTTGATTTTTGCTTACGAGAGACCAGCATCTCTCTCGGATGGGAAATGTTTGAAATTGAATTCCGGTACGCTAACCGCCGGGGGTTGATAAATCTCTGGGGGCTCTAACCACATACTAACTACCAGCAGACTCGCCCGGAAGATTTAATCATCGTTTAAACATACTCGGGAAATTTTTGCGTTCGTGTATTATTAATGAAATTTATGATAGACGACTTAGAAATTAACTTATTTGTAGTTGGATTAAAATAGTATTTCTTTGGTGAACGAATAAAAGAGTAAAAGACAAAGTTGGGTTAAATATCATTGCAAATCATCATTTATAATGAAAGAAAAATGTTTATGAGTGGACTGTGGATTTTATCCATTTATGACAAAAATGGGTTGCTGCAATTTTAAATAGTACAAACATTACAAGAATTGAAGGGGAACGACACATTACTTTTGTCCTGCTAACAACAGAATTGAAATTTTTATTTAAAAGATTTAGGGGATTAATTAAATAAATATTGAGATTTGTATTTAATTAAAAGGAGAAGAAATTTTGTATATAAATTAAATAAAGGAAGAAAAATTTTGTTTTTGGTTCCAGTACCTCGTAATTGTTGTGATGTGATGATGATACGATAATATAATATGATATGTATTTTGTAATCATAAATCTGATGAAGAACGAAACACATGTAATAATTTTTTATTTATATTCTCTTGCTCGTCCATTAGAGATATGAAAAAGTTGAAATTACATTGATTCATATAGGATATTCAAAATGCAGAATTAATTCATTTTGTTTTTGAATTAAATTGGACCACGATCAATAACGACGAATCTATCTTTTTCATCGACGATCTGTTTAAAAAAATGGTTTCAGTGCCATGTTTTTGAATCCATGAAACTGAATAGAATTAAGGTAATGATAAAGTAAAAATAAGACAATAGTGGAGTCAGTTAATAACTACAAAAATAGATTTGAAGAAAATGTGTTCTTTTAGTAACAGTGTATCCTAGATCAGCAAGTTCTGTCATTTTATATTCCGTAGTTTTAAATGTACTCATTCATTTAAAATCATCATCATTGTGTTATTATTGTATCACTCAAAATTTCGTAAATTTTTAAAATGTTTCTTGATGTTTCGTTCCAGGAAAAAATAAATATTATAGAAAGAATGTGAGGAAGAACGAAGATTTGTTTTCGAATAAAAATTTAGCCAAACGGCGCACAGAATTTGAACGTACTATCCGCCATGTTCGCACGACGAGGAGGAGCTGTCCTTGCACATTTCACCCTGTCGTATCTTTATATATTCAGCGGATCGTGTATCGGTCTCAAGCAAATATCCTCGAGCAGTCTCGGGGGAGGAAGTTTGATTCACGACTTCCGGGGAAAAATTCGATTCTATTTCCATGATTCGGCCGATTGAGCTGTTCTTGGTGGATGTCTGATCCCGGGCCGCGAGCTCGGGCCTGGTTTCTTAGCAACGTTTCTTCGTTGAAAATTGGTCAAAGGAAAATAATATTGCCTTTGTCTCTTGCGAAAACAATTCTTTGAGCTCTCGAATTAAATCGGGCACATTAAAACCCGATTATTCAACTATTCGATGACTGAGCTTCGCTTTCTAAATATTTTCGCATACGGTTATTCAACTGTGAAACAATCAAAAAGTCCCTAGTTAGAAAAATGTTTGAACAATTTGAATAAGTATACTTTCTGTCTCAGTTTTTTTTTCAAGTTGCATCAACCTCACAAGGGTTATTAGCAACTATAAGCTTACAATTAGGTGGTCATTTATAATTTAGATTCGGTTGAATAATTTTGTGTGCTTCAAGAATTTTATTAGTTTTTCGCAAGATTGAGTCGGTGGTGTTTGATGTTTCTGTGATAGTGATCTTTGATGTTTCCTGGAATTTTGTATCTTCTTCTTTCTTGATGATAGAGATGTCACGCTGTAACTATGTGTTCCGTTGTGTTTATTGTGCAGCATCTATTACATTTAGGTTTCCTGGTGTAAAGTGGAATATTCTTGAAACAAAATTGGAAACAATTTAATCTATACGTGTTCTTATTTTCTGCAGTGTGAACATGACGCTTCAGATTATAAAGAATAGTTTAAATAACATGTGATTTAGAATTGATTCCTTCTTCACTGTTCTTTAAAGCAAAATCGTATAAGATAGTGATCTGTTGCTTCGGAAAATTTGATCGTACATTAAGATCGACAATCGGGTCTCTTATTTCTGTCAGCCATTGTATGGCAAACGTAAATTCACTGATAGTATTCTCGTCGACTTATTGAAATTAATAAAACAAGGAACATATTCTATTTGACTCCTGTTTCTTGCAATCGCATCAGAAAATTTCGATTTTACATAAAGACTGGCAGTCATGTCTCTTATTTCTGCCAGCCACTTTATAACAAACACGAGTGTGTGAAATACAAAACAGCAGCTTCGGAAGAATTGAAGAAGTCTGATGTGTTGTCTCCCCAAATTCATAAAAATTTCTATTCGACTTCTGTATCATGCAATTACTTCAGAACATTTACGACAAACACGAGTGTGTGAAATACAAAACAGCAGCTTCGGAAGATTTGAAGAAATCTGATGTTTTCTCTTCAAATTTTCCAAATTCATAAAACGAGAAGAGAATTTCTATTCGACTTCTGTATCATGCGATTACTTCAGAACATTTTGATCTCATTTTCACCAGTCGCAGTATAATACAGCGAGACAGAATAATCTAAACCATAAATAAATACTGTTTCAAAAGCCCGCCATCCAGAGCGAACACCATATTGTTAATAAGAGCTGAGCATGCTTCTAGAAGCCCTCGACAGCGTTTCTCGAGTCAATTTCGCGTCGAAGGGCGTAGAAACGTCGGTCCTCTTTGCTGACGGTATCCCATCGTCGCGCTATCGAGCGTCGGTCCTAAATAAATTTTCCCTGGACGATCAGCAGCTGTGGCCTGGAGTGAAATTCGGGGTTCCATGGGAACGTCTCTGTCGATGATGCCTGGCCATGATTCGTCGGTGAACATCCGAGCTAGGCGGGGTCCATCCCCGGTCCTATCTTTTCGTCTTGGTAATCGATACCGGCGAGGGTGCACCAAGTCAAACATTATTATCGACAGCGGTGGCCCTTGTCTCTGTTCGATGTCGGGCTGTGTGCACCGTTAATTGGACGTGCACGTAGATCCTGCGGGTTTACGGCTCGGATGGCGTCTTGCTTCGCCAATTGTTCCGCCGCGTCGCTAACAAACCGCGTTTCGAGGGACTTTATTGTACCCTTGCTAACGCGAACGGCACCGTATTACAATTAATCGTTACCGTGGCCGGACACGCAGCTCCATGAATTTGCATTGTGTGCGCCCTGTTGTTATTGCTAACCGCCCGGCGACGCTGGCTGCTGCAAAGCGTTTTAGCAAGCGCACGCTGCCCCTCGCGCTTCTGGCGGTTTCGTGGCGAAAGCCGAGCTAATGCACCGAGGCTGTTGAAAATACCGTTTTATTATTGCTTACTGCGCGCGGTGCTATTGTCATTGCGCAGGCTCCACCCTCGAGAGTACATTAAACCCTCCACGACATAGGAAAATGGTCGATCGTTGATGATTATAAAAGGTCGTCGCATCGAATTATACAAGGCAGTTATCGAAACAGTTCTTTTCTTTCCAAAAAAATTCTGTTCAAATGGAATTTTTATGATATGAAATGGTAACATCAGGAACTTCTATAGAAAGTGTTAACATGGATCTAGTGTTTTACTATCTGTATGATGAAAGTTTCATTAAATAGCAATTTATTTAGAATGTGTATTAAAGAAGCTTCTAGACGAGAACACAGACATCGAAAGAAACAGTTGTCTTTTCTTTCTGAAAATAATCTGTTCGAAATTGCATGCTTCATGTAGTATTAAACAAGTACTTTACTATGTGTATAATAAAAATTCAACCATTGAAATTTATTTAGAACGCGTATTAAAGAATCTTCTAGATAAGAACTCAGACATGAAAAGAAACAGATTTCTTTCATTCTAAAAAAAATCTGTTCGAAATTGCATGCTTTATGGAGTATTAAACAAGTACTTTAGCATGTGTATAATGAAAATTCTACCATTGAAATTTATTTAGAACGTCTATTAAAGAAGTTTCCATAAGAGAAACACAAATAATCTTTGAGCTATGAATTATTTACATGAATGTTTCAATTAATAATGTATACAGAATTCCATTTTAACTGTAGTTATTATTTAACATTGATGTAGTACTATTCATTAAATAGTAATCAGTATTTGCTGCAATAATGGAGAAGTCTTTTATTATTGATGAACAGAATACGTGTTGCTCTTGTAAAGGAATGTTGCTTTTGATATGTTATAGATTACGTTGAAACTGAAACTTTTACTTTCAAAAATATGTCTTTATTTGCTGCTATCAACACTTCTAATGTTAGAACATTTTTCAAAAAAGCTATTAAAAAGTTCTAAGACTTTTTCGAACCGTGTATTAATATAAATGATGTCACATTTGGAAGAAACACATTTTGGAATACAAGCGGAAACCTGTATTTGAGAAATACACAGATAGGGCTAAATGAAGTCTACCTGTTTCCAGTATCAATCAAATAGGATTTTATTTGACTCATTGCTTTACAAACCTTTTACTCTATTCTGAGAAAACTTGATAACAATAGCTAAAAATCCAAATTCCAAAAGTACACAATTAAAATTTCCATCACTCTTAAATTTGCATCACTGTTCTGATTACCACGAAATTGTCGTCTTCTGGATACTCTATATTTGGCAGGGTACAACAAAATCGATAAGAGTCGCAGATAGCATGCAACTGAACTGCATCAACGTGCAAAACACAGAAATTCAGGACGACCATGCCAGAAACGAAAGAGAACAGGACAAAGTATTGTAAAGAGCATGTCAGGCAAGTATACTAAATGCTGAAAGATGTTCTTAAATGCAGGCATTGAAGTTCTTTTCGGAGCTACCCGAAAATAATTGTTTGTGGAACCAAGATGGTGTATTCGGTACGAACCACGAAAGTAGAATGGTCGATTTCGATATTCTGTAAATAGTGCCGATAAGCCAGGACTGTTGGAAGTTACGCAGTCCAGGAAAACGTTCTCCATCGTCCATTGTAGCGTCTAAACGTTTATCGCGGCAATGTTCCGTCGAGAATGCAATTTGCTGAAACGATCGTCTGCAATGAACTATGCAATGAAATGACGTAGCCCCTCGATCAAGCACGATTCGATGCGAACGGAATTCCGGTTAGAATTTACCGGTGTGATCGTTGCGAACGATGTAGGTGCAACGTTGGTGCACGCGTAGATGCAACAGATGTCTCGGTGAACCCGTGCGTTTATCGGCCCGGCTGTTCCGATCCAATTAATCTTCCCCCGTGCGAGAAAAAAAGAGAATATCTGTCTGATAACCGAGGCACAACGCTGCTACGCAAACTGAACTATCGCTCGCTGTTATTCATCATTCTCGCAATATTCGCAGCCGAACATCGAGCCAAAAGTAACAGTAACGTCACTGGGAAATGAATATCTGTCGCGTTCAATGAATCTTCCGATCCTCGACTCACTTTTTCTTATATACAGGGTGTCCCGCGATTTATGGTCAATCGATTAGGAGGTGAGTCTACATGTAAAAATGAAACGAAAAGAAAGATTAAAATTGTTTCATTTGAAGCTTCGTCTTCGAGTAAATCGAGTTTGAAAATTCGGTTGACCATGAGTCGCGAGACACCCTGTATAAAATCGTACTTTTTCTGGAGGTGTGATTGAAAGGATATCTTACGTATTAGTTAAAAAAGCTCTTGTAATTGATTTTTCGTTTTTAAGAATTCTTTTGGGATCTTTAATAGCCTTGGACGATCATGAGTCTTGTGTATTGGTTAGGAAGGCGTTCATAATTCCGCCGTTTAATACAGAAAGTAGTAGAAATCAATATTTTATGTTTAGTTTATCACTTCATCTCAAGGGTTTAATCGTCATTGAATGAAATAATTGTAATCGAATTTTATAAAGGCTTGCAAAAGACGAAAAGTAACATCATTCGATATTACTGTGTTTTATAGAACTTTTATATAATTTCTCATTATCCAATAGTCAATTGTTTTGACTTGTATAGTTTTTTGTATTAAACAATTTTTGCATTTTTAGTCTTTTGAGGGCAGTGTTGTATTTTTAATATTGTCAATACCTTAATATAAGTAACATTGAAAAAGCATAAATGGTGACAAATGTGGAACACTGATATCGGACACAGTATTTTCACAGAGAATAAAACAAAATATAAGTTTTATTCTTTGTATTCATTACTATTACTATGATTATAAGATCGCATTTCGGAACGAAATTGAATAAAAGTATAGCTATTTGCAATATACGAAACATTGCAGCAGTAGCTGTTTTCGAGCAACGGAAAGATATAATGTTCGTGTCACGTCACTTAGAGTTCAGTCGAATGACAAGTTATAACTTGCACGGTGCCAAAATGAGTGAGTAAAGTAGCGTATAGCTAACTAATACATATCTATTAGCTAGATGCTTAAAAATAGCACTATTCCATATTTGAAGATTGTCCTCTACTCAAAATGCTTAAACGGTGCTTATTAAAACATAAAATTGACAACCGATGCGTACATCTAATAGCTACTCTTGAATCTTTTGAGGACAACTATCAACATGTTGTCGTATCTGTTAACATCAGGACCATGCATCTAATTCCTAATTTTACAATCCAACAATTGAATAATTCGAATAATAAAAGACACTGATATACGACAGGCGTGGGCCCGGTTGGGGCTCCTCAAACGCTTGCTTCCCCCACCAACCTCTTTTTCATACAGCGCGCACGTTCGTCGCGTGCACTGATATCTCGTGTCTGCGTCCCCCTCCGTACGGCGCTTCCTGGAAGGGAACAGTTAGCGCTATGGTGGGGACGGTTTTGTCTCAATTGAGTCAAAATTGCACAACTCTGTTGTACGACTTCGTTTCCTATGAAAAAGATTTTTGGTCCAAAAAATTGGACTCGACAGTTCTAAATTGTCAATTTGAATATGCATTGTATTATACATTATAATTAGATTACATTGGAATATTTTAAGAATCGTAATACTAGACGACTGTGGATCTTTATGATAAATAAACATTGTCTGCGTCAATTGTTGGAAATATAAGTTAATTAAAAGTTAATTTCCTTTCTATCAATTTTAATAAGCCGAGAATAATATACCTAGACCATTCAGTTTTTTCTAATGCCTTTGATCTTTTGTATTCGTCGATGCATTGTTGTCATAAATGCATAAAATCCGCAGTCTAATTATCACAATTTGCTGAAGAATTTAATAGAAGAAATACATTTTCATGTAACTTCAGTTCCTCATAATTGATCTCGATTAATTGTATCCTGCATTACGTATCCTACAGTCTAATTACAATAATCATTTGCATTATGCATTATAACGTCCCTTTCATATTATGCGGTATAATATTCATTGTTTTCGCTTAGATAGACAATTTAGCTGCTTTAAATATAATATGTAGAAAAATTCTTTAAAATTTTATTTCTTTAAAAATTTCTTTAAAAAGGTAGATCATTCCATTTAAGGAAACATTACTGTTTTGTAACAATAAATTTTAATAATAATAATAGAGATTAAAAATAAATCTCGTCAAATATGACCTTGAGATAACTTTTGCTCACATTGGCATGTCCATCTCCAAATATACTTTCTCTAAAAATATTATTTGTATCTGTATAAATAACAAAGTTATTAGGGTTGGCAGAGGCAAATGAGACACCCCGTATATTTCTATTTTTCTCACAACCAAGGACTTTGATATAGTATTTCGCTTCCTGCGGAAGACATTTATAATATTTGAAAAAATACTCGCTGGCAAAATGTTAAACGAGTCCTCGTAGCCTAGAGTACAGCAATAGGACCCTGGAAATTACGTTTTCGATCGGATGCATCGGTTTGGAAACAATACGGGGCTACCTAACGAGGTAAAAACTTTCGTTGGCTCTGAAAAGAGGAATAAGAGAGAGAGAGAGATAGAGAAAGATAAAGAGAACTTCACTCGCAAGTCCAATACAGTGGTGAACAAGCATGCCGGGTATCTGTCGAATCACGAAGCGAATTGAAAAGTTTCGGCCGCGAACGTGATTCCGCTTACGTTTCTGCCCCGGTCGGCCATTGCAAAACGAGTGCCATTGAATCAGTGTCGCCAGATCAACCCAAAACTGGGTTGATTTTCCTCTCCTCTTTTTCCCCTTCCACTATCCCATTCCACTCCTGCGCACACTCCAACGTCCCCCACTAATACCTTAGATTGGTCACGTGACGTGCCGCGCAACGTGTTACATATTACTCTGGTCATCAGAGAGGTGGTAAATTGTATTCCCCTCGATTTCAGCTGTCTGGCGACACTGCATTGAATGTCCAGGAAGGATTTAAATGGAGGGAGTAGGTGGTTGGACCCTGCCATGATTTCCGCGAGACTAACTACGATTTATGATCTAACTGCGGGTAAACTCCCGTACGGGACACGTCGGACACGTTTTCGCACGTGACCGGCGATTCGACGGTGGCTTGTGACAGTCACGTCGGAAGTTGTTCAGCGGGTGACCGTCGTTACGTAAAGAGCTGCCGGAAGGCGGTGGGGGCAACAGCTAAACCGCTGAGAGTGTCCGCTCGGACAAAGGGAAATACGTTCTGAGAAGTTCTAATCGGACGACGGATACCTGGTGTGCATGTGGGAATACGCGTTGGCGAGTATTAAACCAGAAATTAATTAGATCCAGAGGGAAAAACCAGTCTCTGTGTGTCTGTCTGCCTCTGTGCGTGTTTCTTGCGGCGTCTGCACGAGTGTGGGTATTGCGTGGACAACAATGCCGCGGATAACGAACGTCATTGAGAAGGTCCACGAGGGGATAGCGCGGAATAAACCTCGAAATAGGTTGCAGGATAAAATAGAACGGTATGCAAATCGATGGCAAATCAAGTCTTTCGAGAGTTTGATTAACCCTCAGACGTTGCTCAGCACGCGGTCCAATTTCGTCGGTCGTCCTATGCCCACTGTCGTCGTACTATCAATTACGCGAGCACAGAGGAAAAAGAGCATCGATCGAACATGCGAGCATCTGCAGCGGGAGCCTGAAACCCGAAATTTCACCACCGCCACCGTACGATGCGATGCGGTGGTTCGAAATGGCTAAAACGAGGACCAAAAGTCAAATTTTCAACTTTGATAAAAATTAATGATTCTTGAGTTATTAATCCTACGTAACGAAACATATGATGGCTGGAACTAACGACGCCAATTAGAAACACGAATAGGATTAACGTTTTTTATTTAATAAAAAAAATACTTTAACCTCTGAAGAAATATGTAAGTGAAATTTAAAAGTCATATTTAGAACTATTAATTGACGCGTTCACTGGATAAGCTGAAGTCGCAAGATTTAATTGTCTTGATCGTCATTTTTATGAAAGCTTAATTGTTTAGGGTTAATAGTCATATGTGCACACTAAATGTTGGCATAGAAATGAATTGCCATAGTTCGCTTAGAGCTTTTTACGAGAGCTTTGGCCACTACGAATTTGTTTTGGTTGTTCACTTTCCGAATTTACAAAAATGTCATCTCCATTTTTGCGTTTTTTGCGCCATCGGTGAATAGTGCGTTTATTTACCACTACATTTTTAACCAAACACCGTAACGTTATCGTCGGTATGTTTATTTTTCCATACATATTAAAGGAATATACGACAATCACATTGATGGACATCGAAATACGTGAACTTTATTTCAAAATAAAATATCTAAATAAAAACTGAAGATAGAACCTTACAGATCAGTTTCATACCTTCACATAATGTAAGATAATCCTGTAGAATATAATAGCATTTGTTGATTAAAACAATTCATAGCATTCGCATTCTAAACTCAGACATTTCACCTACAGCGATCAAACAGATATTTGTTCCTTGTTTTCGAAATTACTTTAGTCATACTTTAGTGTACAGTTGTCACTAGACTAGCGATTTTTATGGAAAAGAAAAATTGTTCACGTTCATTAAGAGAAACAGAAGCTGAATGAAAATGTAGATCTTCTGTTAACAGGTTGGCTGTTAAACTACAGCCCCAGAAAGTTCAACAGAAATTTAATTTAGCTAATGAAAGCAAAACTGGAACCTCAAAAAAAATCCAAAAAAGACTCGAATGCGCGAGCAATTAAAACACAGTTTCCTCTCCAACAATTTACACCGTTATCAAATGCTTCCTTGATTAGATCTCTAGAATCTCACAGTAGCGAATCGAATAAATCATCGTAGTCCAGATTTCCTCACTAGATTGTGAATTTTCATGGAAAATCAACATTGTTGACGTCGATTGGGAGAAACAGAAACTGAATAAAAATATATTTCCTCTCTGAACACGTTGGTTGTCAAATTGCAGCCCGCGGGAAATCAAACAGATTCGATGTAATTTAGTTAACCCCTTGCACTACTATTTATTTTATGGTTACAGTGATTAGAAATTCTTGACCATTTATAATTTCTAAAAAGAAGCAGAAAGTTTATATTTACTGCATGCCTGTGTATTCTGTAATGGCTACATATCGACTACAACGAAATTGAATTTTATCTAAATTCGAAAGAAAATCATAACATACACATCATTCATAAATAACATTTAATTGTTGTATGTCTGTGTCTTTTCAAAGGGCTACATATCGACTACAACAAAATTGAATTTTATTTAGTTTTGAAGGAAATTCATAACATACGCTCACGAAAGTATTCGAACGCACTTTAAATTGGAATAACTTTTTAAAAATTGGACCAAATAATTTGACTTTTTCTTTAGCAACTACAAGCATTGATTTACTAAGTGGGATGCAAAAAAAATTTGAAAAAATTACAGTTGGTAGGAATTACATGTAAAAATAAAAATGGCATTTTTCAAAACTTTTTTATTTCAGTTCACAATGAAAATTTAAAATATGCGTTTTATAGATATACAGGGTGTCCCAGCTAACTCGACCACCTTGAATATCTCGCTTAGTGTTAGTAATAAAAAAAAAAGTTATAGGACAATATTAACCTAACCGAAGGGACAATATAATGATTCGGAAAAAAACTTTTTTCAAAGTCATTTTTTTCTAGATATCAAGGATTTTCTAGATATCAAGATATCAACAATTTTTTTTTTAATGGAACTATATATTTTTTTCAATGACCTTCGTGTGACCTTGGGTATGAAAACTCCAAAAAGCATTACAGGTATTATCAGTGATTAATTTACTACACTAATTGGTTTGAATGAACTACTTGTATAAATGTTCGAAATGATGACCATTGTTTTCAATACATTGTTGTATACGGAAAATAAATGATTCTCTGGTATACAACAATGTACTGAAAACTATGGTCATCATTTCGAACATTTATTGAAATACAAGTAGTTCAATCAAACCAATTAGAGTAGTAAATTAATAACTGATAATACCTGTAATGTTTTTTGCATTTTCCATACCCAAGGTCACACGAAGGTCATTGTATAATATGTCATTGAAGAGGACATCACCCCTACTATTACATCGCGATAAAAAAAATATATAGTTCCATTAAAAAAAAAATGATAACCTTGATATCTAGAAAAAAATGATATTGAAAAAAGTTTCTTCCGAATCATTATATTGCCCCTTCGGTTAGATTAATATTGTCCTATAACTTTTTTTTCTAATACTAACACTAAGCGAGATATTCAAGGTGGTCAAGTTAGCTGGGCACCCTGTATGTTAGTTATGCACATACGGAAAGATGTAAGAATCTGTGGATTTTAAGCAAAATCTGACCAAAAGTCGTGAAAACTGCGATTTTTCTCAGTTTGAACCGCTTGTAGCTCGTGTATACATTAATCGATTTCGATTCATTAATATTTACACCCATCATTAATATTTTAAATTTTCATTACGGGCTGGAATAAAAACTTTTTAAAAAGTGCCATTTTTATTTTTTCATGTAATTCCTACCAACTGTAATTTTTTCCAATTTTTTTTCCAACCCACTTAGTAAATCAATGCTTGTAGTTGCTAAAGAAAAAGTCAAATTATTTGGTGCAATTTCAAACAAATTATTCTGATTTAAAGGGCGTTCGAATACTTTCGTGAGCCACTGTACATATTCAGTAGGTTTTGTTCAAAATTTTTGGTCACGAGTCTGACTCCATATTATAGTGCTAAGGGTTTAATCAACCCAAAACTGACAACAACTTGAAAAGAATCCAACAAAGATTCCAAATGCACAAGTAATTAAAACACGGTCTTCCCTTCATCAATTTACACCATTATCGAACGCTTCCTCGATTAGATTTCTGCAACTCCGCAGGAGCCAATGGAATGAACCATCATCGTCCAGTTTTTCTCAGAAATACTCCGAGTTTCAATTTGCACCAGTTCGACGAACTCGGAGCTGGATCGATCTAATCGAGCGGAATATCGAACATCCAATAGCACCGGTGATATCTACTCGCGAGAAAACGGCGATGCGATCGGTATCGAGAGCGGGCCGTTGTTACGGTAACAGGAAAACAAGCCGGAGTCCATAACTTTCTTATCGTTTAGAATAAAAGGGAAAAGGAGCTTCGGGATGAAGTTCCGTCGAGGAGTTTTCGAAGCACTGGCTCTCTCTCTCTCTCTCTCTCTCTCTCTCTCGGATCCTCGAGAGTTGAGGAATAAGAAATGCGTAAAATCTATTACCTTCCCGGGAAGTTTGCTCACTCGATTCGCTGCAACTCCGCGGGAAACTCGTTTTGAAGTTCCCGTACAGGCGATACTGGCTGATGATCGCGTAAAAAGTTTTCCCCGAACGAGTTCCCGTTCCTGTTTTCATACACGATCAGCCCCGGGACGCGTCGTTTCTATTTAAAGTCGCCGATGAAACTTGCTTACAGTTAATTACCGATGCCTCGATAATAACGAACCCTCGCGAACAGTCGCCGCGAGTCTAAAAACTTTCGAACCCGCGATGTTTTTTTCGAAGGATTTTATAATTGATCTCGTTTCGAGCCACGGACCTCACGAATACTTTTTCTGCTCCCAGAAAAATCAGTCGCGGTTATTTGCGTGTGGTTATATATAGGGGTAGCAACCCCTAACGCGGTCATTTACTTTCTGCAACGTTAACGTACCCGACAGGAAAACTTATGTGTTCCAGCACGGCAGCCCTTCACCGCGCAAAGAAATATATCTGAGGAGTTATTTTTAACAATTTACAGTTAGGGAGACACTTGTGAAGATGTTACGCGACACTGTCGAAATTGATGTTACAAGAACTCTGTTGGAAGTAACGTGAATACGGTATTTATTATTAAGTCCCATGTAAATCACCGATACAAATTTATCCGACACGGTTCTCACCGAAAACATATCGCCAACTCCAGGTTTGACCGATAATAATGTTGGCCGACAACTCCTTTAACCGAAAACAACATTGATCGACAACGAATTTGACCGACGACGAATTTAGTCGACGATAGTATTATCCGAGTTACATTGTTTGACAGGGACGTTAGCCGACTGCGTCTAATCCTTCTTATTGTGTAATAATTATTTTTCTATACTGTTAGGGCGGTTGCGTTAAAAAGACGTAAGACCAAGAATGATCGCGTTCGGGTTACGTGATCTGCTAATATCGCTCGACGCTCGTCACTCGCCTACTACGCACGAAAGTAACCACGTGCTAACCTCTAATGTAATGTAAATTAGTAACCGATCCGAGTTTCCTTATAACCCGTATAATTTTGTAACGAATAAATGTATTCCAATTATTAGGTTGGCAACTAAATGATTCTGGATTTTGTCGATAGATGCTCTAGCACATTCTTTTGTTTTGTCAACGTGTTCAAAGCAGTGATGACAGATAGGTTAAATCGAGGGGAATACAGTTTACCCCCTCTCTGATGAACAGAGTAATATGTGATACGTTGTGCGGAACGTCACGTGACCAGTCTACGGTGTTAGTGGAGGACGTTGGAGTGTGCTCAGGTAGTGGAATGGGAGGCAGTGGAAGGGGAAAAGCAGGAGAGGAAAAGACAACCAGTTCTAGTTGTTTCTGGCATCACTGGTTCAAAGCACCTACCTATATTGTTTTCTTGTTTGGACTTCCACCTTTAATTAGTAAGAAAATTGTATCGATTAGTTATTTAATTTCGTTTTTATCCCAATTTAAAAATGGAAGAACAAAACGCACATTTCAGACATATTTTATTATTATTTCCGAAAAGGCAGGAACGCATCGCAAGCATACAAGAAGTTATGTGCCGTATATGGGGATGAAGCCTTGAAAGAAAGGCAGTGTCAAAATTGGTTTGCCAAATTTTTTTTTTCTTCTTCATTTTAGTTTTATGAAAATCGAATTATGACACTGCCTGAAAGATGGCAAAAGGTCATTGACGGAAACAGACAATACCTAATTTAATAAAGTTATATTTTCAAGTAAAAATTTTGAATTTTCCTTTTTATTTAAGATTCGCAATCACTCAGTTGCCAACCTAATATATAGTGAACACCGCCACAATAATTACTCACATATAAAACATATGCAAAACCAAAAGTGTCAGTGCACTGAATAGTTAAAGAAAATGTCAGCACCATCTTTAGAAGATACAACTTCTGCAGAAAGTGCACTTTTACTTTTGTACTTACTCAAATTTTCAGCGTTGTTCGTCACAATACATATCCAAAGAAATGATTGAATAAATTTCCCGTAAATGCATCTCAACAATCTCAAAAATTATAAACTAAACATTTTTGAACCCATTTGTCATTTTCAATCATTTCTGGAGCCAATTTGTCAGATTTCGTAGTTCTAACGTTAACCCTTAACCGAACTTGTGAATTTTCTCCTGCTTCTATAGAATCGAGTAGAAACCTGCGAAATAAATTTTTCACTGCTATGTCAGTTTGATGCCAAGAGACAAAATAAGCTCCAAAAATGAGAAATGGATGAAAGTTACGCAATCCTACAGAAAACACATGACCGAGGGATAATCTCCCCAGCAGCTACCGAAAACGCACCAACAGCGTTCTCCCCCAACACGAGCAATAAATCCCGAGCCAACCCCGCCAAAAATCTGCTAGGTGTGCCACGAGCAAAGAAATTCGATTATTCATCGCCGAGACACAACAAAAAGGCGTCTGACCCGAATCGAGTCGGAAACGAACCGGAATCGAACCGGAACGAGGTGTGTGTGCGTATCAAATCGACCGGCGACGGTCGAGATATACGCGTCGTTAAAAGTGGTGCGGGAGTGTCGACGCGACACGGACAAAGACAGAGAAAGAAAGAGACAGCGACAGGAAGGAGGAGTGCGGCAAAGCTGCGGTTTGAAAGGACTTTGGTAAATGGCGCAATCTACTGTGCCATTTCCGACACCTGACGGAACAGTTGCGCAGATAAGACTGGAAGGAAATGAGGAAGTGGCAGCGTGTGCGGCGGCCGCGTGCCGAAATCCTATCGAAAATCCGTGGTCCTCGCTTAGAGGGGATTCTGGGGCAGCAGGAGGACCCGCGGAATTGCCTCGAAAAACGCGTTTTTCTCTCCCACGGGACGAGGAAGACCCTCGAACCCTGGAGGGTTTCGGATCCTTCTCGCGGGATCCTCGAGATTAGAGGGCTCCGTTGTGTGCGCACGGTTTAATAACCGTGAAATCTCCCGCTGCTTCCTCGCGCAGGCGATAAAAGGAACGTCGGATTCGTTATTAAAATAACTACAAAGCGGCGTGTGTCACGTAAACGCTTGGCTCAACTTCGTTCCGCTTTGGAGCTTTTCCGAGCAGCTGTAAACAGAGTTTACTGCATCCGCGAGATCGCCAGGCGTGTTTACCCGTCTGCCTCGTCGTCTTACATTAATTTTGTTCCCTTAAGACCGTCGCCCCCCTCTTACGGGACCCTACAAGTCGTCTGGGAATCCGAGAACGAAGAGGGTGAAGGATCTCCTTGAAGATCGTGTAGAATGCAATTATTTTATTGAGGAGTAGCTTGAAGGTCCAAGAAAAAACCATTCTTGGTTCCGAAGATGGTTCGGGACTGCATTTTATTGTGCATAAATAAATTCACGATTACTTGTCGATGGTAATTCAATATTTAGGATATTCAACTCCTTAACACTAAACCTACCACGGTCAAATGACTGGTTTTATATTTCGCAATTATTGATATTGTAATAATTCGTTTATGTAAAATGATGGAATAAATTTCCTTGCTCAAATATTGGAAATTACGGACAATCTGAATAAATCTAGGGTTGCCATTTTTATATGGCAACATTCGCCGATAGTTTTAATGCTTGGTAGGTTTAGTGTTAATAAACGTGTTTCCTCTGGTCTAGAATATTTTTGTTACTTATATCTAGGAATTGCAATATCGGTACACCGGTATACCGAATACCGGTATTTCGTGCTATTTTGCAATTTCGTGAAACTGGCATTTGCTAAGGTAAAATACCGGTACTTTCGGTATTAGCTATAAATAATAAATATTTCTTTGGGGTATCTACTCTTATTTGAAATTTACAAATTAATTTTTCCGGTAGTGAATTCGATTTAATATCAAAAACTGTAACAGCTCTGCTTCGAATAAAGTTGGCTTTGGAAGTATTATGTCGGAAGGATTCCAATTTATTAACAGCGAATGCAACAATAAATTTTATGTTGCAATCACTTAAAGATCAGAACACGCCACTGTCTGAGGAATTATACAGTGCATTGAAAATTCGTATGCAGAAAAGGCATAGTGAACTAGAAAATATTTTAAAGTATTTACATAATTATAACGACTTTAAAAAAGAAAACTAAAAGGAAGAAAAGAAGCTAAGAATTAGTCAGTCAGAAGCTAAGTATAGTCATTTTTAGTGGCACTTCAGGGGAGACAGTCGAATGCAAAGAATTAATATCCGTATCATGAACGGTTTTGACGATTGTACAGGTGGCAGTGTTTAGCTCCACTTCATTTGTCAATTTTTAAAATTGTTAATGCACCTGATTAGATGATGTCGTTGAGATGCTGGGTCAACATGGACCCGGATCTCGACATATATTATATTATGTAGAATTTTCGCGTGGACAGCTATCGAACACAAAGTCGTGAAACAATGATGTCCTTCTTTTCAACCGCAGATAAATAAAACAGTAAAGAGAAAGTATGTCACTAGATTAAATGAGTTTGTATTTAAACGTTAAGTTTATGATAACATATGGTAATGTTTTAAGTTCCGAATAGCTTAGCGTGGAACATGATAAGTATGTTAAATTATGGTAATTATGTTAAAGCCCATGAAATATTTATATTCAGTTTACGATGACTTGAAAACACCAAGGAAATTCGAAATTAAATGAAAGAATTTTTGAACGTCTTTAATCATTCCTGAAATATCAGTGCGAAGCTTACAGAATCACAGGAAGATAAGATTCTTAGAAATTTTGTACTCAAGTCTTAAGCATTTTTATATATTTTATAGTATTATTACAAATAAAATGACATCTCCACGCGTATGTCGTTGAATAACAATATAAGGGACCAATAATGTAAAAACAATGACAGTAAAATACTTCACCTATATCGTCAACATGTGAGTGCCCGCATATTTACTATCATGCCTCCCTGAATCAAAAATACCTTGATAATCCTTTGACAGCTGCTTTGTTTACTATTTTCTACTGCACGTACGCTAACGATATACTACGATCGCTTCTTGTCTCGCTGCACTGTGAAAATGTAAACATAAACCCATAAACATTGTGCCATACGAGATCATTTTACCTTGTTACCTTTTTACCGTGAACACTATTGCAATTTTTGCTGCTCGTTATACGAACCCGCGTTAACACGTCGGCTATGGAACCAGCTATCATAAGAAGCCCATAATATCGAAGTTATTCGTTCAGCCCCAGCATAAAAATTCTGCCCAACGTTTTCATTATGCTCTTCTAAACATATGCTCAATCAAATGTGTGATGATTTCGGCGCACAGGTTCGATCAGTGATACAAAAACAGCAGTTTTGCAAATTAGAAACCTCTTAGGAAACTCGACGTTTCGACCCAGATGTGGATCATTCTCAAGAGTGAGATTTTTTTGCGTCTGTAACATAATTTAACTGTATATGCCGATTTTGAATACGTCGTTCTTATGTATGCTCTGTTTACTTTACCACCTTCAAAAGTTCCAGTTCAGTTTCTGCCGGCATGTAGTCAGTTTCGTTCTCAATAAATTTCACTTATATTGTTTCCTGTTATAACAAGTATGCAAAAGATTTTTCTTCTTTTTTGAAATTATCACATCATATGTTACATTCAATGTTTACTACAGTTAAATTATGTTACATACGAAAAAAAATCTCACTCTTGAGAGTGATCCACATCTGGGTCGAAACGTCGAGTTTCCTAAGAGGTTTCTAATTTGCAAAACTGCTATTTTTGTATCACTGATCGAACCTGTGCGCCGAAATCATCACACATTATTCAAAAATTTCGATCGAAAAACACATCAACTTTATATGCTCAATCGACTTTATAAATTTGTATCGTTTACGAAAATGTGAAGAGTAAACATTTAACCAAATTCAATTCAGTACCATTACAAGAATGAATTTATAGAGATCAAGTATCAAGGAACCAAACTAATTTACAAATGCATTGCTCGCGAAAATGTTAAAAGGAAAAACGAGTGGTTGACATGTACCAAACTCGATGTACTACCATTACAAAAATGAATTTCTAGACATCTTATCTCCGAGTTGTACACTAATTCATGAATGAACTGCGTACGAGAAAATTAATTCTCGAACGATGAACCCTATTTCTAGTTTTAAAATTGATGGTGCTTAAGAACATTCTCAGCGTTATTATCAATTTTATAAAACACATTTTTGAAGGTACCTCGTGTAGATAGATTAGTATCTCCATAGTTCTTATTAAATGAAGAGTTTAATACTGTGGGTCAGAATAGACTCGGGCACCGTCGTCGAAGGGTTAAAGGACACAAGGTTAACACTTACCAAACGCAATGTAGTACCATTACAAGAAGGAATCTTCAGATATCAAATATGGCTTTAATCTAATTTATAAATTTCGATCGCACACGAAACATTTAAAAGAAGCATTGAATAGATGGTTTACATTTACCAAACTCACTATAGCATCGTTGCAAGAATGAATCTTTAGTGATCAGTAGACTCCGGATTTTTTGGATTTATGACAAAAATGAGTAGATGCAATTTAAAACAATGAAAAGACTTTAATAGTGCTAATATATTATTTCCACTACATTAAAATTATTAGTGAAAAATATAAGTTTCTATTTAGCTTCTGTGTTTTGCAATAGATGCACAAACTTTGTATTTTGCATAAAGATCCGCAGTCTAGTGATCGGATACGAAGGCTTCAGACTAATTTATAAATTTCGCTTGCTTTCGAAAGAGTTACAAGCAACACTGACCAAACGGATACCATTTTTCGAGCATCCCACCTGAAGCACATTTAACAAACTCAACGTGGTATAATTATCGGAATTAATCTTCAAATTCGGACCAACCGCGTCACTCATAAGTAGACTGCGGATGTTTATGTAATTTTTAATTTTTACAGACCAATTTTCAGAAAGTTGAATCAAATAATCAAATTTTTCTAGTCTTTTCACGTTTCACTTTTCAATCAAATTTCAAAAATCAAATTTTATTATGTTCGTCAAATATATCGGCCCTAATTTCTTTAAATTTAATAGGAGAAATTTCACTTTTGATTGTTGTCAGCCTAAATTCAATTAAATTTTAAGTTCTAGCATTTTCTAAAAATGTTCAGAATCCGCAATCTAATCATGATATTAAACGAATCCTAGGAGCACGGGAGCGCGCAGTTCCGATCCAAAGAGCGATAAGCTGTTTAAGCGTGAACCTGCAAGGAGAATATTCCACATTCGGGCTTGTTCACGCAGCCGGAAATCCGCGTGGGAAGATTAGGTGCCACGGTTACAGGGGTTAGCTTGGCGAGAATGCGTTCTCCGGATTGTTGGCCGCGATACCATTAATATCTCATCAAATACGCGCAGCCGTTCCCCAGACGAGCAAATTACCTCCAATCTGAACCGGGATTCACCGATGCCATCCCCTCCGACACCCAAGATTTCGAATTGGCAAAACTGTCCAGTCCCATATCGGACGAAACGATGTACTCGGATGTACTCCCGGGACTGAATGCGTTCCCAGCGTCGCAGAAGTTGCGGCCTCGCATTAAGACCCGGCGAAGTTTGCAGCTGCGATCGTTAGCAGGGTTAATAATCCGCGGAGCTGGCTCGTTTAGTGAATTTACGTGTCGCCGAACTTCCGGAAAACTTCCCGGAACACGGTCAAAGACCAGGCTTCGAGGGAATGCGGGCTAGACGATCCTTGCCTCGAACAGCCGAAACACCTTGGCTACATTAACGAGGCCCCCTAAGATTCTTTGAACCCCCATCAGTCTATCATTCCAAGTTGACAGAGTGATAGAAGGTTAATCCAACAGCGTGATGAACAATTATCACTATCTAACGAGTCAACATAACTTCTTCCTGATTTCTTCTCCTACAATTATTGAAATTGTAAAAGTTATTTGTTCGGAGTTTTTTGAATGAACTTCTTCGGTGAAGCAGTTGGTATAGTAACAATTGGACAGAATTTAAATAAATTCAATCTTATTTACGATTTAGTATTGAAGAAAATCAAATTAATTTTGAGTACGTCAATATTTAGAATTATGTCATGCATTATATATATTCATGGAATTTCTAATTCTTCTGCGATGATCAAGTTTTAGTTCCTTCATGAGAAGGATACGTTGCATTTAGTGAAATGTTCTAACTGTGATTACTATCATTGAAATAAACGATCGTAGTGGCGCGTTAACCTTTCATGGACGACGTCTGGTGTGCCATACTAGAGCTCTAAAGAGTACTTCAAAATTCATTACACTGTTCATTTCTTAAAATGTGAAGACAGGTATGGCGAGAAATATTAAGATGTTTAGATCTCCAAGGAATCAGTGTAGCGTTTGTAACATCCTACAACG